>RCWM02000133.1:0-390000 GCA_003667255.2 Euschistus heros | reverse complement strand
TTTTTAAAACATCGCCCTCTGATTAAAAGAAGTATATCATCGGCATAACTTAGTAATTTAATTTCGTTCGGTAAATTTAGATCAAATATTGTATTTATTAAAATATTCCATAAAATGGGTGAAATTCCTGATCCTTGTGGCGTCCCTATTGTCAAAGATTTTGAGTAAGTTAATGTATTTGTTTTAAGTAGTAAACGTCTGTTATCGAGGAAACTTTTAGTAATAAATATAAGTCTTGAGGACAGTTATATTGTTTCAAGTTATAAAGGATAGCAGGTCACCAAGCATTGTCAAATGCTCCTTTGATATCTAGACTAATAACTAACAGTTGATCTTTTTTGTCTAAAGCATCAGTAATATGTAAATTTAGGAATTGCAATGCATTTCAATATATATATATTTATATTATATATATAAATATATATATATATATATATATATATATATATATATATAAATTTTTTTGAAGTAAATTTAATGCTCTAAAGCACTTATTATAAGGTGTATTGTCATAGGATAAACGGTTTAGAATATATAAAGAGGGAACTTGAGGAGAAAGATTTCTTATTAAAATGGCAGGCTAAGTAATCGTATTTTTGAATCGCATATAATTTTGGTTAATCAAAAGTTAGATATAGCAACAGTGTCCTGACCTAAAGGTCGCTTCGATCCTAATTTCCAAATAGATCCGCGATGACAGTGAACATTCCCTGGTCGTGTTTAGTGTGGCCGTCAACATTTTCGACAAATAGGAGACCCAGTCGAGATAGAGATTCGCAAATGCTGAATACCGATTTTCGTTCCACTTCAACAAAATCTCAGACAACTATTATAATAATTCTGTGCGAAATGCGAAATGCATTAAGTAGGTAACATGGTAATCATATTAAATAAGCAAATACTTTGAAATCATAAATATTAATATTAGGGATGTGTCGATTCCCGATTCCATCCCGATTACCGCCGAGAGTCAACCATACCCCCCTCCCAACATCATTAACAAAAAAAAAATGTCTTTTTTTTACTATGACACTAAAATATTTGATTAATATCATAATACCACAAATTACCATAGATAAACTGTCCCTTCCAACATCATTAAATATATATATATATATATATATATATATATTAAACAAAAAAATGTTAGAATGATACCTCAATACGGTAAACTGCCATAGAATCGTTTATATACATTATAAATGAAGACATTTGCCAGTGGTCACCTTAGCACGGCCCCCCAAAAGCTCGGGCCCTGGGGATTTCGCCACTGCTGCCTCCCTCCCCTGTCAGCGGCCCAGAACTGAAAGCTTAACTTTAGTTTGTTGAAGATATTTATTCACTATTGGAAAATGAAAGAATAAGATTACAACCTGTAATCAACGAAATAATGCCACTCAAAAATAATATCATTTTAATATGCATTTTTGTTATCCTTGTGAGAGGATACATCCAGGAATAAAGAATATTTTCAATTTTCTTCTTCTTCCTTTTCTGTACAGCCCAGATTGAACCTTGGCCTCCCTGACAATTAGTCCCCAGCAATGCCTATCCAAATCTTTCATGTAGTTAGTCACGCCCATCTTTTCCAAGTCCTCTTCCACGTCAGCAATCCATACGAGGGCGTATTCTTCTCTTTCCAGGAAAGGTCACCTGGAAATCTTTTTTGGCCATTCTTGTGTCCTGGCATCCTTCCTAGACTTCCTAATCTGATCCGTCTAGATTTAAAAAATCTGACTATATTATCATGCTGTATAAGCTTTTCTATTTCCTGGTTATTCCTAATTCACCATGCTCCTTGAGCGCACACAGAGCCAAACACGCGCCTCAATATCTTCCTTTCGAAGATCTTTAGGGCTTGCTGGTCAGCTGCTTTTAGTGTCCAGGTCTCTGAGCCATAGCACACAACGGATCTGATAAGAGATCTATACAGCTACTAAAGCTGTATAAATGCTACTAGCGGTTTACTGTTTTATGTCTTAAAATGTTTTTTTAAGTGATTTTTGGTTTTTTTTTTCTCGTTTTTTTGTTATGTAAGGAAAAAGCAATTTATTTTTAAACTTTAGTATCGGTATCGATTGTTTAGAAACGATTTATCGGTATCGGGGCCGGTATGGTATCAAAAATCAAAAAAAATATCGTAAATATTATTTTTTTTCTCCCTTATACAAAAATTAATGCTGATACTGAAAGGGGGTTGATACCAGAGAAGAATTATTTGTGTGTATTTTTTTCTGTTAAAATAAGCTAACGACGGCGTAATTACCTCCCTACTGCTAGCTCTGTAACTTTTCATAACCCTAGGGAAATATCATGCTGAAAGTAATTTTTTTTTACTGATTTTATCTCCAGACATTATGCTAATATTATTATTCTAGTATATTAAAACATGGTAGCATATAATATTTATAATGAGTATAATTTAACATATAATTGTTCATATAAAACTAAACCAATCTATAATATATTAAACCAGTAAATTCAGGAATCGATAAGAAAATAATTTATAACAAGCTGAATTTTTAAAGATCAGTTGCACTTAATATGTAACTAGCAACCCCCACCGCGGGTTCGCCCGTTGTCATAATTAACAATCTTAAATAATTTTAACCAATAATTGGAGTTTCATTATTTTATCAACCAAAACCTTATAAAAAAAACCTCAGATCCTGCAGATCTGTAAAACAGTGTCCTTATAGCAGGAGCCATCTCTTAATCCTGCCCCGAACCCCCACCTCCACTCTTCTATATCGTACCTTTTTACCAAAAAGAGTAAACGGTTAATGCGTTAACAAAGGCGGAATATCCTTCCGCCATCTTAAAAACAGTTAAATCGTTAAATATTTCAAAACAGTGTCCTTATAAGGACAACAATGGTGGAATTCGCCATATTATAACAGTTAAATATTTAAAAACAGTTTCCTGGAGGACAACAATGGCGGAAGTTATCCTTCTGAAAACTTAAAAACAGTTAAAACAGCATCCTTAAGGACGAAAACTTATTCTAATTGTGGGAGGAGAGAGTGGCCAAGGATGTCCTTCGGACCGATTTACCTCAAAAAATCGTCAGATCCTGAAAGATCTGTAAAACAGTGTCCTCATAGCAGGAATTATACAATATTGTAGAAAGCATCTATGAAAAATAAATTTATGATGTCATAAATTAATTTTTCATGGATTCATTCGGAGTCCACTGAATAATCTACACTTTATGGAGTTTTGTCTCCAGATATTATGTAATATGATTTGATTTTTCCAGTTATAGAAAATCCTACAAGTAAGTGGCCGTAGAAAAAACATTCAGTCCGAAGATTCAATACAACGTTTTTTCTAGCCTCGCGTTTCGTTAATTATATTATCAAAAGAACCTTTAAATGGTTTATCACGTAAATTGGAATGGAACAACTTGTATAGTAAATACATATTGGGACATATAATTTTTAATTTTAGTGTGGACAGATAATATATTTGTCTCTTTTTAATACCAATTTAATTGAAAATATATAAATTTTACCATTGCAATCTAAATATCGGTAGTTTTTTAATATTCACTGGAATCCATATATTTATCGCATTTTCAATAAGAATTTAGGAGAAAATAAATAAATTTTATTATTGCTAAACCTTCCTAGAACAATGAAGATGTAGTTAAAATTGAATACAGATTGGTTTCTATAGTTTTCTTAGTTAGTTATAAAAAAATTTTTTTTATAGTGGTTTCGATTTATACTATATCCTGATTGGTTACATTGATATAGTAAAAGAAAATGCGTAGTTAACAATAATTTTCATCCCTGATTCTTTTACTGACCTCATTTTCGGTTTCAATAAACTTAAAAGTTTTTTTTTTTTTTTTTAAATCAATTAATTGAAATTTAAAACTGTACAAATACATACATAAAGTAAATGAGCCGATAACGATTACAATAAGATGTCAAAACTTAAAAAAGAACTACTCATCAGTAGCAGTTCAATAAAAATTCCACACTAGAACACCTCTAGGCCATCTTATTTTCAGACGCCTCGGAGGCGTATCGGGAATGGAGTGGGAAGCAAGTTGTGAAACCTACAGATTTGAGTGATTATGGAGCTTACTATGAAAGGATAGGTATCTGGTTTGGGCTAAATCAGCAACATGTGGACATTAAGATCTTTATGGATAAATTTATAGGTGACAAAGTAAGGAGCATTGAGGATTTTACGAAGGATTTTGGACTGTAAGGATTGAATACTAGATGAATTGGATGGTTTAGTTGAGCCCCAAAGCTCAATTCCATATGTCCAAATAGGTCTAATCACAGTCATGTATATGAGTTTTTTGTAATTAATTAGGAGCTTTGAATGTCTGTGTAGTAAATGTTGAAGTAGTCTGTAACGATGAGCAGTTTCTTGTCGCTTTAGTCTCAAACTAAAAAGTAAAATGTTTATATTATATCAAATATAAATTTGGAATTTTTTTTTTTTTTTTTAGTAGACTTTAGTGTTTTAGTGTTTCTGTAGTAAATCGCTTCCTAATTTTCTGTGAATTGGTAAGAGGGTAGTAAAAAGAAAACCTATGCATTTTATATTTCTCCCTCACTAGGGAAAAAACAAAACAATGGAATATGGGTATGTCCGTCTGTAATCTACTGATTTTACCAATTTACATTTTATAACTGAAAGGAACAAATTACTTAAAATAAAGAATAAATTAAATTAACAAGTAATTATTATTCGAAATGAACATAGTTAAGAAAAATATGGATATCAACATTATTTTTTTTCATTCAAACCAAAATAACTCCTAAACGGTTGATCCAAGCAACATATAATTAATTAAAAAAATATATTCTTTAATTAATTTCTAATCAGGCTACAATCGAGAAATTTTAGATTCGAGCAACACTAACAGAGCTTTAACCATGTCAAAATGTTACATTGTTGAGGGTATAAAAATGAAATTAAAAATTTTATTAGTTATTATTAGTCAAACTGTAGACTATACATCCTTATTTAATATTTAATTACATTGTAGAAATAGAAATAGAAATAGAAAAAAAACACTTTATTCTGGGACTTAAGTCCCTTAAGAATAACTTTAAATAACACAAAGTAAGATAATAACTGGCCGAGAGCTATTAAAAATAAAACAACATAGATAAAATTGAATACAAATATGTATGAAAAAAATACAGAGAAAAATAGAAAAAGAAAAAACTATAAGTAAAAAGGGAGTGAAAAAATAAATATACAAAATATAGGTTGATATTGTAAATAAAATTGCAGAAAAGAAAAAAAACCAAACAGAAACTTAAAGAAAAATAAAAGATAGAAAATCAAAAATAATCATTACAAAAAATTAAAACATTATCTTAATCAAACTATAATTTATGCTAATGTTTTATGTCTGACGGTCTTAATAATTAGACGATTATATACATAGCACATACATTATTGGAGGGAAAGAAGATGGTGAAAGAATAGTGTTTTGAATGTTCCAAGGGAAGAAGCATTGCGGATACAGGAGGGGAAGGGATTCCAAAGAGTAGAGGATCGGAAAATGAAGGAGCGTTGGAATGCAGTACTTCTGTGGGATGGAGTATAGAGATCGGACAGAATACAGTGATTTGATAGATGACATGAATTTCAGGTTACTGTAAATAAATGGACGGTGACGGGTGTTATAATTTGGAATATGCAAGTTCCTATAAAGTATTTTCTGCAAGGATATATAGTATTGTAAAAGAATCTCCAACTGAAATCAATAAAGGGTATTATAGTTACCAAAACAATAACACCAGACTATCCCTTTTGTTATAACTAGTTAGACATAATAATAGGAAACTAGGCGCATTAAATTTGATTACGTGAAAGGGGGATATCAACAGGTCTGGGAAGGGACTTTGCTCAGCATCAACTTCAAGAGAACTTGGGGGGGATTGAGCAGTCTCTTAATTAACTTAACAAAGTACTCAGGGCTCAATTAACACACCTTACTGGATCAGCTGATAGCGAGATGAGATAGCGAAGAAAGAACTGCCTAATCCCCTTAAATGTTCAAATTAATTCAATAAAACCCTGATTACAATTCAGGCCTAAGTTGAGATTCACTTGAGATTTGTTGTCGCCACAAATAAACCTTTCATCTCAAATTCGTTTACTTGATTAAATAGCTTTCTCCCTCTCTTTTCTTCATTCTCTCTCTTGGTTACTTTTTTTTTTTTTTTTTTTTTTTTTTTATTTCCATTCTAATTTTGTACCTCAATATTAAAGTGAAGATCCAGATAGGATATCTATATCTAATATCTAAATACCGTATTATTATTGTTCCATTATTTCCAAAATAGTATTTTATTGATTCACATTATTAATTATTAATTTGGTTTTCAGTAGCCTAGGCTCAAAAAAGTGAACAATTTTTTTTTTTTTTTTTTTCCGAATAGGCTAACAGAGGACCACGTGCCAATTTCAATTCTTTCTTCCTTGTCCTTTTCTTTTCTTCCAGTATGCTTTCATCCGTTCACCATGTTTCCTCTTTCTGTCCTCAGACCATTTTGCACCAGTCCTTTTCACTTTCCTGCCTTGGAATCCCTCCATTTTCAATACTTTTCGCCGAAAGTGTTCTCTATTATTTATTTCCTCTATTTTTATATTTTTTTTTTCCAAATCCCTTTTTACTTCATTGAACCAGCTTGTGGTTCTTACCCCACAGATATCTGAAAATCTTACCAGTCAATCTACTATCAGGCATTCGATATAGGTGACCAAAATCCATCAATCTTCTTTTTCTCACTACATGTGATATATTTTCTACATTTTGATATATTTCATCATTACTTCGTAACCTTCAACCTTCTACTGTGTTTTGTGGCCCTAATATTTTCCTCATGATTCGCCTTTCTAGTTTTTCCAATTTATCCAAATTATAGTTCAATGCCAGACATTCACTTGCATATAGGCATTCCGGCTTCACTACTGTGTTGTAATGCCTTATTTTTACATTTTTGGACAGGCATTTTTTATTGAAAATATCTTTGGTAGTACAGTTTTTATTATATTTAATTATCATTTTCGTTGGATGCCTGCTCAGGACCACGCTTAAGCCACTAAGTTAGCTTTATAGAGCTAATTTCTCCCGGAAACCTTTCCACTCTTTATTTTTTGCCTATAGCATGTTCTGTCTTCAATTTCTTCTTTATTTAGGACGATTTCTTTTAAATCCTCATGTACCTTCTGAAACCAATTGCCTTTTAATCTTTCAAAATGTTGCACAATTTTTCTTGACAATCTGCTTCAACTCATTAATTGTATGTGCCTATAGAGCATCAGTCTCCTTTTCCTAATGTCATCAGTTATCTTTTCTATATGTTTGTATACTTCTCTGTTATTTATCAATTTGGAAGTTTCTCCCACTGTTCTGTTTCTCAATATCTACCTCACAATCTTTCTTTCCTTTTTCTGATTTCTTCATTTTCTTTAATTGTTCCCAAAATTAGTGTTTCAGCTGCATATAAACATCCTGGCCGAATCACTGTTTTGTAAGTTTTTATTTTATTTTATTTAATGATTTTTATATCAAATTTTATTTCGTTTTAAAAGTTCATTAGCGGCTTAGTACACATATTAAATTTTGTCAAACGATTTACAAAATTTTAGAAATTTAAAAATGTTTTTGATTTTGTCTTCTGAATCTTCTAGTGCTTTATTTAGAGTAAATTGTATTTTGCTCGTGCGTCAGAGTATAATATACAGGTTGTAAATTGGATTTTGCGTTAATATAATGCAAATTCATGAAATGTTGTAAAAACACAAAAGAATATTATCCACACACACAACCAAGATGTTGAAATAAAAAAAAAAAAAAATATTCATGTACTTAAACGATTGTTAATTAATAAAATAAAATGGAACCAAAGATTAAATTATTAAACTAATATGATTTGTCATATATTTTATTGAAATAAGAGTAAAATCTGCCTCAGTAAAGGGCAATAGGAACAGAGATAAATGTATTCATTCATACCATATTTACAAATGCACACACTCACAACTTATAAAAATAATAAAAAATAAATATCCTCATAAAAATAAAACTAATAATTATTTACAATAATAAAAAAAAAGTGATTATAAAATTAAAAAAAAAAATTTCCAATTTTTAACCAAATATTTGTAATATTATTATTTCTTTAGTATAAAATACAATTGAACTCAAAGTATAGTTTATGAGGAGGACTATAGAAAAATATGTCAACAAATAAAAATTAAAGCTTCTTAAATTTCATATAAAATTGATACCAAAAATATTTGTCGCACTTTCAACGGTTTTAAAGATATATATTGTTGAAAATCGGTAATATTTGAAAAAAAAACAAAACAAAACAATTATTATCTTACTTTGTGTCAAACATTTGCTTCTAGTGCCTTCCACGATTGTTTCTCAGAGATAATGTTAGAATTAAAGTTACTTTAAGAGAATTAATTTTACTTTGATTTCATAAATGCGTTTTTTGCAATTGAAGCAAATGTCTGACAAAAAGTGAGGTTTTTTTTTTTTTTTCGAAAATTACCGATTTTCAATAACGTATATTTTGAAAACCGTTGCAAGTTTGAGAATTATGTATAGAATTAATTTTATAGGATATTGAATTAGCTTTATTTTTTTTCTAGAGTCCACCGTTTTTGAGATTTAATCAGTAAACCCGAAAATAGGACCTTCTCTTCTTACCCAACGGTTAGTTCACCCACAGGGGTGGGGACTTTAATATGTTTACCTTCTAACTGCTCCTAACAAAGCTATGAAGTCAAAAACTTTCGCATATTTCATGCACTCTTCCATACGTTTATTGATTGGACTTGCTGCCCATCTGGTTGCAAATCGCCTGATCTCACTCCTTGGGATGTCTGTCGAAAATTAAGTAATCTTGTTTTGTAACACTTTTTACGGAAAAAGGGATTAGTTTAATTTACATTGCAAAAAACTCGTGTTTCGTTACAGCAGAGGGGGAACACTAGCTGCTTTCCTCAATCTCTCCAAGATTAAAAATCGGGCGAGTGAGAGGAATTTTGAACCTTGACACATTCCTTCCACTGCTTTATAATGAAATTCTAAAAGGACTTGAGCTAGCTAAAAATACTTTCTTTTTAAATAAATCTCTATAAAGAGTTTTATTATAGGATGAAAAAACAATGAACAATAGTAATAATCATAATGAATTAATGCTTGAACCCTGAGGTTCGGTTCTGGCACCAAAAATCTTCCTCAACTGAGCCTAACCAAACATAAATCTATCTGATCAGTAATAATGATATCGCCTTTGAAATAATTACTTTTCTAAAAGTATAGGTATGCATTTTATAAATAAAACAAAAATGTGAATAGAAAATTAAAATATATACTACAACATAAAAGGACAAGCAATAATTCGTTTTGTGAGACAACCGGAACACGGAGACAACCGCACCAGTCTGAAACTAATTTTAACCAAATCATCTTTATAGTTTCAGAAATGTTTAGCAACAAAAAGCGATTATATGTGGATAACAGAGAAGTTTGAGAACTGACCGATAGGTGACGAGTGCCATTCTACAAACAAAAGTACGGTGTTATAGCTTGAAATCGATGATAAAATTTACTTATATCCAAATGAATTATGGATGTGGTTTCCAGTGAGGCTTAAAAATTGACTGATAGTGTTCAGGGCCATTCCGCAACACAATTGTGTATGATGGACCTATCTGTTTTAACTTTTACATTATAGCAAGAAACAAAACCTTTTATAGAGTAATTATTACAATCTGCCACAAATGTGAGCAATAAATAATATATATGGCGTATGAATACATTCAAACATTATGCTACGTTAAAAAAAAAAAAAAAAATGATGCTATACATTAAAATATGCAATATAAATATAGGTGAAATATATAAATTAAAAAATGTATACATAAATTGAAATAGAAGAAGAAGAAGAAAATGAACTTTATTCTGGGACTACTTGTCCCCTAAGAATAACATATGATTACAGTACATAGGACAATTGTCTGAATATGATAATTAATTATAATAAATAATAATAATAAAAATTAATTAATAATTAAATTATGGAGAAGAAGATAGTCAGGGATGCAGTCAAAGTAACACCACGTCAAAGAAGAATTCTTTAATATGTGCCAACGTTTCGACCTGTTTCGCCCTTCTTCAGGGCGATGAGCCATCGTCCTTCTCCTCACAAGTGTGGTTCGGTGGCCCTGAAGAAGACCTGCAACGCAGGTCGAAACGTTGGCACGTATTAAAGAATTCTTCTTTGACGTGGTGTTACTTTGACTGCATCCCTGACTATCTTCTTCTCCATTCATCATCCAGTCGACCATACTTTTATCATAATTAAATTATGTGTTACAAAATAACTGAGACATCTTGTTAAAGGATACATCTTATGTATACTATTATAATGTATATTACATAAATATTCATGTTTTACATTAGCTCAGACGATTGAAAATTAAGGAGGTAAAGAAATAAATGATGTTTAAAGGAAGTGAGAGTGGAGCTTTTTCGAATTGAGATGGGCAATGAATTCCATAAAGAGGAAGCACGGATAAAGGATTTCTCGAAGGATGAAGTTCGATGTGTAGGAGTGTATAGGTTGATAGGTTGGGTTCTAGTATTTAAGAGGTGAATGGAGGAGCGCAGAGTAAGGAGGTCATGGATATAGGTGGGTTTTTTGGTTTTCAAGGTTTGAAATATGAGAGCACCCAGAAAGTATTGACATCGGAAACTGGGGTAAAGCCAACTAATTTCCGAATACCTGTGAGGTATGTGAGAACGTCTAGGAATCCCAAAAATAAATCTAATAAAACAGTCCATTAATCTTATACATCTCATCTTGAGGTCACCAGACAGTCCTCCATATACTATGAATCCGTAGTCAAAGTTAGGAAAAGCAAGAGATGAAACTAAAAGTTGACGAATACTTAGTGGTAATGAATCGCGGCGATGGAAAAGTAGTTACAGTATAGAAATAGATTTCCTCGTGGACTGAGAAATATGATTATTCCAAGAAAGATATTGATCGAACGTTACTCCCAGATTTTTAATATAATTTTGGAAATTAATTCTTAGGTTTTTGAGGTAAAGCAGTGAATATTACGGAAGGGCTTTTAGATGAGGTTTATATCCATTATAGCTAAGCTCAGCTGAATATGTAGTGTAAATTGTTTTATTACCAAAACATGTAATAATATTTAATATGTGCAGTTGTAAACTGTTAAATTTCAATTGAATAAAACATTTTATTATATTTATCGTTAAAAGCAGTTTCTACTAAGATTATTCAATTTATAAGCGCGATTGGCCAAGCAGATATAACAGATTGCACATGTAGTTTAATACATGAGTTAAACAGGGCGAATCCATTTATCATATAGAGTACACTAATAATTAATATTCATTTTCATATATATTGCAAATTAAGTTATTAATTAAGCAATATCAGATTTGATAATTAACAAACATATTTTTATTTTCTTGACAACGTTTTGGTCATACTATCGATAGCTATTATTAGGGCTAAAACAAAAAATGGTTAGAATATAAAAAACAGAAAAGGAAGAATTTTTAATAAACAGTTTATAAAAATGCAGAAAAATTAATAAACGGTAAATAAAATACAATATAATAGGACTAATAAACTAATAATTCATTACATAAAAATAAATAATAGTAATTCATATTGCTTAATTACCCTAGTATGTTTTATTTCATTTTTCCTTTTCTCTATTTCTTTATTCGCATATTATCTTTTGTTTTAGCCTTGATCAAGGCAATCAATAATATCGCTGAAATATTTTTAAAAAATATAAATGTAAAAAAAAATGTTTGTATTATAGTACTTACATAATAAAGGCGTGAATGTACAATATAAGTTCCAATAATCGCTAAAAAAATTTGGTTGTATGTTTGTTTATTTCGTTAAACGTCACTTTATGCTGCTATGGCTAATCGGACGATGCTACGGTGGGAGTCTTAAATTTTGCCTATCCAAGTATAATTAGGATAGGGATCTTTAACAAGTACCTGACATCGTACAGGCTCGGGACCCCCATTATACGTCCCTCCCGAAGGATTTTTTTACTCCCTTTAAGAAATCCTAAGGTCATCTGCCGGGCTGCGAACCCGCGATCTTGGGTTTAGTAGGTTGCTATGCTAACCACTACACCACAAGTGACTCCCTGCTAAAAAATTTGTTTTTTCTTATAACTTTTTTTCAACACTTCCTTTCTTGGTAGCCTTAATAATCAAATTTGTATCCACAAAACCATGCCCATAAATACATAATCAACTGGAATATGTAAATATTTATGAATTGATACGAATTTAGAACAATTTAATTTAATTATTAATTTAAGTAATTTGATCGTTTTAATTCTAACAATTAAATTGTGATTAAATTGATCAATATTCCACTAATCCCTGTTGAACAGATCCGCTACCTAGGACTCCACTTGGACAAACGTCTTACTTCGAATCCACATACAAGACTAAAAAGACAAGAAACTGTCCGTCGTTACAGACTACTTCAACATTTACTAGACAAACGTCCAAAGCTCCCAATTAATTACAAAAGACTCATTTACATGACAGTGATTAAACCTATTAAGACGTACGGAGTTGAGCTTTGGGGCTCTACTAAACCATCCAATTCATCTCGTATCCAATCTTTGCAATCCAAAATCCTTCGAAAAATCCTCAATGCTCCTTACTATGTGACCAATAAACTTATCCATAAAGCTCTTAATGTTCCATATGTTTCTGATTTAGCCCAAATCAGATAGATACCTATCCTTCCATAGTAAGCTCCATAACCACTCCAATCCACTAGTCTCCCAACTTGCTTCCTCCTCCATCCCTGATAATCCTCCGAGGCGTCTGAAAATAAGATGGCCTAGAGACCTTTTAGTGTAGATTTTATTGAAGTGCTACTAGTGAGTAGTTCTTCACAAGTTATTTACTTGCCATTGTATTCACTGTCAACACATTTACTTGTTGTATATTATTTTGTACAGTTGTAAATATCAACAAATGGAAAAAAAAAAAAAATTGATCAAAATAAGAGAAAAGTTGAGAACGTTTTTAAAATGTAATCGACAGTCTCCTGTATCCTCGGTCTCTTGTTTTACCTAGTTAATGAGGAATTTGCATTTATTTAATTTTTTTTTTTTATATCTCTCTGAGGGTTAGTATTTAATGAATAGTTCAAACTATCGAGCGTTTTAATAAGCGAGAGATCACTGTAATTGTAATTCAAAAATTTATTATATCTATATCTACACTACGTATAGAAGAACAAACCATTTTTAGTTTGTGATCACTATCCACAAAAACTACTAAGCCAATCGGTACCAAATTTTAACCACACTATATTTACGGTTCCAAGTACGTTTAGCAAAAATAAAATCTACTCATTAGTTTGCTACTAAAAAAGCGAAAGTATGTAGATAACAGTAAAGTTTGAGAATTCACCAATAGGTGGCGAGCGCAATTCTACTGGAGAGGTTACAAAACTGCGGTGTTATATAGAGCTTGAAATTGATAATAAAATTCACTTATATACAATTAAATAATTAAAAAAATAAATAAATATCTTATGTGACATGTGAATCTAGTTTGAAAATTAACCGATATGTGTTCAGAACACAATGTTAAGTAATGGTAAAACATCTGGACGCACCTGTACCAAACTTTAACTGAATTATTTTCAATACTGATATTAATTGGTAAAAGTTACAATAACGAGGTTTGACCCACTGGCAAGTACTTTTATGATTAAAAATTAATATCAAACCGGATGAAATCAATAAAATCATTTCTGCCGAATACAAATTATTTTCAAATCAAAATGTCGATCCTCTGCTTTCTGATATTGTGAGTTAAAATGAATCATGGACCTTTAGTTGTTATCACTGATAATGCAGTACATTACACGCACCTGTTTCTTAATATTCCCTCTCCATCTGGATTACCAACATAAAACTATTTCAAAATTGAAAATTATGATGTCTAATTATGCTTTTGCGTAATCTTCAAATCCCTAAAAAGTGCCATTCCAACCAGATTAAAAATGACTGCTATACGTGAAAATATCGTTTAAGAAATAATGCTCAATTGCTTACAACAATACAAGGTTCTTATCGATAAGAATACAAGACTTCAATTATTTGTTAAAATTATATTATTGTAAGTTCTTAAGAGAAGAGCGGATAAAGCCGGGTGATGCTAGTAATTTATAATTGCGTATAGAAACATAAAAATCTAATTGTGAGAGTTTCGTAAGATTGTATATTACTGCTGTATTTCCCCTCATTTACGGGTATTTTCGTTCAGGCAGAAACTTTGGCGAACTCCATAAATTCTTACTAAAATCTGATTTGGAGTTTTAATTGAAGACCGGCCGCTTTTACGGAGTTTTAGTTCCGTATCGTAAGGAACTTGGGGACAAAGCATGGGCCAGAACCAAAATATCTGTTAGCTTACTAACTCGAACTGAATCAGTGATCACAGAGGCTGTGTTCCACTAATTAGTTATCTAATACATTAGTTTAATGACAAAGGCTCCAGGTAATTCGATAAGTACACTGCTCTTAGGGATAATTGTATGCTTCTGTACCTGCGGTTGTGCAAAGACCCTTTGACTGGAAATAAAAACTATTCCGATTACCAGTTAACTTATTTACATTACTGATTTGAAAGGGAAAATTTTAGTCCGATTGACTTTTTCAGGGAAGATGAATCCTGTCCACTGATAAATAAATTAATTTAACTAGAAGTAAGAAAAAATAGGAGAAAAGAGAAAATAGAGGCTTCGAACTTTTTTTTTCATTCAAACTAGCTCCCAAACAATATGTCCTAGCAACAAATCCTGTATAACAAAAAATATTTACTATTTAATTTCTGATCAGGGAACTGTCAACAAATTTTCGATCCAAGCAACACCAACAGAGCTAGAACGTGTTTAAATGTTATATTTTTGAGAATGAAAAAAACCTTACACTAGAAAAGTCCCCAAGATGCACAGCTAAAAGACATATCAATGCCAAAAAGTGATTTCTTTTTACTTATTTTTTCAAAAACAGCTGTTAGAATGTACTTTGTCGCCATAAACCTACGACTTCCTGTCCTACAGCATCAATGATATTCCACTAAATTCTGTTGAACTGATCTGATACCTAGGACTCTACTTGAATAAACGTCTTACTTGGAATCCACATACAAGACTAAAACGACAAGAAACTGCTCGTCGTTACAGACTACTTCAACATTTACTAGACAAACGTTCAAAGGTCCCAATTAGGTTAAGGTACACTTTGGAATTGAGGGTAACGAAAGGGCCGATTACCTAGCCAAAGAGGCGGCTAAAAGTGATTTGTTACCTTCGTATAACAAAGTTCCCTTATCCTATATAAAGCGGGACATAAGTTCTGATATGGTTAAAAAGTTGGACCAATTGTGGGTGACTTCATCAAAGTCACCAAGCTTACACAGATTTATACCTCACATTACACACAACAATTAACACATACAAAGTAACAACTACAAACTAACAACTAATGACAGAACACGGTAACTCTAAACAATATCTCAAACGATTTAACATAATACGATCTGACGTATGTAATGAAGAGGGACAGACTCAAAATTTCAGATGTACTTTATGAATGTAAAGCATTTGAAAGACAAAGGTTTAATCTAGTAAAAAATATTATTCTCAAACATGGAACATGGCCAGAGACAGAACAAAATTTGTTCTCTAAATTTAAGACTGACTTACTCACATTTATACGAAAGATCGACTTTGACAAACT
The DNA here is from genome assembly GCA_003667255.2 of Euschistus heros. Lineage (NCBI taxonomy): Eukaryota > Metazoa > Arthropoda > Insecta > Hemiptera > Pentatomidae > Euschistus > Euschistus heros. The sequence goes on along the minus strand of RCWM02000133.1, from coordinate 374,157 downwards.
GACAAATGATGGGCAGCGAAGGTAGTTTCTTGTTGGCTTTGCTTTTTTTTTTTTTTTTTTTTTTTTTTTTTTTTGTTTAATATTTTTTGTTATATTACTACGTTATGCTAAACTAATCATGTTAACTTTTAATAACATTGTAAAACATGTAGTATGTCTGTAAGGCATGGAACATGTTAACATACAAATAAACGGTCCTTATATAGGGATACCATATAAGGAAAAGAAGAAGAAAAAAAAAAAAGGTCCCAATTAATTACAAAAGAAATATTTACATAACTGTGATTAGACCTATTTGGACGTACGGAGTTGAGCTATGGGGCTCCACTAAACCATCCAATTCATCTCGTATCCAATCCTTACAGTCTAAAATCCTTTGAAAAATCCTGAATGCCCCTTACTTTGTCACCAATAAACTTATCCATAAAGACCTTATTATTCCATATTTTGCTGGGTTCGCCCCAACCAGCAACCTATCCTTTCATCGTAAGCTCCATAGCCATTCAAATCCACTAGTTACTCAACTTGCTTCCCACTCCATTCCCGATAATCCTCCGAGGCGCCTGAAAAGAAGATGGACTAGAGTTTTTCTAGTGTAGAATATGTATTGAAGCGCTACTGATGAGTAGTTCTTTTCAAGTTTTTACATGTTATTGTAACCGTTATCAGCTCATTTACTTGATTTATATATTCGTATAGTTGTAAATTGATATAATAAAAAAATAATGTACATTAAAGTTATATGCATGGAATGGGATTCAGAGGCTAGTGAATAAATGTCTATTTCTTTTTAACACTTGATGTTCAATCAATAAAATAATAACTTATTTCGGCGACGTTTCAAGACAATATTGTTCTGGTAATCATGCCCTACAGTGGAAAAACAGGTAACAATAAAATTATATAAGTTACACAGGCCATTCCAAAAATAAAGTTAGAAATAATATAAATATATAAAAACATACGTTAGAATATTTAACTACATATAATTACAAAATAAGAAGCAGTATGAAACTACTTAAAATCTAACAATGAACATTGTATGTAGTTTCATTACTGAACATTATAAATTTCTAATAACGTATATCTCAAACCGTTGAAAGTACGACAAATATTTGTACAAACATTTTGTAGGAAATTTAATTAGCGTTAGTTTTTAATCGAAACATATTTTTCTAGAGTCCACCGTTTCCGAGATCGAAAAACTCAAAAACTTCTGGAACCTTCTTCTTTCGACCCACCATGATAGGGGGCTTATAGTATTTCTACATTGTAATCCTTCCTAACGAAGCCCTAAAGTAAAAATATTGCACTTTACGCCATATTTAATGACTGTATTATATTTAAAGTTTTTTTTTCCCCAATTTAGTAGTTAAATTCCAAAACCAGCCAGGTCCACAAGGATAATGACCATAAAAAAAAAGAAAATGCCACTTCCTAAACCAGTCACACCTTTACCTTTATCGACCAGACATGAAAAGTTTTAATAAATGGACTTGGCTGGTTTTTAAATTCTACCCTTCACTTATATGAATGGATTCATTACCGTCCAGATCACTTTTTGCCATTTGTGAGGCAGATATTGTTTAAACAATAAAAGGTTATACCAAAAAAATATCAAGATTAACAATTAAAAACTATGCTACTTGAAATAAATAATAGATTGTAGAATGTGGTTTTTCTTCGGGAGATCAACTTCTAGGTTATTACGCCCTCTGCATCTGAATGTAGAAAATTTAATTTTCTTCGTCTTGTATATACATTATTTTTGCATTATATTTTATGGTATAGTAAAAGTTCTTTTAAAAGATCTATAATTCTGTCTATAGATGTTCATTAGTCCTTTCGATCAAATTCTGTGTATCGGGGTATTTTTTTATTTTCTAATACATGTTGCAGTAATGTACTATCTTCTATCATGTGAAATAGTCATTGGAGATTGACATGTTTCGAAATGAGGTTGCGCTTCTTTTTTGATTAAATATGCACGACTTAGCCTTGTCACAACCACTTCTCTTCTGTTACCACTTACGGGGCTTGTCCACTGCTTTGTACTTTTTTTTATATTTATAAGTTTGTTAGTCAGTAGAGTTTCGAGCCACATGGATTAACAATTTTTACTGACCCTGTTCTTCAAAAACGCCTCTTTAGCAGCTTTATCGGCTTTCATTATTAGAAGTCCGGAGTGTCATCTATTAGAGAAAAGTTATTTTTTTTTTTTTTTTTTTTTTTTTTTTTTTTTTTACATTTTTAAATGACTACGGATCCTGTCGACTTTGTGACCACTTTTGCTATAGTTTGAAGTGCTGACAATGAATCAGTAGAAATTAAAATTTTTGAATGTGCACTATTGATGGATGAGTATATAGCTGTGAAAGTTCTGCAGTTAGTATTGTTGAATATAAGGGTAATTTATAAGCTAAATAAATTTAAGAATAAATAATAGAATAATTAAATTATAAATCATAATAATAATAGAATAATAAACAGTAGAAAGATATAGACCACATTATTTTATTAGTATTTTCTTTTCCATTGTTTACCAATAAATATTTCATAATTAAAAAATATATTTTATACAGTGGAACCTCGATTAATCGAACCTCAAGGGGAACGAGAAAACTTTGAATTATCGAGGATCTCGATATATCGAGGTTCGATTTATTGAGGTGATTTCTGACTGACTTCGATATATAGAGATTATAGATTTATAATAAAATACTCAATGTAACAATAGAAAATATGTACACATTTTATTGAAATAATAATAATGAAAGAATAATGTTATTTTAAAATGTTTTTAACTCCATTGTATACACACATTATCGTCTACACTTGCACTTTCTCCGTTTATTTTTTTAAAACAATTTCATTCCTTTTCTTGAATTGATGAGGAATCCATTACTAGCATGGGACTTTGGTTTATCAAGTTCTTTCACTATTTCTGTTGCTTTTTTTTTTTGTTGTAAAGTTGGACCACTTATTAATAAGTTTTTGTCACGGCCCTGCTTTAACCATTTCACAACACACTCGTCGATATATTGGAACTCAGGCCCTTTTAACCTCTTTGATAATGAAAAAGCTTGATTTTCATATATCAGCCTATTTTTCGAAATTGTGGATAAGGTTTTAGCTGGAATTCTAAACGTTTATTGCATTATCGCTCTATCTGTCATCTCCGGTATTTACGGCTTAAATAATCTTCAATTTTACTTCATACGAAAGGGTTTTACGCTTTACCATTTTCGATAATAAAAAAAAAATATTGAGGAACAACAGAAAACGAAACGTATCCCACAAGTGTTTTACTAAAAACTGAAACAAACCGGAAACCTATGTCAGGATGGGAGTTACAGTTAATCCTTAGAAGAATCTTTGATCAGTCTAAACTCTACTTATTTAACAAATCGACTTCGTTGTGTAGATGTTTTCCGATTAGAGCTTCGTTTTGTAGAGGTGTGGTGTAAGCTAAGGTATCTTCGAAAATTCGATATATCGAGGTCTTCTTAACCAATCATTCGATATGTAGAGGTAAAAATAACATAGGTATGATAGGCAGATTCAAGGGGAATAGAAAAACTTCGATTAATCAAGAAATACGCTATACAGAGGTTCCACTGTACTACAATAATATTATGAATGCAACAAAACGACGATAATTTCTTTATTTAATTCGAAAATGAATTATTAAACGTAATAAAGGAACTGGAATACTATGGTTAGTGATGATGATGTCGAAAATGCCTTCAATTATTGGCTACTGAAAATCAACACTACAAAGGCTTATGATAGTGTTTACCTACAAAGGATGACAGCTCTTTGATGTTTTCAAAAAGTGTTGGTAGCGGAAATGCTACAAGGGAAAGCAATTTTACAGTCTAATAAACGGAGTAGGAGGTTCTTTATTAAAGCAAAATTAATCTGCTGAATGAAATAACTGAAATATTTCCCCTTATAATCAATACTAATATTGAGGTTATTTTATAAATCCGAAATGAGAAACAATATATTTCTGTGGCTTATTATTATGGAATTATAGAGATAACATAAACAAACGTGAGAACATTATGCTTATCTAGCACCGTTTATTACAAATAATAAATATAATACAGCGTAACTAAAGACCGGATTCCCGTGCAATTGCACATAATTAATTTGATTCCACTCCACCACGAATTTTTTTTTTTTTTTTTTTTTTTTTTTTTTTTTTTTTTTTTTTTTTTTTTTTTTTTTACAACATTCGTACTTTTAACTCTATTTTATCTTCATTTTATTCTACAGTAGAACAAGTACAAGCAATATAAAAATGCCTTAAGTGACATTCAGCCAATCGTCAAAAAATAAAATCCGGACAAAACCATTTCTAGAATTGAAATCATTAGGGAAAACAATTTTTCGCCCTTCTTGTAATAAATCAATTGGTTCCAATAAAAAATCTCTAGTGGAGGTTCTTTGCAACTCAAGTAAGTATAACATATCTTTTCATAAGTAGCACACGACAACATTTGATTTCGCAATATCTTTTTATTTTAATAGGTGCATACACACAGTTAAATGCAGCACGAAAATCCAAGCTCCAGTAATAGTCACATAAAGCTACTCATTATTAAACAAAATACAAATGATTTTTTTACCGATTTATGTCAAGCCATGGACTCTTCCAATATTCCATTCCATAAACTGCAGTCCTATATAAGCTAATAAGCCTTAAACTGATAGGGACTGCCTAAAAAAATTTAGGAATCGACTTAAAACATCATGATTCTTGTGGAGGAGAGAATGGCGCATGGACGTTGGAATAGGCGGAAGTAAGAAGGCTGCAACATTCACAGAGATCTTCTATTCTCTTTACGGTAAAGAAGAATGAGAGTTGGCCGGTGTGCAAATTAAAATACAATGACAAGTGAAAACTTGTAAAGAAACTACCAGTGATAGTAATAAAAAATAAGGCCCCGGGATTCTCTTTTTTTTCAGATGCCTCAAAGAATAATCGAGTATTGAACAGAAGACAACTTGAATTGGGTAGTTATGATGTCTTAGGATAGGAATGTGGATATTACCAAATAAGAAACATACTGAACATTAAGATCATTGAAATTTTTAGTTATGATAGCAACAAATCACAAGAATTTACCGCAGGATTTGTGATCGGAGAGTGTGGTATGGAATGTTTAATTATTTCTGAGATTTGTTATTATTTTTTTTCTATTTTGGTTTTATTATATTAGTTATTTATAGACATTTACAACTGCATATACAATATTAAAATATGATACATCAAGTAAATGTGATAATAATGATAAAAATGACACGTCGCTTGTTTTTAAAGCAACTACCCATTGGTAGCATTTATAAAGGTTTTATACAATTAAGTACTATATTAGAAGGTCCCGAGGCCATCTTCTTTTCAGGCGCCTCTAGAGGGTTATCTGGAATGGAATGAGAAGCAAGTTGTGATACTAATGTATTTGAATGGTTATGGAGTTTAGTTTGCTATGAAAGGATAGAGATCTGGTTTCAGCTATGTCAGAAAAGTGAGGTACATTAAGATCTTTGTGGATAAGATTGTTTGTGACGAAGTAAGGAGCAATTAGGATTTTTTTTAAAGGATTTTGGATTGTAAGGATACGAGATGAATTGTACCCACTCACGTGTGATCCTTAAATAGACATAGACATAGTGATAGACATAGATAGTGATCCTTTCATTGTATGTCATTCGCTGTTATACCGTATCGCAAGCCTTCAAGAATTATGTAGAAATCGAAGAGTTATTATAAATTCAAACGTATCTCATCAAATAATTGTTACCATTCATACATCTACGAACTCCTCTTCTGCAGAATATTTTAATAATATTTCCCTAATTCCTGTTGAAAAGATCCGCTTTATATGTCTTCATATGTCCGCTTCCATATGGAAATATGTCTTACTTATAATCCTAAAAAAATAGAAACTGCTCTTCATCTTTGACTAATTAAACAATTACTAGACAAGTATCCAAAGCTTCCAAAGAATTACGAAAGAATCATCCATTATATCATACAGTCAACCGTAATATATTTATCAGATAAACATAAATTTTGAAGTCAGGGAATTCCATGAGCTATGTAGAGGCTGAGTGTGCCTCATGAGGTCTCATGATTTAAGGGTCGATCTTAGGACCTTATAGTTCCAATCAACAAACATATTGTAGCATGAAATATGCGATTATTTTTGACCTCAGGGCTTTGTTAGAAGTAGTTAAAAGATGAACATTTTAAAAGACCCACACCCCTGGAGGGTGTGCTAACGGTGGAGGGAGAGGAAAAGTTCCCATTTTAGGGTTTTCCGATTATATTTCGAAAACGGTGGGTTCTAGAAAAATTTATTACATATAGAAATTAAAGCTAATTAAATTTTCTATAACATTGTGTATATACATATTTGTCAAAATCTCAATGGTTTTTAGAATATAAGTTATTGAAAATATATAATTTTCGGGAATTTCTTTTTTTTTTTTTACCACACTTACAGTCAAACATTTGCTTTGAGTTCCTTTCACGATCAATTCTTAAAAAAATATTAGAATCACAATTACAGAACATTGACTTTACTTTAGTTTTGTTTATACTTTTCTGGCACTTGAAGCAAATGTTTGACCAAAAGTGAAGTAAAAATTATTTCTTTGAGAAAATTAATGGTTTTTAATAACGAATCACACTCTTGGAAGTTCGACAAATATGTATATAAATAAATTTATTGTTTTTGAGATATTATCGGAAAACCTAAAACTGGCAATTTCTCCCCCCCCCCCCCCCCACCGTTAGCTCACCACCCAGGGGTGGAGACTATCAGTACTTCCAACAGTTTTCGAGATATACGTTATTCAGAATTATTAAGCTTCTCAAAAAAGTATTTTTTACTTTAATTTTTGTCAAACATTTGCTTCTGTGTGCCTTCCGCGATTGTTTCTCAAAAACAGATATCAGAATCAAAGTTTTAGAACATTAAATTTACTTCCATTTAATTTAAACGTTTCTGGAACTTGTCTGAAATGTTTGACAAAAAGTGAGGACTTTTTTTTGTTTCGCGAAAATCAACGATTTTCAGTAACGTGTATCTCGAAGATGGTTGGAAGTACGATAAATTAGTATATAAACAATTTTATACTGAAGTTAATTAGCATTAGTTTCTATTTGAAATATATTTTTCTAGAGTCCACCGTTTTTGAAATATAATCGAAACATCTAAAAATGGGACCTTCTCCCCTCCCCCCCCCCCAGAGGTGAAAACTAATCGCTTATTTCATGCATTCTACAAACCTCATTTCAGCACTCATTGACTGGACTATGAGGAGGTTATAAGAAAACAAGTAATCATCACAAGGAATCGAAGCGGGGTCTAAAAATTGAAAATCTAGTCTCCGGCACATTTCTGTACTAGCACTTACATTTTTTTTTTTGTTCTGGGCTCCATCATAGATTTGCTGATGTATAATGTAATAAATGGGATACGATGAATAAATTAATCTGGTTTACCAAACCATTGAATCTGTTCCTACCCCTAATTGCAGGATCAGGGCGATAAGCCCGCAAAGAACCCGGCCATCCGACAAAGAGCCGCTGAGTGCGGTGGTCCCGGGGGAGGGGGGGGAGGGCTAATCGAATCGTCCAGGGGTCCGGACCGCATCCACCATTCTCACCACTTTAATCCCATAACATCCCAAATGGCCACGGCAAAACTTCTAAAAGGCATTAGGGCCAGTCATTGGCTGTGGATGCTCTCTCGAGAGCGGCTATCTGGATTTCTATTGGAAAAATTCAAAAACGAAATGGACGCCCAAACAGAAGAGTAAGGATGTTAAATTCCCTGACCTATAACTTGAGTGAGAGTACATAGTCCGATACAATTAGGATTGATAAATAATGGAACATGTTCTACCCGTGGCCTATTTGGTCAAAAATTGTATGTTTTGGAGGGACACAACGGCCGTACGCGTACTTTATCACACTCTACATGAAAATTTTATTCTCTTTCACTTTGTATACAAGATTCAGCACCTCAAAAACAATATACAGTGGAAACTCGTTATTTCGTTACTCGATAATTCGTCTTATTCTGTAATTCGTAAGGTTTTTTTTTTTCGAATTGGCAACTATTAATAACAAAATTAAATACGTACGTAATTAATTATTTCCCTTTGCTACTTATTTAATCTTAAACCGTCTCATTTGGTTAGTCACTAAAAAATACGGCTATATTTATACATTTTGTAAATCATTTCATAGAAAAAAAACTAACAGAACAAGCCCGGAGTCAATCCCTCAATTGATTATAGTAAGAGGTAAAAGGAAGTATGGATGCAGTTGACGAATCCTCGGAATCAGTTAAAAAGCTCTTCCTACAAAGACATTAGCATCTGGCTCAGCAACTTCTGCTCCAGGTTATTAAATGAGAAAAGATAAGCAAGAGGTAGGCAGCTGGTAGTACGGATGTAGGATATGAAATTTTAAATGACAATGGAATTATAGAACTAGTGCTGAGTGCTCAAAATTAAGCTAGTGATGAAAAATATTATGACGTTTATTATTTTTCCACTATTACATGCAAAGAAGTGAAGGAAATGTTAATTAAGTGCATGGTTTCGAGCAGCAATGTGAATCAGACATTTCACACCTATTGGGATACGGCAAATTTTCAGCTTTTTTTTTGTGTTTTTTGTCATTTTCACTTAAGTCCATTGTGTATAATGTTTATCTGTTCGTTTTTACATTCAATAAATTGAAAAAAAATACAATTATATTGTTTAAAATGCGTTTTTGTTACATTACCAGCAAAATTCTTTAATTAGTCATTTCTGTAATTTCGTTACCCCCTCTCCCACACTCATGAGTAATTATCGAGTTTCTACTGTAGTACATAAAATCAAAACTTTCCTTATTATTATTATTATTATCGTAACAAGCTGCCTGGGCTACTTGGTAAAAGTAGCATTGCCCAACAGCTACACAGCTGAAGAGGCTTGAACAAATTATTACCATCCTTTTTGTATTCCTCAATTTTTACCCTATCTCTAACTATTTCTATATGGTTAAACCATACAACTATTTATGTATATTTCAGTTAAACCGTAAAAGTAAAAAGAGTTGGTATCGAAATTAATGGGTCTAAAACGAAATACTTATTATTTTTAATACGATATTTTAAATCCTTATTATTATAAATACGACCAGTCCACAAGCAGATTTTAGGTGACGCAGAGTGCATGGTCGGCATCGGAAAATAATAAATTGAAAGAAATAAAACCAATCATCGGTGGCTTGGCCTCTTCCCCCAGACAATGTGGAAGGGAGGAAGTGATAATCACACGGTTAAGCATTAGGCACTGCCATAATAACTCAGAGCTAGCTTATGGCAAGGAAAGATTCCCCTCAGTGTCAGCTCTGTAAAGTTACTCTCACAGTGAGGCACATCTTGGAGGAGTGTCCTCAGTACAGGAGAGATATGGATAAATGTGGTGTACCTCATACGTGACATTTGTAGTACCATAGAATTTATAAATAAAATTGGATTATATAACATTATTTAATGTTCATTATTTTATTCATTATTAATTTTTTTTAATTGTATTTATGGTTGAGATTAATATAACTTGATTAGAAATTTATTATTGTTATTGTTATTGTTGCAATGCAGGTGGTGTAATTAAGTTCGGTTACATGGACAATAATGACCATTGCAGTCTTTTGCTCTTTAAAACAAACAACAACAACAAAATGCCTATAATGTCAACTTCTGAATCAAGAAGGCCACGTACCTTTAAATACAATAGTTATAAATTATGAAGCCGTAGATTATTACACGTACCTAGGCACTAAAATTTATTCTGCCAATAGAGTCAAGAAGAGATCAAGAAAATAATAATGAATGGCAATAGGTCTCCTAAACTTGATGAAATCGAGTTTACTCTCAAAATGAACGGAATCAAATCTGTATAAATCGTTCATCAGAGCTATAGTTTGTTACAGAGCAGAAGGTTGGAAACTCAATAAAGTTGATCATCAAGCTCTTCGGATCTTCGAGAGGAAGATAATGAGGCGGATATATGGTCCTGCGAACAAGGCGTTCGGCGCATATGGAGTTACCAAGAACTGGACGAAGTGGTCAAACATGCTGATATTGTGCGGTTTATAAAATGAAAAAGAATAAGGTAGGACACGTCGAAAGGATACATATAATAAAATGTTGATAAAGATTATGCGAGAGAGATTCCTAAGAAAAAGAAAGAGAGGGCGCCCTAGAAAATCCTGACAAAAGGATCTAGAGGAAGACCTGAGAGTACTTGGGGTTACCGACTGGAGGAATAAGGCTCTGGATAGGAGCGAATGGAACAGAATTGTGCGAGAGGCCAAGGTCCCCCCTGGACTGTTGCTCTAAAAAAAAGAAAGGAAAGAACTCTATAAATGAATGATTTTTTTTTTTTTTTTTTTTTTTTTTTTTGCAGTGGCACAGGAACAGTAGGCGAGCTATGTAGTTATAATTTCTACTTCGCTATGCAGCAATGTTTATTCCATCTCCACTCTGAGTTTGAATATTGTATAAGGCACGCGGAAACGTTGGTGAATTAATCGGTAACAATTATCTCTGATTCCAAAGGGTCAATACCAATAATATTAAACATTAATAAACTGCAATATCAAACCCTCCACTAGCGCTCCCATTTAACTGACTGGAATTATTTATTCCCCCCTATCGCTATGTTTCCCCAAGAGCAACACGCTGTATCCAATTTCATTTAAGTCCTTTAAAAAAAAATTACTATCAGCAATCGGACATTGATTGGACAACAATGTGCCTCACTAAATTGCATTACAAATGACAATGCTTTACAAGCAATTCGTATGTCATTTTGAGCATCATCATTATATTTAAAAAGAATTTCTTAAAAGGTTGCATTAAATTTCAAGCTAGAATAACAAATCTTAACCTACTACATTTGCTTCTTGTACCTTGTTTTCTTATTGGAAAATAGATTAAACGTTTGTTAAGGTTTGTTTTAACTCGAAACAACAAACAAACGATGCAATGCCACAAAAATCTGGTCTTTAGACAAATATATTTATTTTAAGATGTAAATACTACCTAAAAATATAATTCTAACGGCCGAAGTCTCTCGTAATTTAAAGGGTTACTTTGGGACACGTCTTTAAAAAAAAAAAAAAAAAAAAAAAAAAAATGGAACACATATAAGCTTAATCCAGAAAATTAAGACCTAAATATAAATATATAAAATTTTCACAAATAAAAAAAATTAAATTATACAAACAAATGTGAACAAAATTATTGAAATTATATTACGGAAATAAAGGGATCTTCTTGAATAAAAAAAAAAAAATCAAATGCTACCTGACTGGGAAAAACAACAGCATTGTTGCGTGTGATTCCAAAACTCGCTAAGTCCAATTTCCAGATGTTTTTATTTTTTTATAGATTGTTTCTTCTACAAGACTATCTTTGGGTGAAAGTTTTTTTTTTTCACAAGAGTAGTTAAAAAACAATAAAAACGGCCATACATAAAATAAAAAAATTAAAAAAAACCTTAACACTTAAAAGAAGTAGGCAAAACGTGACTTTTTTATATATGTAAAACACATTAATTATTTTTTCATTACTGTTGGTATATGGATTTGTTTTCATGAAAATGTAACAAGTTTAGAGAAAACCTGTATACACATTGCCAATCTTTTCCCTAACAAACTAGAATATAGAGAAAAAAAAGTAAATTTCTCCCTGTCTGGGAAAAAAAACGACGCTCTCTCTTGAGAGAGAAGTCATGGATCTTCTCGGGAGAGCTAAGGTTCAGTGAAGAATCAATAGAGAAACTAAATAAAAATTTAGATAAATTAATAACCTCTTGCCTACTTAAACCGGAACAAAAGCTCAATAATGATTTTCGGACTCCCTCCCAGTCAGAATAATCGAAAGAAACGCTCTGTTCCAGTCTACATTCCATTATAAAAAAGAGATTACTGAATGTGCTGAAGGATTAGGGTGTAGATCAGAGCCACCGAAGCGTGAGATCTAATTTTGAATACTTTAATTATATTAAAGACATTAGATTATTTGTGATTATGATTTTTATGCAAATGCGACTTTTTTTCCGAAACACCAGCCCATGTGTGGGAAAATTTCCTGATCACACGCCGTCACCAGGGTCACGATGAATTGATAAGTCTCCATGAAAAAGGCTTTACCTTTTGATATAACAATCGCGTTTCCGAAGAACGGACGGACAGCGCTGATAGAGGGATCAATCAGGTGAAGTAGAAAGGGAGAAAATGGATATCTACTCTTGGCTGATTTTCGATCCGAGCAACAGAGCTAATGCGTTTCAAAATGTTACATTTTTTAGTGTGAAAAAAATCTTTCACATTTTGAGGCTGAATAAAACGTTACACAACTATAGGCCTCCAGGCAAAAGACATACCCATCAGTAAGATGGACTAGTAATCAGTAATTGAAGTTATTGTAATAGTTATGTATTAGGTGGATGCTAAAATAATGCAAGTTTTTATACGCGACAAAAAAAATTGTTATAATTTTATGTGGTTTATTTTGTTGAATGGTCAGCACTAACTCCTCTCGCAATGTCCTGAGTAGTTTTTTTAGGGTTTTCTTCTACCAAATCCTTTAGATGGTCCTGATAAAAACCAGAAAGCCAACCGGGACCTTACTTGCCTTCGAGATCAAAATATCCAAGAGGAAATTTTCGAAACCATGGTTTCTCTGTACATTCACAGATACTTTCTTCACCCTGAACAACATTGATGTTACACGCGTTTGGGCCGCACTTTGAACTCTTTATATTTGGCAAAAATATTGTTCGGATATTAATTTCAGAGTTCCTCACTCATAGAAAATGTAACACACACTAATCCAATCTTTGAGGAAAAACATTAATAACCATCGATTATAATTTATTAACTACACTGTAGAAATATCTTTGTTTACTTGGCAAGCACTTTTGTTTACTTTTTGTTTTGTTTGAAAAACGGTGAGCGTTGAAGTAACATAATACACTGTAACTTTCCTATATAAGGTGAAGATCAAATAAAAATAGAGGTATTAAATTTTATGGGAGAGATTACTATTTATAAGAAAATTTATAAAGGAATCGGCTGTTTGCTAACCACATCAACGACGGAAATGGCCATAGCCTTCATCGATTCTGGCTAAGTTTCAGAACAAGAAGAGATGCCAAGTCTCTCCTGACCTTTATCTTACTTAGCCAAAGTAACTTCCTACCCTTCCTTTACTAAAGGGCAGATAGAGGTATAAAAGATGAATACGAATTGATAAAGAATATAATAACCTAAAGAATATAGTAATATATCCTTCGTGATTTATAGAAGGTCTATAAAGTGCTGGTTGTTTTAATGTCAACAAGGCAAAATAAAGTTCGAAATTTGAGGACGCACTAAATACAATTTTTAAAACAATGAAATTGAAAATAGAATTATCATTCTAGGGCATACTGTCCACCAAGAATATTATGTAGAATAAAATGTTGGTAGTCCAGTCAATGAAAATATTGTAGAGTGCATGAAATATGTGGCATTGTTTATCTCAGAGCTTTGTTAGGAGTAGTTAGTAAATAAACATAGCAAAAGTCCCCGCCCCTGGGGATGAGCTAAAGGTGGGGGGAAAGTGAGACGGACCCATTTTTGGGTTTTTTGATAATGTAATTCCCTGCATACTTGTCGAACTTCCAACAGTTTTCGAGATTAGTTTTTTTTATATCCTGCCAGTGTATATATTTAATTATTCCTGAATACAAATTCAGGATATTAGTCCAGTCAATAAACATACTGTAGAGTGCATGAAATATGCGATTATTTTTGACTTCATACCTTCGTTTGTAGTAGTTAGAAGGTAAACATACAAGAAGGCCACGCCCCTGGGAGGTGAGATTACGGTGGGGAAAGGGAAAGTCCAATTTTGGATATTTTCGATTATATCTCAAAAACAGTGGACTATAGAAAAATATGTTACTAATAAAAATTTATGGAATTTATGGAAAAGTATGTAATTGGGGTGTGCAATCAATTAAATAGATTTAATTTATTAATCCGATGTTCCGGCTTACACTGTTATCATATACAGCAGTTATCTTTATATTCTAATCTAAGAGAACGTGAATTTGGACTAATAAATATAATTTCCCCGGAATTTCTCGTTTAAAGAGTCATTTTTGTCAATCGATGTAATACTCCTTTTTTGTTTCTTGGATGGACTTCTTTTTCGGTTAGATGTCCATTTGTGTTCCTAAACTCGGCAAAAAGATAATATATGTTTTGCTAACCATGAGACTCCCATTCAAAAAATAGGCTACAATAAAAAAATAGAGGATATGACGAAACAAGTGAATTCAAAACTGATAAGATAAGAAACACAATATGAAAATCAAAACAATTTAAGGTTAAAATAAAATAATATTAGGTATGCTCTTCCTAATATTGTTTTTTTAAAGAAAAAAAATTGCGACCAGTTTCAATTCAGTCAATTTTCTAACTTCACTGGGATTCACATGTCTCACCACATATTTAAATTATTTCTAATAATTTACTTGATTATAAGTAAATTTTATTATAAATTTTAAGATTTATGTAACGCCGTACCCTTATAACCTCTCATGTAGAATAGCACACGCCAACTTCTGTAAATTTTCAAACTTTACTTTGTTATGCATATAATAACTTTTTTAATGACGTATTAATTAGAAATCAGTAGAGTTTACTGTTGCTTAACCTTTTTAGAACTATGTAAAATGATGTGGTTAAAATTTGGTATAGATTGGTTAAACAGTTTTGGTGGTTAGTAATCACAAACGAAAAATGGCTTGTCCATGTATATAACAGTATAGATAGCAAATTAAGAAAAACAAATTTAACTAAACATAAACTAAACAAGGCGAAATATCACAATTTAGTTTTATTTATTTACCATAAAATGTAGCAAAGTCTGAATCATTCCAAAGTTTCTTTACTTACCTGAAAAAAAAAAAAAAAAAATAATGTGAGTATTAAGAAAATATATTATATTTCATTTTAAAACTAATAAAACATTTTAATAATTTTTTTTTTAATTTTTTATTCTAAATTGATTTTTACAACTGCATACAATATACAAAAAGTAAATGTGCAGTAAAATGATTACAATTACATGACAACTGTAATCATATAAACAACAACTTATTAGTAACACCATGCTCTATATTAGAATGTTTTTAGGCTATATACATACATACATATATATATATATATATATATATATATATATATATATATATATATATATATATATATATATTATATATTTAAAAAAATTAACCACTACATACAAAAAAAAAAAAATATAATGCATCAAGTAAATGTGATGATAATGCCAAAAATTAAACGCGACATGTTTTTAAAGCAGCTACCCATTGCTAGCACTTATCAAGGTTCTATATAATGATGTACTATTAGAAGGTCCCGAGACTATTTCTTTTTCAGGCGCCGCGGAAGGTTATCTCGAATGAAATGAGAATCAAGTTGTGATACTAATGGATTTGAATTGTTGAAGTTGTGGAGTTTGCTATAAAATGATAGATCTTGTTTGAGCTAAGCCAGAAACGTAAGGTATATTAAGATCTTTGTGAATAATATTTATAGGATTGTAAGGACCCGAAGAGAAACACAAAAATCACAGGGAAGCCTAAAAAACAACCATTTTCAATATAATACTTATGTCTCTTTTAACTCAGTCTGTTACAGGTCTGTATTTCCTTCTTTCACACTTTTAGCTTCTTTTATGCTTACAATAACCACAATTGTCAATTGTTTACTTCTACATGTGTTATCTGCTCACACCTGTTTAAAACTATTAACGTCTGTCATCACGTCTGTCACAATATATTACACATGTAACAAACTTGATGATGGTAAGAATGGTCCCTAGGATACACATTCATTTTGAGTTCTATATGAATATATTCATGGAGCAAAGTGGCGAATTATTAAAAGGAAATCTTTCATTCTGAATAAATAAAGATGTAGATTTTTAAGAAAGAAGAAATTGTGATGAAGTATAAAAAAGAAAGAGAATAAAATGAAAATAATTGCAGATTATAAACCCCAAAGGCCCGCCCCTAAAATGCCTACCCCTTCCAGTGTTATTTACGGTCCCTCAGGAACTCCTCAATTATTCCTTCTATCGATGTTCGGGGGGAAGGGTTGTGAGGGGGGAGGGATAGAACAACCTCTTAGCCTTCTCGAGACCATCTTCAAAGGTTACTGGTTCCGAAGAAAAGTGGAGGGGAGGGTTCGTTATGGAAAAAATTGTTGCCCTCTTTAATTTGTTATATTCAAAAATAAATTACCACAAGGGACTTTGATAGGGAGATCATTATCACCTCTTCAAAGGCGAACGCTTTTATTAATTTTCAGGGCCCTGAGTCAAAAATATGTAAGCCAGGATTAAAATTTAAATTTAGTTGTTTATTCCTGAATATTTTATTTTTAAAAGGAAAAAGTTCCTTTGTTCACCATTTATATATACCTTGAAATATCGCATACACAAACAGCTTTTGGTTTCTCACATAGAAAAGTGAGAAAGCAAAAGTGAGAAAGTCTTTTGGCTGGGGGTTTATAATTATTTTTTATAACAGTTTTTACTCTCAAAAATGCAACAGGCAACTCATTCTGATAGTGTTGCCTGGGTCGAAAATTCGACGATAATTCGTTGATTAGAAATTTGTTGTTGTTGATTTGGACTTAACGTACTCCAACAATCGTGGGTCCGCCACGAAATAAGTTTTAACCCGTCCAGGTGGGATTCGAACCCACGAACTTCATTACCGAACGCGCTGAGACCCTTGCCACAACTGACTCGGCTATTTATTTAGATACACCAATTTAATGATGAATATTTTTGGTCATATAACGTCTGTCAATAGGAACTGCAGTTTAGGAGCTATCTTGATTCGAATACAAAACGTTACGCTTTTGCTTACATTTTTTAAGTGTTGTGACATTTTTGACAAGCTCTGTTGGTGTTGCTGAGGTTAAAAATTAGGCAATAGTTTTTTTTAAAAGAAATTGAATGGAAATTATTTTTGTTATATAAAATTTGTAGTTTAGGAGCTGTAATGGTTTGAATAAAAAAAAAAAAATAAAATAAAAAAATCTCGTTTGAAACCCCTAGTTTTTTCTCAACTCTGTTGAGATTAATGTTGAATGATTAATCAACATTAATCATTTATTTTTGATTTAATTTAATTAATGATTTGCGTTACACGATCCTTTTCTTTCTTTTCAATATCGTGATTGGGCAGTAGATTATAGTTAGACATATCCATGATCTTTTTTTTTTTTTTTTTTTTCCCCAGTCAGGGTGAAATTTACTTTTTTTTTTCATGTATTCTTGTTTGTTGGGATAAAGGTTGGCAATAAGGATACAACTATAAACTTGTTCTATTTCAATACAAACATGTAGATGCACATACAAAAAATACATGCCTAGTTGAACCTAAAAAAAAAAAAAAAAAAAAAATTGAAAAGGCTAATAATAAGAAAGACTCAGGAGTCTTCATTATTTAAAAAGGAAAATAATTATTATTATTCATTTAACAGATAAATGATAAGAAAATTAAAAAGCTAACAAAAATAAAGAAATAAGAAAAGTATTGTTGACTGTTAAGCATAATATAAAAAAGGGATGATCTGGTACAGGACGAAATAAACAAAAGTAAAAAACTGTTTATAGAGTGCCAACGTTTCAAACTTGTAGGTCTTCTTCAGGGCCACAGAACAGGACAGTAGGCAACGGATGACTGTTATAGGAAGATAAGAACAGCTAAATCTACCTTCATCCCTTGATGAAGATTTTCCGAGAGCTCAAAATCAAAATACGGCAGGAAATAATTTTTTAGAATTTTTTATAAATTCTTTAGTACCAAAAGCTTAAACTCCTACTATCCGGGTAAAGAATAGTTTTTAACTCGTTAGCAGAAATAAATTTAAAGTAATAGATAGTATTTTATATATATAAAAAATGTTTTAAATTACAATTATGATTGATGAATTAATTGTCAATTCTATAGGGATTATTTTATAAGAAAACCAGTTTCGAATACTGAACATTCATCTTCAGTTCTAAAACACAAATTTTTTAACACATCAGTACTATGTTACACGGATTATATACACTGAAGTTTTAAAAAATGTAAGACAAGAAATTAAACATCAGTTCTCATCCCAGAAGGTCTAAGAGTTAACTGAAATATACCCATCGTGAGAAGTGGAAGGGGGCAGGCAGGTTAAATTTTTGTGATTTACTATGGGATTTTCCTTACGACTCATTTGATTTTTCCGTTCCTATTGGGAACAAATTTTAAATGGGGCTATAGGAAATGTTTATATGTTCATTTAAACAACAATCTGGATCGGTTTTAAACGATTTTATTATTTCTAATGATTCATAAATATTTAATTTCAGGCTATTCTACTTGGTGTAGTATTTTTACTCCCGAATCATAATTAAATGTATTGTTATTTTAATTTATATGGATAGCGAAATTGGACTTTTGGGTCTTATTAGTGTATGCTGTTATAAAATAGAATAGAATAGAAAAATAATTTTATTCTGGGACCAAGTACCTTAAGAATAACAAATTGTACAGAAAGAAATGATATTAATTACATATGGTCTGAGACATGATGAATAAATAAGATGAAAAAAAAAATTAAAAACAATAAAAAAAAAAAAGAAATATTAATATAATAATGATAATGTAAACATGGATACTAATGTAATATATGAACTGGACAATAAGGAGACATTCTACTAATGAAATAATAAATAGGTTACTGTAATACAATACTACTTATATGCAATATAAGAACCCAAATGTTGTATTCTGAATGAGAAAAGATTATTTTAATTGGTAACACTAAGTGTGATTCAGAAAGACTTAGATATCGTTTAATTGAGAAAATATATTGTTAGTAAGCGTCACCTTGGATTAGGAGGAGGTACTGGAAATAGAGGAATTTAAAGGTTTTTAGAGACTTCGCTTGTCTAATATGAGAAGGAATGGAATTACATAGGATGGTTGAGCGGAATAGGAAAGAGCGCTGGAATGTAGTAGTTCTATGGGATGGGGTATATAGATCAGAAAGACGGGATCTTGTGTTGATTGCAGATCTGAATTGAAGCGTATTGTAAATATAGGAAGGATGAAGGGTGCTGATGATTTGGTAAAGAAATGATCCGTGGAAATATTTTCTACGGAATATGGGATAAAGCCAGTTTAATTCGGTATAGAGGAAGGAAACGTGGGAGCGCCTCGGTTTATCGAAGACAAATCTGGCAAAGCAGTTCATAATTAGTTTCAATCTGTCTTCGAGAACCGTCGAGAGACCACCATAAACTAGACAGCCATAATCAAGGTAAGGAAATATTAGGGAGGATACTAGAAGCTTACGAGTTGACTGGAGAAGAAGGTGACGGGATCGGTGGAATAATTTAAGAAGACCTATAGAACGGCGGGAGATTTGGGGAATCAGAGATTTCCAAGAAAGGGTCTGATCAAAAAAAATTCCAAGATTTTTAACAGACGAGTAGAAAGGGATAGGATGATCATTTAGGATTAAGGGAGGATAATGGGTGTATGCACTAAGGAGGGAGCTAGATCCTATTATAATGGCCTGAGTTTTCTGTTCGTTTAATTGTAATTTATTTAAGGTCGCCCAGGGACTAATTCTATTCAGGTCTTCCTGAATTTTGGCGAAAGCTGAAGGAAGCTCGGAAGGAGGAAAGGAAAGATAGATTTAGGAATCATCTGCATAGAGGTGATAGGAACAGTGCTTAATTGAATTAGGTAGATCGTTGATGTAGATATTGAAAAGGAGAGGAGAAATGCTGGACCCTTGAGCAATACCAGAAGTCATAGTGAGAAAAGTAGATAAGGATTGTTCAGGTATTTTAACTGATTGGGAACGGTAAGAAAGGAAAGAATGAAACCAGCGGATGGGAAATTGATGGAACTGAAAGAGAAATTTAAAGATTCTAATTTGGAAAAAAGGATAGAATGGTCCAGGGAATCAAAGGCTTTAGAAAAATCCAGTAGTATCAGTACAGTCAGTTTTTTTTTCATGTATATTATATGTTTTTTTACTGTTTGATTTACTGATCGTCCAGTTTTTCCCGTGTATTTATCTTCAGTCATTACATTTTAGTTCGTATACACCACTTTTTTGGAAAGGGACTATTTTGTCTTTAGGTGAAGGGAAGTATGATGACAATGGTTTATCTACTTTAAATGGAGGGTTTAAAACTATTTTTTTTTTTTTTTAATTCCTTTCCGACTTTAGTGGATATTAGGCCGTAATATGGTATCAAAATAAATTTCTTCGGGGTAGCTTTATCTTCTGGGGATGATATGTATATCTTATACAACGGGTTTTTTTTTATTATGATTTTACTGTATCCGTTATTGCTGTCTATAGTGTATATTATTTGAATTTATTTTCTCAGAAACTAGTTATTTAATAAAATAATCCCAATAGAAGTGGCAATCAATTCATCATTCCTAACTGTGTTGATCCTTCTATACCATCATGCGTACCTCAATTGTTATAGACTAGTTACTTTACTGTTTTTTTATTTAAAAATCACAAACCTGCATTAATTTATTGAAAATTTAATTATAATTTTGTATTTTAAGATGCAAAGACTATTTTAAAAAAATAAAAATAATAATCATACTAGCAGGAGATGGTATGACTGTGAATGAACGCAAATCAAGACAGCTTTAGGATTGTAAAATCTTTGGTTAGATCTGACCTAGTGGAATACATTGGAAAAAAGGAAAACAACAACATCAATCCGGTTGAATCTAAAGCTGTCAATGTCAGATCTGTTAGTACGGCTCAAGGCTACCCAAAACAAGGAAGAAATGAAAACAAAGTGGTTATTTTTAAAATGATATGTTCCTCAGAGTTGGAATGTTCTCTTCAGCAGATCTCATTTAGTCCAGGCCCTGTAAAACTTCCTTTGCTTATCTCAGGCAATGCAGTAACACAGGCTGTAATTTATAGTCTATAAACTTTAAGTATAATAAATATTAGTTTTATATAATTATTATATTTTATATTTGGTTTTATTTACAGGTGTTTTAAATTTATCGAGTGGATGTAGATAAACTTAAAGCGAGTCTTGTTTAATGAGGTGAGTTCGATCCTTAAGCTTTACGTCGAGTTTACATTTATCGATAGTTCATTACTATAACCTCACATTTAAATATTTAGTTCTACAGTTTTTACTTGGATTGTGTTGTCTAGTGTGTTATATTGATATTTAATCTTCTTAAATGTAAATAGATGAAACAGATGATAACATGAGTTTCATAAAGGATTTAGTGTTTTATAAATTTATATTTCTTGTATCAATTTAAGTGAGAAAATTTCAGTATACATATTTTGTGAAAAGATTCACAATCCATATTATCTATTGGTTAAAGGGTCTGCAAATGATACAATAGACTCGCCCTACAACATTGCGTTTTAAATTATCAACTATTCCACTGTTAAACAAATCCACTGTCTAGGATTTCAACTGGACAAACGTTTAACTTGAAATCCTCATATAAGAATAAAACGACAGGAAACTGCTCGTCGTTACAGACTACTTAAACATTTACTATACAAACGATCAAACCTCCCAATTAATTACAAAAGACTTATTTTTTTTTTTCACTTTTATTTTTGAATCCACACCTGTCAAAAAAAAAAAAAAAAAAAATGACAATCAGCGGATGTGCTGAAATGATGATATTAACATAATTGGCGTGTTAGGCATGAGGAGAGATAATGCCCAGTGGCACATCTTCCTTGTCTTTGGTTTACTTCGTTAAAAGTAAGTCTCTCATCCAGTTTCTTTTCAGTCTCCTCCTGGTATCCTCCGGCATGAGAGATGTGGCCATACTATCGATGAATTTGTTTGGGTGCCCCTTTAATTTTTCATGGAACAATCGGTAGTGGGTCCGTATGTATTCAATAACTGTTGGTATTCGTAAGTTGGTGTGTATAGTTTTATTGTTAACGTACCATGGTGCTTGTGTTATTAGTCTTAATGTCTTGGATTGAAAAGTTTGTAATCTTTTTATGTGTGTCTGTTTAGCAGATCCATAAATTTGTAATGCGTAGGTCCATAAAGGTTTTAGTAGATGTGTGTAGGTCATTAATTTTTGTCTTGTATGTAGTTTTGATTTTTTCCTGAAAAGTGAGTACATCAGTTTCAGTCTCATATTTAATGATGTCCGTTTCTTCTTAATATGTTGGCCCCATGTCATTCTCCTATCGAACGTAAGTCCTAAATATTGTATTTTGCCCGTTTGTGGAATTGGGATATTGTCAATGTAAACAGGAGGACATGTTTCGTGTCTTAGAGTAAACGTAATGTGTTGGGACTTATGGTGATTTAGTCGTGTCTTCCAAAGTTTACACCAGTCTTATATATCTTGTAGGTGGTGTTGCAAATTCAATGATGCCTGTATGGGATTTTGGTGTCTAGTAATTATAGCTGTGTCGTCTGCATATGTGGCTGTAAGAGTCTCGGAACTTTGAGGAATGTCATGTGTGTATAGTATATATAATAGTGGTGCTAGTATCGATCCCTGAGATATACCTGCCAGAATTGGGTGAATAGATGAAATCCCTGAACCATATCGAACAGAAAAAAATCTGTCAGAGAGGAAAGACTGAAGAATAAGATAATAGGTAGGTGGTAGAGTAGTCTTAAGCTTGAAGAGAAGCCCCTGGTGCCAGACTTTGTCAAACGCTTGAGTGACATCCAGAAACACTCCGCTTGCAAAAAGACTTATTTACATGACTGTTTTTGGAATAACGGAGTTGAGCTCTTGGATTCAACTAAACCTTCTAATTCTTCTCGTATCCAATCGTTACAATCCAAAATCCTTCAAAAAATCCTCAATGCTCCTTGTTACAAATAAACTTATCATAAAGATCTTAATATCCCATATGTTATATGTTGATTTAGCCCAAACCAGATACCTATCCTTCCCTAGTAAGCTCCATAACCACCCAAATCCACTAGCCTCCCAACTTGCTTCCTATTCCATTCCTGATAATCCTCTGAGGCGTCTGAAAAGAAGATGGCCTAGAGATCTTAAGAATGTGAAAATATCTAGAAAATAAATCTGATAAAGCAGTTCATTCGAGGCTACTGTATTTACAAAAATACCTATTTGGAAAATTGGGAATTTTTTTTCCCCCTAGTAAGAGAGAAATACATTCTCGAGTTTCTAAAGTTTGAATGTTTCTTTTTTTTCTTTTGGAAGCAAAAAAATAATGAAAATTATATATATATATATATATATATATATATATATATATATATATATATATATATATATATATATATATATATTTTGGAAAGCTTAAATTTTGTGGATGAGGCAAATTTGGAATTCAGATACTTATCAAAATATTTTTTTAAAAAATGTTTCCTTGACACACTTTTTTTTCACTAGTGACTGAAGTATTAAAGTACTTCTGCAAAACTTTGAAACGTTTTTATTACATTTAATCTGTAAACATCAAATATAATTAAAGTAACATCGATACCGACGGATATCCCCCTCTCTGCCGTTCCTAAGGATTTAATATAAAGATCAGTACGCGAGGAATGCCCCGACTCGAGTTCTATTAGAGAATCAGCCAATAGCTCTCCCTTAGAAATATCTCGGCTCTTGTCTCGTTAGCCCTTGAAGGCTAGAGGTCATTCACTATATTAGTTCCAACAGGGCATTAACGATCCACGTATATATTATACTACTCACGGCCTTGCTAGTTGTGGTTGGAATGCATTTAAATTAGCATTATTAAAGCCCATACATACGTTTTGTCTGCCACATTAATTCTTGCAGAGCATAATGCATACACAGTTAGAAAATTCAAAACAAAAGAAGTAATATTTGAAAAAAAAAAAAACTTGAAGTCAGATAAACTCCTATTCAAATCCACTAGTATTACAACTTATTTCCGATCAATTTTTGGTAATTCCCAGAGGCCTCAGAAATCCGACTCTCGAGGTCGAATCGTTACACCAAGGGTCGCGTTGTACTGTGAGATACACTATTGTATTTTCATCCTTAACATAGGATAGTCGACAAAAAATATTTATTGTGTTAGGATTATACCATCATGCATACCTCAAGTTTATTGTTTTTCTGTATTGCTTACAGTCTACTTCTCTTGGATTAAAAATAAGTTCTGAAAATGAACCAAATAATTTTATTCCATAGATAAAAATAATAAAATAACCGAAACAAATGTATTGGGGGTTGCCCCCTTGACCGTCAATGACAGTCATATCGTCGGTGAGATTGTAAAATCTGTTATGTGCATTTTTTCGATATGGTTTGTTTTGTATAAGAGATAAATTAAATGTAGTTCAGACGGACTACTGGAGGAGGTGAATCCAGAAAACCAGGGTGTAAGAAATGAAGATACAAGGAAGAAAATAGAAATTACGGAGAGCGTGACAAGAACAATGGATGCCTCCTTGAACATTGCCTGAAATGGTGAGAAAATGGAACCCTCCAAGAAATAGGAGAGGACGAGCAGCAAGGAGATGGGTGGATGAAATGGCAGGAAGAGGCCTGAGAGACGGTGATTGGTGGGACAGAGAACTCTAGAAGGATAGTCTGACCTAAGGGAAACCCGACGGAGAGGAACACCGTTTCAAAGAAGAAGAAGGTATTGTTTTAAATTGAAATTCCGTAGGAGCGTAATTTTTATACATGGCAGCCGAGAGATATTGAGCAAGATCAGTCAAAAACTCGGTCACATCCAGGTTAAGAGTTTTTATTTCGTATTAGGAGAAACATAGTTTGTTTTTTTTTTGTTTTTTTTTTTTTTTTTTTTTTTTTTTTGTTTTTTTTCTAATCTTCCTTTTATTTACAATACATACAATATACAATATACATACATTGAAAGTAGCAAAGAAGAACCCGAATTCGAAGTAAAATTGTCAGCGAAGAAAGATGAAGGACCTAGAGGCCCCCCCCCCCTCACCTGTTTGTCCGGAATAGGAAGGTGCTCTGAACCGAGGCAATTGGCGAAGAAGGATTGAAAAGTCAGCGACCCAGAAAACGTCCGCGATGAGAAGTCAGTAACTGAGCCTTTGTTTTCTTTTATATTTTTTCTTTTTCTTTTTTTATTTTATTTTAGTGTTATATAAGAAATGACACTTAAAATAAATAATACCATTTTTATCTCACAATCAGTTAATAAAACAACTATTTCGTGTGTGTATACATATCACATATAAAAATATCAACTCCAGTTAAAAAACTAATTCAATACTATTATATTAAAGGACAAGCCATTTTTGGTTTGTGATCACTAACCGCGAAAACTACTGAACCAATCTGTACCGAATTTTAACTAATTGGAAGTAGTCTTCATAGATCAAGAGAGGTTAAGAAATAATAAAATTTACATATTTTAATTAAATGTTTGTTAAAAAATGGATAAATATGTGGTGCGCAGTAAAGTTTGAAAATTGACCGATAGGTGGCGAGCAGCATCAAGCATGAAAGGTTATGTATATGTAACACATATGGTATTACATAGAACTAAAAATTAATAGAGAAGTTTTCTTGATTCAACTATAAATTTACATACAGGCTAAAAATTACTGCTATGCTCGAAAATATCATTAAAGAAATAATGCTCAAATGGATGAAACAATACAATATATTTATCAATAAAAAAAAATAACCTCAATTATAAGTTATAATTATTAACATTCTTAACATATGAGAGTGGGAGAAGCTAGTAATAAATAAGCAGACCTAAACCCAAGATCGCGGGTTCGCAGCCCGGCAGATGACCTTAGGATTTTTTAAAGGGAGTAAAGAATCCTTAGCTATGCCGTCCTTCGGAAGGGACGTAAAATGGGGGTCCCGAGCCAGTGCGATGTCAAGTACTCGTTAAAGATCCCTATCCTAAATCCCTGGATAGGCAAAATTTAGGACTCCCACCGTAGCATCGTCCGATTAGCCATAGCAGCATAAAGTGACGTTAAACGAAATAAACAGCAAATAAGCAGACACCAAACATTCAAATATCCCTCTTAAGTTGATTCTTTATCCTGCTAAAATAGGTTTAAATTCTGATTTCAGTTCCAACTGTTTTGGATTCCAATTGTATTGGTCGGAGAGAAATTGCTGATAAGTTGTAAAGTAATCAATGCTGTTTCAATATTTTAAAACTGCTCGTCTTTATGGACTACTTTAACATTTAGTAGACAAACATTCAAAACAATCAATAAATTCATATGACAGTTATTTGATCATTTGCGCTCTACTAAACCCTCCAATTCTTCTTACAATCAAAAATCCTCAATGCTTCTTGTAATGTCACAAGCAATTATATCCATAAAGATCTTAATATTCCATAGGTTGATTTGTCTAAAACCAGATACCTATCCTTTCATAGTAAACTCCATACCCACTAGAATCCACTAGTCTCCTAAATTGTATCGATCATTTTCCGATAATCTACCGAGGCATCTGAAATGAAGACGGCCAAGAGACCTTCTAATCTACAACTTTTAATGAAGTGCTACTAGTGTTTAAGTAAATAACTTTATTTACTTCTCATTTTAATCGTTTTCCTCAAATTTACTTGTATTATTGTTATTTAAAATTCTTCTTCTTAGGGAGGTCTTAAACTAAACACAATTTTCACATTTTGTTTTCCTTTTGTCTACCCAAAATCTCTACATCACCTCACTGCGCTGTTTACTTCTTTCTTCTTTCTATTTCTTTGCAGTTGAAATTTTGGCTGCCCGTTTCACAATTTTAATTTTGTTTCGGAATTCTTGTCTATTAATAATATCTTTCTCTGGAATTTTGTACCGATCTAAGTCATTTTGAGTCTCTTTTAGCAAATCAGTTTACAATTTACTCATTGTATGTATCATACATTTATAAATATCAATAAATAGTTTTTAAAAAATTCATTTTAAATACAAGTTGAGAATTATTGCATAACGTTATTTTTATTGTTCAGAAATTTATAATTGCTCATAAAAAATAATATTTTATGAAGAGAGGGCATTCGACAATTGATCATGCCTTTTCCTAAAAACAATCTCGGGCAGTTAATTTCAAACGCTTACTTCGTACAGATGAGATATGATATTATAAAAAACAAAAAAAAAAAAAAAACCCGCAAAAACCAAAATACTTTTACTGACATAATATACTCAGGACTTTTCATATATTTAAACATTGATATCAGGGTAGTAAATAAATTAAAACAATTAAAAACGCAGAAATTTAGGTATATCTATGATCTATAACAGCCGGGCCTCTTTTGCCTTTCTATTACCAACTAGAGTTGAAGAGGGAAATATGTGAAAAAATATAAAATTATATTAAACTGGTTAAATAGAATAATAACATTATTCATATAATGATAATAACAATAATATGAATAATATATTTAATTATTACTAACGATTAAGTGCTCTTAAGAAAAATAGAGAATATATCTTTCCAAAGAAATGAATTTTCAGTATCCTATGATGGGGCCTGAAAAAAAAAAAAAACTGCCTTATCTTGGAGCTTCCGGATTCAGTAAGTTCACCAAACTTTATCTGAACCTCTTGTTTTTCTCGTATATTTTTTTTTTCTTTTTAGCACGAAACTAAAAAAATGTTTTTCTTTTCAAATAAGCTTTAATTTAAAAAAAGAGTATTACGATAGATTTCTCCAATACGGTAATAACCATTTATATTTGAATAAAAAATATATATATATATTAATGTTTTTATTATCTGATTAGTTGCAGGTCTACATATATAAATATTCAATAATAAAATATAAACTACAAATACACGAAATATTTTTTTAATCATTTTATAGTAATAATATTTTTTTATTTTATTTTTTTTTTTTTAAATATTGGTGGTCCAATCCTCTACACGGTGTATACAACTGACATCCCGACGCATCCTAGCACCATCCTCACCACGTGTGCTGATGCACAAAATAAATCTCATCAAATAACCTTCACCCTTCGTCGTAAACCCATGACTTCCTGTCCTACAGTATCCTTTAACGATGTCCCACTAATCCCCGTTGAACAGATCTGCTACTTTGGACTCCACTTGGACAAACGTCTTACTTTAAAATCCACATACAAGACTAAAACGACAAGAAACTGTCCGTCGCTATCGACTACTTTAACATTTACTTGACAAACTCTCCAACCTTCCAATTAATTACAAAAGACTTATTTACATAACAATAATTAGACCAATTTGGACATACGGAGTTGAGCTTTGGGGCTCCTCTAAACAATCCAATTCATCTCGTATCTAATCCTTACAATCCAAAATCCTTAGAAAAATCCTAAATGCTCCTTACTTCGTCAGGAACAAACTTATCAACAAAGATCTTAATATACCTTACGTTTCTGACTTAGCTCAAACCAGGTATCAATCCTTTCATAGCAAACTCCACAACCATTTAAATCCATTAGTATCACAAATTGCTTCTCATTCCATTCAGGCGCCTGAAAAGAAGATGGCCTCGGGACCATCTAATATAGTGCTTCATCATATAAAACCTTTTTATATGTAGCACCCTAGTGCTACTAATGGGTAGTTGCTTTAAAAACAAGTGAAGTGTGATTTTTATCTATTTCATCACATTTATGTAATTATTATATATTATATTGGATATACAGTTGTAAATTTCAATAAATAATTTTTTTTAAAAGAAATAAAAATAAAAAAATATTGGTAATTGAGGATCCTTCAAAAAATACACAATGATCCTTAATAGGTCACAAATAAACTTATCCAAAAAAATATTAATTCTGGATACAGTTTTTTTTTTCTTAAAGACTTGTTAACATACGTTAACGTATGTATGAAGTTAAAGCAAATTTTATGCTCTACGATTTTGATTCTGACGTATTTTCTGAGACCGATCGTGGAAGGCTTCTAATTTTAAAAGTTGTTTAAAATATTTTTTCATGGACGTTCAACGAATTTTCCGAATTGTATTACTACTGTTTATTAAAAAATCGGAGAAAAATCGATGGAAAAAGTAAATAAAAATCGATTTTCATCGGTCCGTTTAGTAATCGAATCATTTAAAGTGCATTAATTAAATACAATGAAATATTTGAGCTTAGTCTCTAAGTAGATGTTATCGTAGTCAAAGTATAAAGTCTGTTATAAATATATATTGAACTTACTGATATAACTGAACTTAATAAAAATGAGAGAGATACATATAAACGTACAAATTTAGAATGGAGTATACTATTATATAAAAGTAGGGAGACACTATTATACTCACTAAACTGACTAAGGTATAATAGAAACTAGAAAACGACAAAGCCAATGAAGCACGTGCCTTCCTTATCAGAATATGCAAATGTTGAGGATTATATGTTAATGCCCTTAGTTTATGGGAATGTCATGAGATGTGGTCTGTGTATAGTGTACAATTGAATAGGACTTTAACAAGCTACAGCTAACATTAGATTCATTCTATAAAGAACTTAATGTTTACGAAATAAACATTATTTTCTTGAACAGTCCAGTTTCCAATTTCGTGTTATTTACTTTGTCTAGCATTTTTTTATAAATTTTATTATAAACTGCGTTTATATTTATTTGAAGCAGGTTAGTTAGCAGTTCAAGCAGACATCAGGCTAGTGGATTCGAGTGGAAATGGAGTTTACTATAGTTGGATAGGTATCTGGTTTGGACCAAATCATGGTACATTAAGATTTTTATGGACAAGTTCGTTTGTGGCGTAATAAGGAACACTGAAGATTTTACGAAGGATTTTAGATAAGTATTTTGCAATTAATTGTGAGCTTCGAACGTTTGTTTAGTAAATGTTGAAGTAGTCAAAAATAACTAACAGTTTCATGTTAATGTAGTTAAAAATGAAAAAGAAATAATAATAATTTAAAAAAAAAAATTGTTAATCCGTAACCCATCATTTATATGCTTCCATTTCAATTTTATACTAACACTGCAATTGTATGAGGATCTAGCCTAGTGAACCAGCCAGAAAATTTAAAGATTTAATTTTGTAAAACCACAACAAAATAAAAACTAACAACCCTACATAGAAATCGAACCAATACCTCGTTGGGCAATCCACAAGCTCTCACTACATTGCACAGTTCCACGATATTCTCTGTATTTTACTATTTATTATGACAATATAATGGAAAACTCCTGTAAGCGTGAACAATATTTTTAATACCACTAAGGATAGATTTAACTGTATTTTATGTAAAACTATGAATATTAAAATAATACATTATAATATCTTGCTACATTAAGCCAACTTCATTCGATAAAGTAGATAAAAGGTCTTGATTCTAATAATGTCTTGGATAATACTTAACTTTGGCGAGGGGCCAAGATGTTGCAACACTCGTTTAAATTTCAGAAAATCTGCAATAGCGTTAATTTCTGCTCTCTGCCTAATTGATTTTATAATAAATTGAGTTTTAATTATACTGACAAAAAACCTATATTTGATATAAATTTTTGAAAAATAAAATAAAATGAAATCTGGCCCCTTGAGGCTGCCAGCTAAAGAAAGCATAAATAACATGTAACATGTTTTAGGGGTTGCCATCTTGACCGTCACTGATAGTCATATCGTCGGTGGAATTGCCTATTCCGTTATGTGCATTTTTTCGATTTAGGTTTGTTTTGTTTTTTTTTATAGTAGGCTTCGTTTTTATAAGAAAATCCGCGTCTAATACAAAAACAATGTCTTCCCCCCCCCCGTTTAGCTGTTTAGTTTAACTTTTCTGTATGAGATATATATATATATATTTTTAATATACATTAATTGAAATTTAAAACTCTGCAGAATATATACATCAAGTAAATATATTGACAACGATTATTATAGCATGTTAAAACTTGAAAAGAACTACTCATCAGCAGCACTTTATTAAAAATTCTACACTAGAAGGTCTCTGGCCATCTTCGTTTCAGAAGCCTCGGAGGATTATCAGGAATAGAGTGGGAAGCAAGTTGAGAAACTAACGGATTTGAGTGATTATGGAGCTTACTATGAAAAGATAGGTATCTGGTGTGGGCTAAATCAGCAACATATGGAACATTAAGATCTTTATGGATAAGTTTATTGGTGACAAAGTAAGGAGCATTGAGGATTTTACGAAGGATTTTGGATTGTAAGGATTGAATACGAGATGAATTGGATGGTTGATAAATATTAAAATTAAGTAGTCTTTATTATTCTTTATTTTTTAGTTCAGAACAAAAGAAAATCATTTGGGTGGCATTGGTTGCCTGTCAGTATATGTAAGAACAAATAGAGTTTTATTAATTATTATTAATTAGGAGTCTGTTTCTCAAATGATTACACTGATGAACTTTTTAGATTTATAGCTTGTCTGTTGTTTGTCGTTTATTTTGGTTTAACGTCTTCACTTGCTTTAACTTAGGCATGGACTCCAATCTATCTTAGACAGAATGAAAAGGTCGAAATATATTTCCTAGGGTAGTCAAGATTATTAAAGGAGACAGGCCGGTATTAGACTTACTTAACAGTTGGTTAAAGTTAAAGCGTTTGGAACATTAGGAGTCCCGTCTGTCAAAAAGGCTATGCAGTCATTTACCTCTTTGTTTTGACGACGAGATTTTCAGGATTTTTTGCCGAATCATTTTGTATACTTAAATAAAAATAATAGAAACAGGTATATAAAAAAAGGGACCAGTGCATTGTTAGCTTTACTCCGTAAATATTTTATCATTTCTTTAGCCCAAAAAAAAAAAAAAAAAAAAAAAAAAAAAAAAATGGAGTGAAAGCTGAGCATTTCCAAGAAAGGCTTACGTCTCTGAAACGTCATAAGTTATCGAGTTTATGGATCATACAAGAACACGAAAATAGTTTCAGCGCTTCCATTATAGGAATTTCGATGTATTTACAACTGTAGATACCGAAAAAGTGTGGTTTCTTTGGACGCAAAACCACATCCGAGGGTAAAGGATATTCCATATCGGTGCGTTACATTGAATTGTTACTTTTTCGATCTAAAAAAATTCTTTAGCGAGAAAACAAATAACCGTTCCACATTGCGTAAGCGAGACTGTGCAGGGCATTGGTAATAAAATAATTCCTCTTGCTCTGCATGTTACGTTCATCTTTCGAGCAGTACCTCATCAGTGATATACTATACTATGTATTAATTCTCCTGTGAAGCTGAATTCTAGAACCAAAATACCAAATACTGCAGTATTCGCGTGCACCTCACAGGTGTTTGTGAATTTATGAAGATTATTTGCAATATATTTAATTTAAAACGATTTACGAAACTCTGTATCTGAGTATTAGAAAAACATATAGAATACAATCAGAAAATAACAAAAGAATTTAAAAGAAAAAATGTATGTGTTTAGTCGTCTTGCACCTCCCAGGTGTATGATATGCTGTGGACCAGAAAAGTTGAGGGTGGAATCGGATTAGGTGCTAACAC
Organism: Euschistus heros; assembly: GCA_003667255.2. Taxonomy (NCBI): domain Eukaryota; kingdom Metazoa; phylum Arthropoda; class Insecta; order Hemiptera; family Pentatomidae; genus Euschistus; species Euschistus heros. The sequence goes on along the minus strand of RCWM02000133.1, from coordinate 341,552 downwards.
ATGAAGGGAACGCTGGTGAAGGCATACCTGGAGTCTTGCCTCCCACAAGCTCGCTACGGCCAAAATAATTTCATAATGCACCTTACAGGATCACGCGACTAATGAAAGGTTAAATGTGAGAATTTCAGTCAATATTAAGAGAAATGGTGAGTAAAAGACGTAATCATCAATTAAAAATTAAACAAAATATTTTTATATATTCATTCCTATATTGAAAAAATGTATAAATTCCCAAAATATGGTGACAACAGGATATTTAGAAGTAAAACAACGAAATCTGAAGAGGATCTAGTGGAAAATTTGCGGATCCCTCATGGAGTCATGATTATCTTTTAAATATCATCTTATTTGCAAATGTTGATGGTACTATAGGTTTAAATCAAAGTTCTTAAGTTAAAAAAAAAATATTTTAATACAATATCTTATTCATTTATCAATATTCACAACTTTATAGAATGTGTACATCTAGTAAATGTGAGAGAAAACGATTTTTTTTTTTTTTGTTTAAGCCTTCGATTTTATTTATTATTTCATTCATACAAGGAACGATGATAATGGCAATGATGATCTTTTCTTTCCTTTCATTTTAAGACGTACTTCTACTCTGCCATCTCTGGAGGGTCCTTGGTCCACTGAAGTTGGTCTCCCTCTACGTGTCGAGTGTGGAGTAACACACACACGCAGTAGCACAGCCCGTCAAAGAACTTGACGTGGCGGCGACCGATGAAAGAAAACACTGTTTAACAGATCTGCCAGGATCTGACGACTTTTTGAGGCCGAAGGACATCCTTGTCCACTCTCTCCTTTCACAATTAGAATTAGTTTTTGTCCTTAAGGGTGCTGTTTTAAGATGGCTGAATTTTATTAGTTTTTCGTCCTTGCTGTTTTAACGGTTTTTAAGTTATCCAAAGGATAACTCTTCCGCCATTGTTGTCCTCCAGGATACTGTTTTAAAATCTTTAACGGTTTTAAGATGGCGGATTCCGCCATTGTTGTCCTTATGAAGAAACTTTTTTTAAATATTCGATGATTTAACTGGTTTTAAGATGGCGGAAGGATATTCATTCGTTGTTAACGCATTCTATGGGAGGCTGGAGATAGTTTTTCAACGGGATGTAACTCAGTGGTAGAGAAAACGATTAGCATAAAGAAACTCATTATAAACTTATAAACTACCAACTAGCAGCACTTCAATAAAACTTCAGCATTTTAAAGTCCCAAGGTCATTTTCTCGGACTTTTAAGAACGGTTATTGAGAATCGAGCGGAAAGTCAGAAAAAAAAAGAAATAATATTTATAGAAATTTTCAATATAAAGCACAACTTGTTTTGAGATTCTTGTTACATATATTTTTTAATAGAAAATACTTACAAATTATATTAATTTATATTGTTCCCTTAGAGTAGAAGAAACAACAGAAATATAAAAATAAATAGTAAGCAAGGGAAGCACTATCCTCGAAGACTGGTAACTGCTTTGATATTTACCTAGCTCAAGTGACCACTAAAGTTCGGACACGTAAGAAGCAATTCCACTTCTCTGAACAATGTTTGTTGAAGGAGCACTCCAGAGGAACATAGGACCTTTTGTTTCTTTTCTTTAATTTCTGTACAGTTTGCAAAGAGCAAACACAAAAGTAATTACCTAGCTATTTGTTCAGCTCCAATGGCTTCCTTCAATTTAAATTTACCGCTGAAGAATGGTATATCATTGTATAATCTTAATTAACAAATAAATGAAAGAAGGTGATTTCAGTTAGCTTTATTTTGAGGAAACTTAAACTATTATAAAAGAATAGTTCAGACAGAAATAAATTACTAGAAGTAGACATGATGGTATAGAAGGTTAACTATCATTAGCATGGATGGATCATATGTTACTTATATTGCATTTTTTTTTCTTAAGTCTAGTTTCCAATGTTCAGCATTTATCATGAATTCAAAAAACATACACATATTTCAAACTATCATCACTTTACTACATAGATTACATATCTTATTTTTAAAAAATTCTCAAACCAGAATCAAAAGACAAGAAACTGCCACACCCACATTTACTAGACTAGTTTTCAAAGCTCCCAATAAATTACAAAAAACTTATTTAATTTACAAAATGTAAACCCATTTGGACATAAGGAGTTCAGCTCAATTCTCCTTATTTTGTTTTGTTCTTTTTTGTAATGTTGCTGAAGGGGTAGGGGAAAATCAAGAGAGGTGGGGGTAGGGTTTTGGTGTTTTTTTAGTGTTTACTTTATATAATAACACCTTGCAAAAATTCAGCCTTTCCCTATTTAGTTGCGACAAAGCTTATTTGACTGGGATAATAGTACTTTGCTGTTTTATCTTTATTTTATAGTATATAATGTATTGTATATACAATTTTACAATTGTGTATAAATGAATGTTGATAATTTAGCCCAAAACAGATAACTATCCTTTCATAGCAAACTCCATACCCACTCGAATCCACTACTCTCCCAAATCGTATCACAATAAATTTCCGATAATCCACCGAGGCGTCTGAAATGAAGATGTGCTAGACGTTTATTGATGTGCTATTAGTGAGTTGTTCTTACAAGTCATTGTAATAATCTCCCTTAAGTTTATTAAATTTCCTTTAAAATTGATTCCATACATTTCTGTCGAACGGTTTTCGAGATATACGTTAGTGAAAATAGATAATTTTTGAAAAAAAATTGCCTAACTTTTTGTCAAGCTTTACTTCTGGTGCCTTCCAAGATCGTTTCTCAGGAAAAAAAAAAACGTCAGAACCAAAGTTGTTGATTATAAAATTTAATTTAACTTCATATATAATTTTCTGGCACTTGAAGCAAATATTTGACAAAAGGTGAGGTAAACAGTTTTTTTTTTTTTCTGAAAATTATCTATATTTGATAACGTATATCTCGAAAAATGTTAAAAGTTCGACAAATATGAATAAGAACAATTTTATAGAAAATTTATTTATTAATTTTTTTTATTCGGAACATATTTTTCTAGTGTCCGCCGTTTTCAATATATAATCGAATAATCCAAAAAATGGGACCTTCCCCCATCCCGTCGTAAGCTCACCCCCCATGGGCTGGAACTTTTAGCATGTTTTCCTTCTACTACTCTTAAGAAAGCTGTGAAGTCAAAAATTGTGGTATATTTTATGCACCCACAATATGTTAATTGGTTGGACTATCAGGAGTCAAACTAATACGTCAAGTAGAAAATAGCCTAAAATTAAATATTTATGAATCATTAGAAATTATAAAAGTATTTAAAACTGATCCATATTTTTGTTTAAAAGACTAAAAATATTTCTTATAGTCCTGTTTTAAATTTATTTCTAATAGAAAAGAAATACCTAACTTTACTTAAATTTTTCCTCATTTTACGTTCAATCGGCTTTAAGCTCTACGTTTTTGAAACCCTCTTTCTTCATTTTGCCTCCTTAGGCGAGTATCAGTATTTTTGATTTTTTGTCTTACATATTTAAAAAAAAAAATAATAAATAATAAAAAATTGTATTTGGTCTAATAAGAAATAAACGATAAAACATGGTGGAACGAAATATGTGAAGAGACCTTAGTAGAGAGGGCTAAAACATGGAAAAAATGGAAATGCTCAAAGAAAATTGAAGATTTTGATTATTTTAAACAACAAAGAAAAAAACAGCAAGGATAATCAGAAATACTAAACGAGCCTTTGAAAAGGAGGAACTTGTGGAAATAGACAAAAACTTTGTAAAAAATAACACCCCTGACATTAATCAGACTTTTAAGAACAAATTGAAGGTGTACCTAAAGTCCAAATATCTCTTTCAAAAATTAAAATGGCAGAATTGGTCCAAGTAATACTGAAAATTGTGAGATACTAGCATGATATTTTAATCAACTTTTGAACTGTGCTGAACCAAGTCATAAATTAATATTCCCAGATATAGAAAATCTAGAAGAAGATTTACCACCAACTGTAAAGGAAATTGAAGAAGAATTTAAAACTCTAAAAAACAACAAAGCCAGTGGAGAAGATTCTATTACAGCTGAACTTTTGAAGTGGTCCATGCCCAATATAGCAAATGAGCTAAAATTACTCTTTGAATAAATCTGGAAAAGAGAAAAATATCCCAGAGGAATGGAAAGTAGCCTTGATACATCCACTTAAAAAAAAAAAGGTAATAAACAGGAGGTTAGTAACTACAGAAGAATATCATCGCTGGCAGTAGCATATAAAATATTTTCCAAGATTTTATTAAACAGAGTAGAAACAGTTCTAGACAGTCATACAGGTGAATATCAAGCTGGTTTTAGAAAAGGAAGATCATATTTAGAACAAATATTGAATCTTAAGTCCATGATTCGCCACAGGTTAATTAATTCAAAGAACATTATAGTTATGTCCGTTGATTTCAAAAAGGCTTTTGATTCTGTTGACAGAGAAACTATAAATAAAATAATTCAAGAATTTGGCATAAAATCTAAATTGGCAAACCTAATCCATCAAACACTTACAGAAACAGTCCCTAAAGTGAAATTTATGGGAGAGATCTCACAGCCCTTCAAAATAAAAACAGGTGTACGATAAGGTGACGGACTATCCCAAATTCTTTTTAATTGTGTCCTAGAGAAAACAGTGAGAATTTGGAATGAAAAACTTACTGAACTTAACATTTCGCCAATAAGGTTAGGGAGAGGAAACAATAAAATTGAAATAAATTGTCTGGCATTTGCAGATCATTTTGCCTTAATTTCTGAAAATGTTACACATGCAGTAAACCAAGTAAATGTCTTGGAAGAAATAGCCAACAGAACTGGCCTAAGAATTTCTGTAGAAAAAACAAAATTTTTAACAAACATCCAAGATGCACCAAAATATCTTAAAACAGATACTGGCCAAATAGAGAGGGTAAACAAGTTCAAATATTTAAGAGGAATAATCCAAGAAAATGGATTGGAAAAATCTTCAATAGAGGAAAGATTGTATAAAATGGAGAGAGCATATGGTATTACCAAAGACTTCTACAATAAAAAATGACTATCCAAAATGTCAGAATAAGGCATTACAACACAGTAGTGAAGCCAGAATGCCTATCTGCAAGTGAATGTCTGGCATGAAACTATAATTTGGATAAATTGGAAATACTAGGAAGGCGAATCATAGGAAAATATTAGGCCAACAAAACACAGCAGAAGGTTGGAAGTTACAAAGCAATGCTGAAAATATATCAGATGTAATGAGAAAAAGAAGATTAATGTTTTTTTGTAACTTATATCGAATGCCTGATTGTAGATCGACAAGCAAGATTTTCAGATATCTGAGGGGGAAGAAATCGACAGCAAGCTGGGTCATTGAAGTAAAAAGGGATTTAGAAAAAAACAATATAAAAATAGAGAAAACTTTCGGCGAAAAGTATTGAAGATAGAGGGATTCCAGGGCAGGAAAGTGAAAAGGACTGGTGCCAAATGGTCTGAGAACAGAAAGAGGAAACATGGTGAACGGATGAAAGCATACTGTACGAAAAGAAAGGAATTAGGAAGAAAGAATTGAAATTAGCACGTGGTCCTCTGCTGGCCTATTGGAAAAAAAAATGTATAATCTATGTAGCAAATTATAGATGTTTTGAAAAAAAAAAATTATATTCTTTTGATGATGAATCCTTAACATTCGAAACTAATATTCGTATAAAAAATCCAATAGAGTACTAAAAAATTCATTAATCCTAATACTATTAAATTAGAGATGTTTAAATCTATTTATTTAAAATTTGGTTAGTATAATTTATATAACTATAAATTGAAAATTTAATCTACTTATATAAATAACATATACAGAAGCAAATCTGTTTACTAAACTTCTTGTGATGTAATTACTGGCAGTGGCTTGATTAGAAATTCCTGGTTATGATGGCCTTTGAAGCAGAGACTGTCTTCTATCAACTCGGTTTCACGATTCTGCTTGAATTATCTGGATCATTGTACAGAATAATTTTAGCGTCATTATTTTAATTTATGTGTGAAATTTGGCATTTTACATTTAATGAATCTACATTCGGAAGTACCACTCAAATCCACTACTTTCTCCATTGCTTCCCGATAATCCTCTGATCTAGGAAGATGGCCCAGAGATCTTCTAGTGCAGCATTTTTATTGAGGTGTTGCTGATGAGTAGTTCTTTTCAAGTTTTGACATGTTATTGTTATCCTTATAAACACATTCACTTGATGTATATTTGTACAGTCGAAAATTTCAATAAATTGATTTATAAAAAAAGAAATTCAGAAGTGACTTTTACCTCGATAGATTTGGAAAAAAAAAAATCATGACATACTATTTCATGATGATATTTGATCATTGAGAGATATTCTTGAACGTCCTCAAGACCTACATTGTCTTGGGCTATACAACATAGTTTTTTAGGTTCCAGGTCTCTCATTATCCCCCATACATATCCATACTATCTTAAGACATAAGTACTTTCCTCGAGATACGCACCCGGTCAATGTGTAATTTTCCTCCATACACATTTTACTTATAAATCCTACAAGTGTGAATAAGAATTAAAAGTAAAAAAAAAAAAAAAAAAAAAAAAAATCTTTTTACATAATCATATTTTTTAAATTTTATTTATTCAATATTTTATTTTTAAAATAATTGTATTTAATTGGTTCAATACAATATGCGACAAAAAAAAAAAAATAAAATAATTTTGTGTATAAAATAATCAATCAAAAAATAATATTGATTGGTCAAGACTATCTTTTCTCGCAATGTCGCGAGTAGTTTGCGAGAGTTTTCTTCTACCGAACCCTTTCTTTAGCTAATCAAACATATAATATAATAAACTAACATTAATAAGCATTGTTTATAATCCATTAACTAGGTTGTAGGATTATCTTTGTTTACTTGGCAAGCACTTTCCTAAACGTAATCTATATTTAATTATAACAAAACAATGTTTTGTTTTTGCACTAATCCAATAGAAGAAGAGTGAAAAAGGAATCAAAATTTAAAAAAAAAAATCCTATTTACGAGTACAACCTTTTTTTTTTTTTTTTTTTTTTTTGTAATTTTAGTTTCAAACATGATTACATAAACATTATTCAAAATAAATGTTTTTAAATTTGTTAGAACCCATAAAATATTTTAAACTATATCTTTTTTCGTCACAGGCCACGTTTAAGCCACCAAGTTAGCTTTACGCTTTCTCCAATACCCCTTCATTTGTTCACTTATCTCTTTCCTCTCTTCTGCCGTCCATTTTCTCCCCTGTCTTTTTAGACCTGTTTTTGTCTTGGAAGCCTTTTCACTCTTTAATTTTGCTTCTATATTTTGTTTTGTATTCAATTTTTTTTTTATTTAACACAATTTATTTTAAATCTCTACGTACCTTCTGGAGTAAATTGGGTTTGTCTTTTTATCTTATAAAATGTTGTACGATTTTTCTTGTTAATCTGCTTGGACTCTTTCTTTATATGTTCTACTTCTATGTTACTTCTTAATTTGGAAATTTCTTCCCTTGTTCTGTTTCCTAATATCTTCCTCACAATCTTTCATTTTTTTTTTTTTCTGTCTTAATTTTCTTTTATTGTTCTTAAAATTAGTGTTTCAGCATAAAATCCTGGCCGAATTAATGTCTAGTAATGACGAATTTTCGAGTTTCAGGACAGTGATTTTCTTTTTTGAACATCTTTAATTGAGCGTAATGCTAAGTCCATATTTTATTTATTTTTCTTTTTGTTGCTTTTAATATTAGGAATATGAGAGATTAGGGAAAAAAAAATTACTGACGATGGCTAGAAATAATTAGCCGTAAATGGCTGGCTGGCACAAAGTTCCGATCAGGTTGTTTTTACGATACTCCGATTTACGATTTACGAGACTCCCCCCCCCCTCTCGGGCGACCCCGAGGGATAGGACGGGGGATCTAGATGCGGTTATTATTTCAGGAACAGGGACAATACACCATCAACACGACTTGACTGTCCTCATATTTCATGCGGGATCGAATCCCAAAGGCACGACCGCAGATGGCAATCCCAGGCGATATCCCCCCAGACCCCATCCGACACACTATTCTTCCCCTACATCTTGTCAACGATAATACGTTTATGGCACCATTAAACTTAACGATACTCAACTTATTCTGAATCTTTTGGATTATCGATTTATTTTTATGTGATAAACTATACATACTATACATTGCTGTTATGGTTTAATCAAATATTTTTGACAATACACTATTTTTTTAGAATTTTAAAAGTGTTGACAAGTTTTCAAATAACAAAAAAAAAAGGAAAGCATAATAAGTCGGGCAAGATTGGTCTTGCCCAGGCTGAATTTTAGATCCAGCTTGTAGTGCAATCTATAAACACATTAGAGAGTCCATGAAATATGCGATTATTTTTTACCTCAGGGCTTCGTTAGGAGTAGTTAGAAGGTAAATATACTAAAAGTTCCGGTCCCTGGGGGTACGGGAATCCCCGGTTTAAGGTGGGGAAAGGGGAGAAAGTCCCATGTATAGGTTTTTCAATTATATCACGAAAACCGTGGACTCTAGAAAAAAAAATCTACAATTCGAAATTAAGTTAATTAAATTACCTATAAAATTGTCTCTATACATATTTGTCAAACTCTCAACAGTATTCGAGATATGCGTTATTAAAAGTCGATAGTTATAGAGAAAAAATATTATTACCTCACTTTTTGTTAAACATTTGATTCAAGTGCCAAAGACGTATATATAAAATTAAAATAAATTTAATCCTCTACAACTTTGTTTATATAAATAGTATAGATAAACATACTAAATGCCCCCGACCCTGAGAGTGAGCTAATGATGAGGGGAGGGGAAAAGGTCCAATTTTTTGGGTTTTCCGATTATATCTCGAAAACGATGGACTCTAGAAAAATATGTTCCGAAAACAAATTAAAGCTAATTAAATTTACTTATTGATTTTACAGATATTTTTCGAACTTCCAACGATTTTCGAGATAATTTTCACAAAAAAAATACAGTTTACCTCACTTTTTCTCAAACATTTGCTTCTAGTGCGTTCCACGATCGTTTCTGAGAGAAAAAAAAAAATACCAAAATCAAAGTTGTAGAAAAATTAAATTGACTTTTACTTTATACATACTTTTCCGGCACTTGAAGCAAACGCTTGACAAAAAGTAAGGTAAACGTGATTTTTTTTTGTCGAAAATTATCGATTTTTAATCACATATATCTCGAAAACCGTTCGACGTGTATGTATATAAACCATTTTATAGAAAATTATGGGACATTCTATATCTAACAAATCAGCTGTAATACTGGAGATAAATTACATAGGCTTTAATCCAGAAGAAGCAGCCCATACGAAGCACGCTAACTACTGCAATTATCGTATTAGAAGGTCACAGGGCCGTTTCGTTCCACACGCTTCGAAGAGCTATCAGGGGTTGGGTGTAAAGGTTTCCGTGCTAAAGGATTAAAGGGATATCGCTGTCTGTTTCAAAGGATGCATGGCTTATTATGTCAATATGGATCACTTGAGGTTACGCATGATGTTATAGAAGGATCATGCGCACCTAAGATTAAAAGAGCATATTAGAGCATAGAATAAAGAGACAAAAAAAATCTAACTTCGCTACCCATTTAAATTAAAATAACCATATCGTCTGCTTGGAGGTAAAAGTCACTAAGTTGATGTTATAATTTCCCATTAGTATAAAAAGTCACCAAGTGAATATAACTGCTATACAGTGGGATCATATTTTTTACCTGGAAGATGGAATGGTATCACATTTACACATTTTTTGTAGAACGACTTTTCTAATTATTTAGATGACATTCCATTACTGCAGCAGATTGAAATGTGGTTCCAACTCGATGGATGTCCAGCTCATTATAGCAGAGTTGCTCGAGCTTGGCTGGATATAAATTATCCACAACGATGGATTGGACGTGGAGGAGTAGTACCTTGGCCACCCAGATCACCTGATATGACACCCATGGATTTCTTCGTATGGGGAACCTTGAAGCAGAAAGTTTATTCGGTGTCAATCAACTCAAGAGAGCAATTAAGAGACCGAATCATAGAGGCAGTGCACCAAATATCATCATGTAATGCTTGCATTGGTACAAGAGGACAACATTTTGAGCAATATTTACATTAAAAAGAACATAACATAAAGATAAATGTAAATAAATAAGTATAAAAATGAAAACTTGTTTTGTTTCTTTTTTGAGATTTTCTCTAAAACTAAGCAAAAACGAGCAAATCTCTAAAGGACTTTTTGTCTTAGTTCTTCGGTCCCCTATAAGTTCCTGATGTTTTGTCATTTAAATTCGGGTCACCCTGTATATGCACATTAGAGAATGAGAAAATTCACTATATATCTATCTGAGAAATTTTTAAATATTCCCGTTTGAATATTAAAACGGAAAAAATTGATTTTGTTACATAATGACTTTTAAGGAATTTGCCACTAATCAGACGATATATTTGACAAGGACTCGGAAATGAAATAATACATCACGCATAAATAATCTAAACTTAAATAATCTTGATTCACAATCCATTAAAATTATTAATTTAATAAAAGCTGCATTTTAAAAAGAAAACAACAATAATGCTATTTCTGTTTTGTTTTGTTTTATTAATTTTTTTTCTAATTAGAAAAAGTACTGAGCATTTAATTTTTAAGAACTCAAAACGTTAAAGTGCAAGTTTCGATCAATTAAACCATTTGAGGCGGTTTAATTTTCTCATCACAGAATTGGACTTATTGCATTATCAAATCATTTTTTGAAAAGCTAACATTGTTTTGAAAATTCCCACTCGAATCCACTAGTCTCCCAGCTTACTTCATTCTCCATCTTTGATAATCCTCCGAAGAGTGCGAAAATATTTATATTATAGTCCCAATATTTTTCTTTTAATCATATAACACCGATCATATAACAAAAAATGTTAGATATTTTGAAGAAGAAAAAATGTTTCTCAAGAAAAATTTAGAGCCCCAACCAAAAGAACTAATTAATAAATAAATCCAGTTAGTTTAAAGCTAAATGTGTATGTTTTGGCAAAATATGATGATTATGACATCAGTGGGCGTGAGTGTTTTACGGGATTTAATATAAATTAAATATATATATATATATATATATATATATATATATATATATATATATATATATATATATATGACGACAACAGTTTTTGTGCCCTCTCCGTGGCAGAGTTTCTTCCATTTACTTTGTTTTGATTATAATAGGTTGGAATGGATTTTCTCTTCAGTAGTAATAGTTTTTAATAATTTAACCATTTGATGTATATATATAAAAATGGAAAGAACTATGGAACGAAATATTGAACTCCACTTCCCAGTAGGTTTTGGTCTCCAGGGAAGTTAGACTATGTCCCCCATTAAAGGTGTGGTTCCGCATGGAGCAGCCAGCTGCAGCAGCTGCGTCTGCCAGACGCAGCGGCTGGAAGTTGAGCACTGCTTCAGTTGGTTTTAATAGAAGTGTTGCAAGAGGGAGCAGCTGCGGCTGCAGCCAGAAATTTGAGAAGCTGGCTGCTGCGTTCGGACTGCTCTAGGGACCAGTCCAGACGCACTCCTTCGCGTCTGTAGTATGCAAACCCACATCACCAAAGTTTCTTGTACCATTTTAGACTTTTTTTTTTTTTAATGTCATACCGATCTATATGGTATTTTTGAAAAACAATGCTTAAAATACATTACAGAACATAATTTTAGGGTTTTGGTATATTTAATATACATTTATAAATAATAGGATAAAACCTCAGGTTGAAATACCACAATTTATATATATATATATATATATATATATATATATATATATATATATATATATATTATATAATTTATTATATAAGAACACAAGAAGTTTTACAATTACAAAATTTACAAAGTACAAGAAACTTTGGTACCAATATAAAAAATTTGAAATATATATTATACAAATATATAAGTTTTCCCTTTGATGATTTCACAAAATATAGAAAGACAGTATATAAAAAAAGGCAAAATAAAATAAAGAAAAGTCGCTGCAACCACAATTTTTGCCGGCTGCAGCTGCTGCGTTCAGGGTGGTTCCGCATGTAGCTTCCAAACGCTGCAGCTGGAAGCTCATCAGTTCGTTTTCTGGTGATGATTTCACAAAATATAGAAATAGAGTTAAGAAAACTCGCTGGAACCACTATTTTTTTTTTTTTCCAGACGATGTATATGGTAAAGTTCCAGTTTTTTACTGTGAATATTTTATAGACAACCCTGTTTTCGTTAAATCAATTTTATCATGTAAGATTATTGATAACTTACACTTTTATTATTTTACATAATAAAAATTATTTAACGAAAATAGGGTTGTCTATAAAATATTCACAGTAAAAAAAAACTGGAACTTTATACAACGTCTGAAAAAAATAGTAAAATTGTGGTTGCAGCGACTTTTCTTTATTTTATTTTGCCTTTTTTTATATACTGTCTTTCTATATTTTGTGAAATCATTAAAGGGAAAATTTATATATATATATATATATATTGGTACCAAAGTTTCTTGTACCATTTTAGACTCTTTTTTTTTTAATGCCATACCGATCCATATGGTATTTTTGAAAAACAATGCTTAAAATACATTCCAGAACACAATTTTCAGATTTATAAATAATTGGATGAAACTTCAGGTTGAAATACCACAATTTATATATATATATATATATATATATATATATATATATATATATATATATATATATATTGTGGTATTTCAATCCGAGGTTTTATCCAATTATTTATAAATGTATATTAAATATACCAAAACCCTAAAATTGTGTTCTGTAATGTATTTAAGCATTGTTTTTCAAAAATACCATATAGATCGGTATGACATTAAAAAAAATAAAGTCTAAAATGGTACAAGAAACTTTGGTGATGTGGGTTTGCATACTACAGACGCGAAGGAGTGCGTCTGGACTGGTCCCTAGAGCAGTCCGAACGCAGCAGCCAGCTTCTCAAATTTCTGGCTGCAGCCGCAGCTGCTCCCTCTTGCAACACTTCTATTAAATCCAACTGAAGCAGTGCTCAGCTTCCAGCCGCTGCGTCTGGCAGACGCAGCTGCTGCAGCTGGCTGCTCCATGCGGAACCACACCTTTAAGGGGAGGCCTGCACGAGGCAACATCCTTCAATCATAAATTGTAAATATATTCCAAACAGTTTTTGATATACTAAGTATAATTTCTTAATAGATTATTATGAATTGTAAATATCTTAGAAGCAGTGCATTTTATTTTATTCATGTTGCAAGATATTATTTGTTTTACAAAATATTATTTGTTTCCTCATGCAATAAAAGGCTTTATTTATTTAAATATATATGTATATATATATATATATATATTATATATATATATATATATATATATATATATATATATATATATAATAATCTAATAGTAAATTTAACCAGATGAGATGGAAAAACGAAATTTATGACCGGATAAATAGTTTCCGAGCTATAGCGGAAAACGCTCCACAGCTTTAAGATTAATTTTGGGGGAATCAATGGCCGAATAAGTGGGTCTCAGCGCGGTCATAACCTGAAGTTCATGGTTTCGAATCCCACCTGGGCAGGTTAAAATTTATTTCGTGGTGGACCCACGAATAAATCTTGGCCTTTCCACCCTAGCTAGAATATGTTGGTAACCTGTAGGATGACCTGTCATTCCTGCTCTAGTTGGAGTACATAAAGGCGTTAAGACTAAAATAAAAAAAAATTAATATGGACAAATTTGTTAATGCAACATGTTATGAGCTGTAGAATATCAAATTTGCTCTTATATTGTTGTTGTTTCTTGATTGATATTTGCGTCAATTTGTAAACAACTAGATCAAATTATTGATTCGATTTTTGGTTAGGGTTCTAAATTTTTCTTGAGAAACTTGTTTTGCTCCCTCAAAATATTTTACATTCTTTGATTTTCCGTTGGTGTACTAATTTATGAAATCAGGTCAGCAAATTATTTTTTTTTTTGTGTATATGGAAGAGAAGCACTTGATTTTTAATAAATTTAATTTACTAGGTGATGTATATAATGTTTCGATTTCATGTTTTTTTACTATAGACGTCTCTCTCCTTGGTTCCGGCAATCACTTAGTTTCTAGGAGTAGACATAGGTCTTAAATTGTCTAACTTCTTGTCCTTCGAAGAGTGATCGCTGCTGAAAGTTCAGGAGGAGAATTGGAAATGTTCTTACAAACGAGGTCACAAACTTTTCTCAAAGAGTTAGGATTCTTCTAACTCTTAGGCGTGATCTGAGATATCTGCAGGTCAGTTGTTACCGAGAATTATTCGATAGAATGAAATAGAACGTTTAATATGTATTTGGTGCTCATAACTATTTGTTAAAATGAAATGTGACGTTTAATATGTAGTTAAATAGAATAAATACTATCTCGAACTGTTATTATGATGTATACATATAATAGTAAAACAAGGGTGCTCCCTATCACCAATTCTGTTCAATTGTGTCCTAAATAAATTGTTTAAAGAATTGAATTGGGAGAATCTGGGAATATTAATCAATGGGAAAATGTTAAATAACTTAAGATTTGCTGATGATATATGTTTACTATCACCGAACATCAATGGTCTAAGGAGAATGATAGGAGACATGCTAGAAACCAGCAAAAAGTAAATATTGGTCACTCAAAAACATTTTTAAAAGCAACCTAGCAATACCACTTAAAGCCAAGATCCTTAACAACATGCATATAGCCTACGGTTCTCTGCGGGGCCCAAACTTTGGACATTAACCAATAAACATGAACGCAGATTAAATGCCATGCAGATGAGACTTTTAAGGTGCCTAATGGCGATTACGAAGTAACAGAAAATTAAAAATGAAGCTCATCGGCTGAAATAGAATTGGGCAGGAAGAAGGACGAAAGATGGTCCAAGACATGCACACGAGTGGATCCCGAGAGAAGACAGCAGGAAGAGTCGCCCGCATCTTGGGTGGAGGGACGAAATGACACAATATGTAGGCGACAACTGGTGGTGTGTGGCGAGGAACAGAACCAGGTGGAAGAAAGTTATCAACAATATTTAGTTTCTTGTTCTGTTTTGTAAGGTTTTTGTTTATTTGATTGTGTTTTTTTTTTTTTTTTGATTTGTATATATAATTTTTTGTTCTGTTGGCTGTAGCCGACTTCTAAGTTCCTCTTATGGGAAAGACTTTTGTCTAAACAGATGCCAATAAAGCTTATTATATATATATATATATATATCGAATCCCCATTTACATTCAAGTTTGATTTTATTACCTTTCTCAACTTGCAATTTGTATACACTCTGCACTGTAAGTTGCAAGAGTTCTTTTAAATTTTCCCAAGCGCTAACTTCACCAGCGAGAATATTAAAAAAAATAGGGAATTTTTCGTCAAAGTTAAGGAATAGAGACTGGGAAAGCATTCCTTATGCAAACCATGTACCGTATTTCCTATCAGACAAACATAAATCCATGCATAAAGCTAGTACTTGAAGTGGTCTTATCTATTTCGTTCTTCAACCAAAGATTGTCCATCTGAATTTTTGTGGAAAAAACATATTTTAGCAAACTGGCTATAGGTCATGCTGTCGTTTTGGAAACAACAAAAAATAATAAAACTGTCCGGGGGCAGTTAAAGTTCATGGCAAAACAAAGTCTATATACCAAGCAACAAGAATATGCAAAAACTACAAAAGGATATTTCAGGATTTTTTTAAAAGCCTCTTCAAAGTTTGAATAATTTTCAAAGTGGTCACCGAAACTTAGCACGCATGCAATGAATATAACAAGTGCTCAGCTTATCAATTAAAGAAGTATATTTTAAAATAGTTACCTTGAACTGTATATTGCATCGTTGACAATGGTAAGATAAAAATTGCAAAATGAAAACACACCTGAAGTTTTTCGATCATATTGACTTAAAAGAATATGTAAACAATGTGATAATCATACTAAACAGTTGTATATGGTATATTTAAGAATACCAACATGTAAACAGATGGATAAAAAATACTTCGATTTACGATTTTTGTCCATTGACGAAAAACTGTGCATCGGAACATCACAAACGACGTGTTTATCAACATAAATACAGTTGTAAGTCTGTAACTAAAAACTCGAATAACCGTACCAAACAGCTCTTACCACACATTTCAGGAAAGGCATGGGCATGATTATGATATAGTTTCGAATCTTATCAAACACACGCATTTCGAATATATATATAAATATACGCATATATATATATATATATATATATATATATATATATATATATATATTCGATCGGGATACATTGGAGATCATCGGCATAATAAGTAGTATTCTCTATAGTTCAGAGCATTTTAACGGAAAGGATTAAATTCGCTTGATATTCGACTTATTTTTCCTATTTTCCACAGTTGGAGTCTGTAGTTTAAAAAATCTATAATAATGGATTTGTGTATGAGGAGTCTGCTTTTAACGAAAATATAAAAATAAAATTAACAACTACATATGAATAAACTACATCGAAACGTTTAATCCACTCCAAGAAACTTGATATAAGTTGAGCCACTTCAGATGCTACCCTCTTGAAATGTGTTTTTAAGATTCCGTGGGCAAAAAATATAGCGGGATAGAGATTTATCGATAGATCTGTAACAGATATAATATAATTCGATACTGATTTATAGATACCTCTATCGCAGATATTAGAAGTGATTTATATTCTATCAACTTATTTTTAAGCCCTTCAAGATCATAAATCTGTCGCTGAAACTCGAGCTATATTTCAGCCTTTTCATAGTCGGTGCTCTGTTGGTCCTTTGTGACCTCTACAGGGCTAAGTACTTCCTTGGCAACCCTGTTCTTTGACAGGTGAGCTGATTTCATAATTTTTTTCTTAGGGAAGGAAATATTTTTTTCATGCGTACTTTTATTTCCTAGCAGTATATCATTTGAGGTACGCATGATGGTATAGAAGTATCAATACGTGCGTAGAAAGAGAGAGAACGAGAGAGAGAGAGAGAGAGAGAGAGAGAGAGAGAGAGAGAGAGAGAAAGAGAGGAGAGAGAGAGAGAGAGAGAGAGAGAGAGAGAGAGAGAGAGAGAGAGAGAGAGAGAGAGAGAGAAAGAGAGAGAGAGAGAGAGAGAGAGAGAGAGAGAGAGAGAGAGAGAGAGAGAGGGATAGACAAACGTGCTTTTAAAAACGAGAGAGAGAGAGAGAGAGAGTGTTTTTATAAACGTGTCCAATCCTCATCTTTC
Source organism: Euschistus heros (assembly GCA_003667255.2). Taxonomy (NCBI): domain Eukaryota; kingdom Metazoa; phylum Arthropoda; class Insecta; order Hemiptera; family Pentatomidae; genus Euschistus; species Euschistus heros. The sequence continues at coordinate 324,264 of RCWM02000133.1, read as the reverse complement.
ATGTAGTATATAGAACCAGAGTCATTTTATGAGGGTTGCATCTGATGTAGTTAGTACTTACTACATTTGTTGTAATTAATTTCAAGTATAACTTTCCTTTAAAAACTAACTTCTCATATACAAAACCATTATTCAACATATTTGGACTTAATAGAATTGAATTGTTGGTAATAGTTCAATCCTTTACGGGATTTACGGGAGCATTTTGCTGAAAAGTGATTTTTTTTCAATGTTTTTCGACTCAAAACAAAACTAGAAAAAATCTGAAACTTTAAAAAAATAAATTAATTTGATTATTATAAGAGTTACATTGAAGAAGACTCTGCAAAAAGTGTTTTTGAGTTGAAAATCATCCTTCATCAAGAGAAATGCCGACTCAAGAGAAAAATGGCTCCTCACTCCCTCGTATTGAAGTTAGCGGAACTGCTCATACGAGATTTTGAAGCTGAGTTGTGTACCTATCATTTGGTCCAAGAAAATTTAAAATATTTACGAAAACGATGGCGCTGCATTGCAAAGTTTGCAAAACCTGTTAAAAGTAGCCCCCGATTAAGGTACAATGCAGGATGAGGTTCATTCCTTAAATAAAAATTTGTACTTACAAACTAACATAATTTTAAAAATATTTCATTTTGTACAATTCTTATACATTTTATAGTTATGCGTATCTATTTTCTCCAATATGTCACAAATAAACTGATCCATAATGATTTTAATATCCCATATTCAGATATCTTTCTCTTCATAATAAACTAAATCTCCTTTTACATTATTTTCGCCCAATAATTCTTTGAGGCGCATGAAGAAAATATAGGGTCGAAATCTTTTAATTTCAAAATTTCAATAGAGTGATACCAATGGATAATTTTTCTAAACATTATTTTTTTCTTAATACATTTGCAACTTTACAAATTTTTTAGATGGATATTTCAATAAAAAAATAAGGGAAAAATTTTGTTGAATGAGAATTAACATTATCAAAATTATCATTAGTACTTTCTAAATAATAAAATTCCGTAAAAATCCGACAAGTAAAAAAGAACGACACGCGTCACATTAAGCTGAGTGATTTTTAATGTATTCCTTTTTCCATTAAAGTCCTGCTGATTTTGTCATAATGCATTTTATAAATATGTATTCTATATGGACTTGATATAAGAATACCTAATTCAAAAATTTATCATCATAAAAAGATACATGCATTAGATATGAAATATATTTTTTTTTTATAATAGTGTTGATTCATTGTTGCCTTTTAGAAAAAAAAGAGTTATAGCCACCAATAAGCATTGGGAGCCGAGAAAAAAAAAAAATGTAAATCACGTTTTTTTTCTCAACTCTCAGTCAAGATAAAGAAATAATTCTTTCACGTTAAATTCTAGTTTTATATGCTATTTGAAATACAAATCATTATCCTCAAGACACGGCCTAGCTTTAGGGTGCTCAGAAACTTTAAAAAAAACAAAAAAAAAAAACGAGTAAATTCCAATGAAATCTGCTTTAAATCAGTGCAAAAAATTTTCATGAAAAACCGACCTCAAATCTCGATTTAACACATTAAGAAACTCCGATATTTGAAATTTTATTAAAATAAAAAAATATTTTTTTTTTTACCTCTTTCGAGGACGTTAAAATTTTAAAGTAGAGATTTCAGCAACAACTTCTAACAATTATAAAAACTGCTGTGTTCAACTGATTCATGCATATAACATTGGGTTTAGTCCAGATTTTAGTGGACAAAAACTGATGTAAATAAAAATTCCGAGGTGAAATGAGGAATCTGAAAATATCACTTTTTAGTTTAAAAATTTTCCTTACCTATAATTTTATTTCAAACAGCATTGATGAATAATCTAAAAATAATATCAGGTTTTGGTTTAACAAAAACTCTTACCTACATATGTTTTTAAATTTAGAGTGTAAAAACTAAAATAATAATAGAAATAGATAATTTTAAAACGTTTTATTTATATAAGTTTTGAGAAGTTGGTGTTTCTTTTACTACTGGGGACTATTTAAAAATGGTACAATTGGAAATATTGATCTGACTACAAGTATTTACACATTTCATTAGAGCCAGTTATAGAGGCACAAGCTTCGCTCAAAGAGTTCCGCTGATCTCTCAGGTGTTAAACATTAATGGAGAGCACACCATTTTAATCTGAGTTTTATTGGGATATTAATAACTTTCAAGTAGCATATGTAATCAGTATATACAATTATTGTATGTGATAATAATTGTTTAGCAATCGACATTAGTCTCTGAAGAAAAAATTATAAATAATCAATTAATGAAGTCAACGGAATCTTTGCTGTGCCAAAGTATTTAACGTTTTTAGTGATATTTTATATCCTCTAAATTATATGACCAAATCCATGCATTGGGCATTCCATAGCTCGAATATTGGTGATGGAAATTTAGGCAGTAGGTGAGGCGATCCGTCTTGCACTGAGCCCTTCAAGGAAATCCCTTCTGGTACGAGATGAATTATAAATCAAAAGGTGTTCGGTGAGGAATACTAAATTCACCCCGTGATTTATGCACCTGATACTGAATTTATTTTGTGATGTGCTTCTAAGATGATAAAAATAAGAAAGTAAATTCTGTTGAACTTGCTATAAGGTCTAACATTCAGGGTACGCAAGGGGAGGGGGATAAAGAAATCCGTTTAATGTCTCTTTTTTTACGATTTTTCTCAAATACCTTGGGAGTTGTAAACATACATAAAACGTTATAAGAAGATAATCAGGTATGCGGTAAGGAAGAAATAAAAACTTCCAAATAAAACATTATTTATTAGGAAGAAATAATGCCTAAGTAAAACACTGTTTAGAGGGTCCCAACGTTTCGACCTGCATGATAGTCATCGATTGTCTGAAATCCTGTGTGATTCGGTGGCCATAAAGAAGACGTGCAAAGCCGGTTGAAACGTTGGCACCCTATAAACAGTGTTTTATTAGCATTTATTAACATTATTTCTTACTGATAGCATCTGTTATGATCTACATCTTACATTACACATTACGGTCAACTATACTTTTCTTTTTAGTATAAAATGATCTTTTTTCTTTTTTTTTTTTTTTTTACCATCTGATTTATTGTATAAAATACTTTAATATTATTATGTTTAATATATAGTTGACTATTTTTGATAAAGTTGACTGTTTAATCGAATTAAATAAATGAAAAATATAATTTATTTTGACATACACTAGCCACTAAGAATTCGAAATCCCTACAACTACCTAATTTTTGTTTTAGCCCAAATGATGACCATCAATGATGAGGCCGAAACTTAGGGAAAAATTAAAATAAAATATGTTTGTTGATATCAAACATTTCCTAATTATTTATAACTGATCCCTCGAAACATCCTACTCAATATATAAATTTCCTAACAATCAAATTAATTCTATATTCTGTATATTTTTATCTAACATCTCCACCTGTTAACTTGTTCCCTGTTAACTGCTCAAAAAACGAAGTAGGCTACTTCAGAATTTTAAGACATTTTATGATTTTGTTGAAACGATTAATAATATGAATCCAATTGAACATGTTTGAAACAATTTCCAACGCCAATTGCAAATGCGATCGCCTAATCCAGATAATTTTCATGAAATTGCTGACGCTTTGATTAAGGTATATACTTCTTTACTTCAACATTTCATATTGAGCTAAATAAAGAGTATGAACCACCGATGAGAAGCATTATTTCGAAGTAAAAGTGATCCAACATACTACTGAAGAAGCTTATAGTGAAAAAATCACAATGTCTTTTAACATTTGTAAACATACAAATGTTTATTAACAATTTATTGAAATTTACAACTGTACAAAATTTTTATGATTTTTAAATTGCTGTTTATATTTCAATAACGTCAAAACTTGAAAAGAACTACTCATAGTAGCACTTCAATAAAGATTCTACACAAGAAGATATCTAGGCCATCTTCTATTCAGACGCCTCGGAGGATTATCGGGAATCAAGTTGAGAAACTACTGGATTTGAATGGTTATGGAGTTTACTATGAAAGAATAGGTATCTGGTTTGGGCTACCTAAGAAACATATGGAACATTAAGGTCTTTAAGGATAAGTTTATTGGTGACAAAGTAAGGGGCATTTAGTATTTTTCGAAGTATTTTGGATTGTAAGGATTGGATACGAGATGAATTGGATGGTTTAGTATAGCCCCAAAGCTCAACTCCGTGCGTCCAAATAGGTCTAATCACAGTCATGTATATGAGTCTTTTGTAACTAATTGGGAGCTTTGAACGTTTGTCTAGTAAATGTTGAATAAAGTAGTCTGTAACGACGAGCAGTTTCTTGTCGCTTTAGTCTGATTTAATTTTAAAAATAAATTTTCTCAAATTTTGTTTAGTGTTTTTTTAAAACGTTTTTGTTAAACAAATACCAATAATAAGGCGTAATTTAGGTACAAAAAGAAACAAAAAAATAACCAAACGTATTGTAAGAAAAAATGTTACCTAACTTTTGATGAGTGGTCCACATCAATTTGTGAGCAGTTTACCATCACTCAAAATGGTTTCACGGAGGTTAGAATGAGGATTTTCACATGTTTTGGAGTTTAAGAACCTGTTCACCATGAGAAATCACATATACTTTGTAGTTTTCATTTGCGATTTATTCGTAACTACGATTCGTTCCCTTAGATAACTGGAAATTCTCTCTTCTAACCTTACACCTTTCAAATGAACCTCTCCTGTGTTAATTAATATAGCAATAAATTGCCGAAATAACTATTTATATCTCAATTTTGTCTCCTTAACCATTAAAGTAATAGTTTCAATATATAAAGTTGCTCATTCCTTTATTAGGTCGTTCATCACTATCGCCCATCCTACATTTATAATCTTCTGAAATTTAAGTTTCCGTCAACTCTTGATTAACAAGAAGATCACGTTCCTCTGACCTATACTTGCCTTTCCATCGAACAACTTTATACCAGCATTCCTTCCTTGCCCGATCCGCTACCCTCTGGGACACTCTTCCTCCAGATATAAGACATGCTCCTTCCTTAAGCTCATTTAAAACAGTCCTTTTCCAATATCTCCTTTCATCTCAGTCAGACGCCTTTCAATATGAATAATAATTAACATTTAATTTGATCAAATTCAATAAATCTGATACTGGTGCATTAGTTGATGAATTTTATTTTTTATAATTATAATAATTCTTTATATGTTCCATAATGGTACATAATCATTTCTTTAATAAAAATTCGAAATTAGCTTTACTTTAATTTTTATTTTCCCTATACAAAGATATTCACTTCACTTACTATCTATTGCCTTGACAATTCATATATGAATGTGTGTACGGGTATATAAGTGAATATGTGTAGTATGTATTGATAAATATATATCTTGTTATCAGTAAATATATTTTTTATTCAATGTACATATAGATATAGTTTAATTTTATGTATATATATTTCTTATTTCTCATGGGTTTTTTTTTCATTTTTCCTTCTTATGTTATTTATATTATTAGTTCTTTATACAATTATTTACAATCAACTTTATTTACATGCCCCATGCTCTTCATATATAAATAACTTTGTATGAAGTTATGCAAGACAGACCATTGTACTACCTTGTGATACAATTTCGTTATTCTTAGAAAAGATTATTTTTTCATTTCAAAGTATAATTTTAAATTTCTTATTGAAAATGTTTGAAATAACTAATTTTTTAACTCTTATTTTCGTTCTTTGGTACTTTGAATATACCTAACTCTAGACTCTTCTAAACCCAATTTAAGAACCGTACTCTAAGATGCCAAGTAATTTATAGCCAGAAGAGAAGATCGATGGTTAGGAAGAGCGGGAGGACAAACAGGGAACCGCGTGGCAAACATCCTGATTATGTTTGTCCCTACTTCACTCGTCTGTTTGCTGTCTCTGGTTAGTCCTTACTAACCGCTTCACCTAATCGCCACATTTACAATAACATTATTCTCACACTATCTAGTCCTTGATAGAGGTCTAGTTTGAATTATTATATTTCATGATGTATTATAAGTTTAAATAAAATTCGGAATCGAAACAAAATCGTGTAAATTGGAATATTGCAAAAATAGAGTTAATATATTTCTTTTTTAAACTTATTTATTGAAATTTGCAACTGTATAAACAATATAAAAATATAATGTATCAAGTATGATGATAATAATAAAAATGACACGTCACTTGTTTTTAAAGCACCTACCCATTGGTAGCACTTATAAAGGTTCTATGTAATGAAGTACTATATTAGAAGGTCCCGATATCCTGTACCGTTTCCGAGATAAACGCTTGAAAAATGCGAACATTTTCAAAAAAAAAAAAGTCACCTCATGTTTTTTGTTAAACTTCCCTCTATATCTTCTAAAACGGTTCAAGTTTTCATAAATAACATTGGAGAAAATTAAATTACCTTAAAAATACACATAAATGCCAATTTATCATAAACCTGACAAAAGTTACATAAATTTTAACTTTTCTGGGTAAAACATACTAAACTTCCTTCACATTTACCAAGCGTATATCTCGGAAACAGAGTTGCCATTTGTGCGGCTTTAACCGGATATGTCCGGCTTTTTACGGCCGTGTTCAGCCAAATAATTGTGTGTCCGGCCTGTCCGGCATTTGTTAGGCTTTTCCGTCTTCTCGTTGAAAGTATCAATCTTACGGCGTGGCGGAAAAGCGACTGTGTTCAGATCTTGGAAACTCCCGATCCTCTTACCTTTTTGACTAATTTAGTAAACTTTTTGACCAATGGCAGAATTTCATAAAAAACTTTAAAATAAAAAGTGGACTGCTTATTTTAGATCATTTCATAGTACAGAATTTAATTCTGAACTACTAAAATTGGAAGAATACTATTTTGCGATTCTATGCCATAACGTCAACGTTGAAAGAGTTTTCTCTTTGATTAATGCCCAGTGAACAATGGAACGCAATAAATTGCCAACAGAAACAATTGAACAGATGCTGTTCATATTATGCAATTTAAAATTAACATGTGCAAAATTTTATGATATGATTTCTAAGGAAAACGACGTTTTGCATAAAATGGGTGAAAAAGCAAAATGCAACTAAGAATTTATGGATTTTTATTATTTTTAAAAACATTTGAGATTTCTTTAAAATTGGCTTATGAATTTTAATATTTTTGTTTTCTCCTCAGAATAGTTTCATACATAAATTCAGATACATATCAGAATAGTTTCATTCCATACATAAAGATCAAAAGATTAAGAATAGGACTATAAATAAGTGGTTAATGTTATAACTAAAACTTTAAACCTGTAATATAAATTATTTAACATAGCTTTGATAATTAAAATTGTATGTAACTTATCTTGACAGACTTTTTTATTATTGAAGTTAATTCCAGCTTTAAAAACGTACATCCGGCTTTATATAATGTATGTTTGGCTTTTAAAGATAATGTCCGGCTTTTGTGACAAATTTCCGGCTTAATACAGCGCCACGTCCGGCTTTTGACAACCCTACTCGGAAACAGTACAGAATATTAAAAATATGTATAAAATAAAAGTTGTAGACAATTTAACTAACTTCAAATTAGTAAATAGTCATATTTTGCGTACGACGCACACTTTTCGAAAAATGAACGAAAAACTAAAAAAAAGAGACCTTCCGCGACTTCCGCCCCCCCTTCATGTTCCCAGGCCCTTAAACTCCAGGACTTTTAGCATGTTTACTTTTTAACTATCCTGAACAAGTTTCCGAAGAAAAACCCCGGATTACAGACAATGAACTCTATAATCCTTTTTTGACTGGCCCTTTTTTGACACGTACAGTTTCATGCATGTCGGTATATAATGCGCATAAACTTATTGAATAATGGAGTATTATAGAGACCTAAAATAGCATATTGTTACTGACGGGAGATGTTTTGTTGAAGAGACAACCCTATAATCCCCGGGATGATCTGAGCTTAGAGCCAATTGTCTGAATCTCCTCGACTATAAAGGAAGGCTCTGACGAACAGAATCCTCTATCCGCCTTCGATAGAGCAATTATATTCAATCTGGAAGCACTACATTGATTTTCTGAGTTTTATGTTATTTTTTACTGATTGCATTTGTTTTTTAGTAAATCTATTTTTTAAATAAAATCCTTTTCCTAAATTAAAAAAAAAAAAATCTTTATTATGTCAATGATATACCATTAGGCTTAGAGATTGAGAACATCTGATTTAGTAAAAATTAAAAAAATAATAAAATGAAAGTGCAGTACGTGTCAGGCGATCTTTTAATATTTTTCTACCGAGTCTTCAATTCTACGCAAAATTTTTGTTCAGCTCAGTTGAGATTTTTTCTTCGGCGTTTTAGACTTGTTTTGGACCCTACTCTTGAATTTTCGAAATCTTTTTACAAGTACGAAATTTACCTTGAAAAATATTGACATCCAAATGATGACAGGTTTTTTTCTCATATATTGCAAGAAACCTTATCACGATACCACTTTTCAATTTATCAAACCAATGAATTGCCATTTGTTCTAGTGATTTTCCCGTAAAACAATTAAGCTTTTTCAATAATTGTTTTTCCTTTTTCAGGCATGCGGGTGAGTCTTCGGTGTGAGAATGTTCAAGATATGAGTTTTATAATTGCCGCTGCTGGCATTAAACACTTTATTTATATAATTTAATTCCTTAAAAAATATTTTAAAAAATTACTATGAGGCTATTTATATGATGGGGGGGAAATGTGTAGGACTATCAATGAGCCGTACTATCCAGATTGTACTGAAGTTGTAAATACACAACCATCTCCATAACTCCGTTCAATCCCCCGTAATCCAGCTCTCCCACAAAAACTTTGCTACTTCTCCGATACTTTTGAGACAAAGAATCGGACGATATTGAAGAAATCTTTACAAACTCGAAACAACGATTAAAATGCCGAGGAGCAGTCACCTCGTAGAATAATTTAATCACGATGCTATAATATAACTTTGATGTTAGTGACTGGCTTGATATTTAGAAAGTCCGTATAAATTTCACAATCTCTTACTTTTACTCTTCGACGTGCAATGCCCACCAGTTTTTCTTGACAGCTCACCGATTCCTTAAACAGACGTTTGAACGAAGAATGATATGGGGTCGACATGTCAAGAAAAAAAAGAAAATGCTCAACCGAAGACTAAGACTTTTATATTTACTCATCTCCAAACGTTCAACTCTACAACTTAAACAAAACATGGACACTTATAATTACTTACAAAAGCTGTTTGTACATACACTTCGCAGATATACGGAACAGTTAAAAAGGCACATACCAACTAACTCGAAATCTTCTAGGCAAAAACATTCAGGACAACTACGAAAGCACCATGATACGTAAGCAACATAACTTTACATACTGGCAATGCAAATAGTTAATGAACAAATACGAACTTACTACAGACGATTCCAGGAAAATTAGATGGACATTCTAATACAATTATACAACATGGCCAAAATACATACTTCTGACAACACCCAGAGGAGGCTAAAAATGAGCTGGGTGAGATATCTCCCCATTTTTTTTTTCTCATTTTATTTTTATTTCTCGCAACAAATTCACTGGTTGTTTAGTTGTAATTGACAAGTGTAAATAAAGATATAAATTAAAAAAAAAAAAAAAAAAAAAAGTGTAATCTATATTCTTAATTACCTCCAGGAAACTGTTTAGTTTGATTTTACTGCAGACAAATTGGAACTTGAATATTTCTCCTTATTGGAGTCAATATACAGTGAATGAGGAAAACAGCGCGGATCTATCAGACAATTTCTGCATCGTGCTGTTCAGATCATCAAACATTGCCCCAGAAACTCCAATAGAGTCGTCAACGTGGAAAACCTTAATTGGGAGAAGTATTGGACCGTGAATAAAACAACTGATGTAACTCTGGAAAGGGGTGAATTCACCCCATATTCTCCCTATAGATGTAACAATTTTTTTCTTTTTTTTATAACGAGGTTTGAACCTCATTTGAAAACATGACTTCTGTCACTACAATCACTGAATAAAAACAAATCAAAGTAAGGCGTTCAAAACTAGTATATTTCAAAACAGGGAAAATAAAAATTCTATTAGAGCAGTTCAGCTATTTGGAAACAAGATTAGAATATACCTATGAAATTGTAATTGCAATTCTAAAAAAGAATTTATTGAAAATAATTCAATTTCTCCATGGCTAAAGAAATAATAGATCATGAATATGTCAATCAAGAATCTACTGATTTAAATTTTACAATTAGTTATTTTTGGTTTGCCTCTACCCTTCAGGGTCATCGACAGTTCATGTTCATTGATGGCATTCAGGAACTCTAACAATGAACATACAGATTTTTCATCATCCTGCATGACTTCTTTCAGTGTATGTGGCATTTTGAGTCTTTCCCTTACAGATGAAAACTGTTGACAGCCTATTAATATGTGTTTTACTGTCCTGGGGGGTTCCTGACAGTTAACACACGTAGGGGGCTCTAAGCCACGGAGAAGGTAGCCATGGGTTAACGCAAAGATCGTAATAACTCTTCCACCGATCCAAAATATCGTCTGAGATAGTAAATAATAGGGCGTATCAAAAAAATGACCGTTTTATCAAATTGCAGAGTTCAAAAGTCTGTAAATATCTTAATACTATTTATTATTTACCAATACTTAATAATCCCTTTAGAGCATTCTCTAAGCTTGTTTTTAACACTGGACTTCTTAAAAAAAAAAAAAAAAAGCATCAGTTCAGTTATTAATTTCAAAGAAAAACATGACAGTAATTTTAAGAAATTACTGGAAAAAAAAAATCTCAGCCGCAGAAGCAACTCGTGAAATTATTAAATATGAAGGGGAAGGTGTCCTTGAAGAGCGCACTGCGCGGGGCGTTGGTTTAAAAAATTTAGAAGTGGAGATACGACGTTGGAAAGGAAGAAGGGCTCCGGGCGGCCATTAATGGATATTGATGAGGTTCTGAAGGAAGCTTTTGATCAAATCCGTCCACAAGTACTCGCGAACTTGCCAGGGAGTGTGGTGTGTCAAAAGATACTGTTAGTCGCCATCTTCTCTCCATGGGGAAGGTGAAAAAGACCTGTAGACTGGTCCCTCACGAGCTTACTTCTCAACAATTTTACGAAAGTTGAGAAAAGTTTACAGATCTTCATGGGTTTGAACTCATCCACCATATAGTCCAGTCCTCACACCTTCGGATTATTACTTGCTTCGATCCATGGCCAATTTTCTTCAAGGGAATAAAATTGATAATTTTGAGGGAGTTGAAAATGCTGTCCAAGAGTTCCCTGACAGCCATCCCAAGGAATGGTACCAGCGTGGCATTGAGCAATTGGCTAGCAGATGGGTAATGACGATAGATAACAATACTTTGAGTATTATTTGTATTTTAAATCAAATAAATAATGATACAAATATTTGTTTCAAAAACGTTCATTTTTTTTTTTTTTTTTTTTTTTTATACAACCCATTTTATTACCTCCTTCATCTTTTATGTTCCTGACCAGCTTTTTGGTATTTCCTTTAAGAAACTTTACGGTATGACTGGTATGACTGCTTGGTATTCCCTCTGTTATTTTCATGCAGGCTCTTTCCGAATGCATTCCACGTTTTTCTTTTTTCCAAAATCAGCTAACAGAAGTAGATGATCCGTGCCTACCTCTCTTCCTTTAATCACTTTTATACCAATAAAGAATCACCTTGTTTATCCATATTTCATTGTTGATGATATAATATTTCTCTCAAATCAATTAAAAGGATCGAATTACTTAAAGTAATAATTAAATTAAATAAACTAAATCGAGAGAAAATAAGGATTTCAAACGTGACATTTTGCATTCGAACCAACATAGCTTGTAAACAGTAGGTACTAGCGGAGAATGTTATATAACAAAAATATTTTGCATTAAATTTCTTTAAATTCTGAAAAACTCTCGGTAAATTTACTATTCAAGCAACACTAATATAGCGAGAGCGAATCAAAATGTTACAGTTTTTGAGGGTGAAAAAACCGTTACAAAAAAAACTATAGGTCCCCCAGCTATATCTATGTCGAAAAACTATTATTATCTTCTGCAAATATTGAAAAAGCTTAAATAATCTAAAGCGATGGGTCGAAATCAGACCAATATACTTTAATGTCTTTCTAACAAAGGATTCAACCCATAAAATAAAACTTCACAAACTTAATATTTAAACTGCTGAACAACGCAATATCCTTGGTTTTCACACACAAAACAATATAATTATATTATAAAATATATACAACCAAAGGAGAGTTTAGTTTATAAGGTGTATTACAAAGCAATATAATCTCCCATCATTATTTATTTAAATAAATGGACACAGAAGGGTAATTCATTTATTATATATAATATGAATTTAGATGAACATTGTTTCACATTGTCAATACTTTATTCGCATTTATTGTATATTTTTGCATGTTTTAGAGCTTGAAAATGTGGCAATGCCATGAAACATTGCCCATTTAAAAAATCATTTTAGCATTATATGTTTTTTAAATAAATAATGATGGAAGATTATATTGCTTTGTAATACACCTTTTAATATAATTATAGTTAAATACATATTTAATTCAATGAATGGCCTAGTTAGTAATTGGAACACCCCTAAATCTCATGTGAACACACTTACTTATGTAAATAAACAACCCAAGCTAGGTGGGTAATATAGGAAACAAACAAACCGATCAAACAGCAAGGTGGACATGATTCCAACTCTATCAAACTTAAATTCTAATATTTTAAAAGCTAATAGTGAAAATAAAGAATCAGAGCTTAAATTCCTAAATTCAAGTAACATGTTGATAAATAAATATGCCGTAAAATATATTTTATTAGTCAAAATATATAGTTAGATACTAGAATAAATGTTCAAATTAAAGGAAGAAATTTAAAAAAGTACATAAATTTAAGTAATAAACGTTTAAGTTTATATCATATATACAAAAAATAAATAACATTAACCTTTTGAAAGGCGCACTTATCTCTCAGATACGCATTGGAATTTTTCCTTTAATTTTCTCTGTCCCAATTTCGCTTAGGGTTTTCCAGTCTTTTCAACCTTCTTATAATAACCCAACTCTAGCACAGTCTTAAACGAGGATTTCTACAGCAAACAGTAAGGTAGAAAAATGAGTTTTGTATCTCGTGAATACGTGCTCCCATCCAAGTTTTAAAATATTTTATTTTAAATTATTCCTTGTGAAATTTATAATTTATTGGTAATTAAATGTGAATTGAATGAAACAAACTCTGAAATGAAAACTGAAGGAATACTAAAGAATCAGTAAAATAAAAAAAAAAAAAAAAAACCATGGGTAATAAACCAAAACATTTATTTTTAAATACCTTTATATTATTTATTTTTTTTATAAGCCCATGAGATATTCCAAGTAAACTATACAAATTAACATGTCTGTTTTTTCTAACATGTATACAATATAGATATGGCTATTAAATTGACAGAAGTGTTTTTTACATACAAGTGGTATTTATGAGATACGCGCTGTTCTTGTCTAGGAGGCGCCCCTATCGGAAGTTTAAAGAAAAGATTTATTAACAAATGAATATATGGTGCATATAAAAATGTTGGACATAATAACCAAATCAGAAAAAAATCAATACAAACAAATATTTTTATCTCGAAATAATGGTGAATTCAGAAAAATAGTTATTTTTATGGGTTGGAAGATGAGCGAGCGCTGCGATGCGGGAGAGATTTGAACTCGAGGTCACCACCAGTCTTCACTCTATGAATTTTTTATTTGACCTCTACACTCCTTTGACAATATGAAATTTATGCATATTTTATTATAAAATTTATTAAAACAGGTATATCATATCTCCGTTTGTTTAAAAACAGGGACTATTGAGTAAAACTTTTTAAAAATTAACAAAAAATATATTGGTTCATAGTTTTATTGTTATTTTTTTTTTACATTAGGTTTTCAACGTTGCTTTAAATTTTTGTAATTTTTTTTTTTTAAATAATAAAATGTTATATTACTTATTTATATTTTTAATAATTATTTATATTAATTCAAATAAATGTTTAATCGTAATATGAGATGACTATGAGAGTCATTGTAAACTAAAAGATCAAAAATAAATCAAGCAAAGCATTATAAGAGGATTTGGCAGCTATTTAGCTTCCAAATTGCTATTTGATGCAAATTTTGATTCGATTGCAAATTACTCTATAAAATAAACAAAATAAACAATTTGTGATTAATAATATCACATAGGTTCTACGATAGGTCCTAGCAAAAAATATCACATAAAAAAAAAATCTTTATATAATTTCTAATAAGGAAACATTGCGTGTTAAAAAGGCCCCATATCCTTCAAAATGTAAGCGTGCGTAACTTTTTTTTTTTCAAACCAATACAGCTACTAATCGGTAGGTCCTAGCAATCATTTAACAAAAAATATTTTAAGTTGAATTTCCGATAGAAAACTTCCGGGCAAATTTTCAATCCGAGCAACACTTATATAGCGAGAGCGAGTAAAAATGTTACAGCTTTGAATGTAAAAATGTACTTTACACTTTACACCAAAAAAGTATAGGACCCCAGCCAAAAGAGTAATCCATGTCAAAGTGTATGATGATACTTGGAATAAAACAAATGCATCAAACTATACGGCAAAATGAAAGCCACTATTTCATTGTTACACGTGTCGGAAAATTATTGTTCTGTTTATGGCGGATATAAAAAAAAAAATTGCCCAGGTTCGAATCCGGCCTAGTATTGAACAAATATTAATCCCCACTCAGCGGGAAGATTGAAATGAATAATGGATCGATGGCAGAGAGAACAGCTGCCGTTTAATTTTTAAATCCCGATATGAGAGAGTACATTTATGTTGGGCTAAAAAACTTTCAATCAGTCTCCTCTCCCACCATCCCACCCCAACAACAAGGAGAGAGGTGGCAGGATTAAGTTTTAAAAATGGGATTTCCACTTTATTGGCCCGGGGTCCATTTTGTTAAGAGACGTTCCTTCCTGTTTACTGGATTCGATTAGAATTTCAAGCCCCTCCTTCCCTCCCGAACACCCTTGGGATATTTTCAAGGAGGATTTATTTGAAGGACTTACTTCTCAATCTCACCTAGAATCGGATTTTACTTTTATTCTAGTCGAGGGTTTTCAAAGGTCTCTCGATTTTATAGCGTTCTTAAGTATACCTCACTATCTCTGAGTGTATATATATTTTTTCACTTGGCTTTCCTTACTTCTTTTTCATGGAGACTAAATATCATTTTACTTGAGGTACACATGATGGTATAGGAAGATCAATACTATAATGGCTGATGAATTACTTACATATTATTTATTTATTGATTTTTGTTTTTAATTTAAAGAATATTTTCGAATGTTAAATAATGATCAACAATTGAAGGGTTTGGTGGATGAAGAGGCTATGTAACAAAACAAAATTGGGTGTAATTGAGGTATAAAGTTTTTTTTTTTTTTTTTTTTTTTTTTTCCTTTAGCAGTAAAACTATTACGTGGCCCCTTTATCTTATATTATTTTTTCAATAAAGGAGTATATAATGTTTAATTTCACTCAGATTAAAAAGAGCCAGAAACCTGATAGACGCCAAGGTCAGTAGCGTAACTAAAATGACCCTGATGACATCAAGCACTGGCAAAAAAATGGGAGGAACTTGCCACGGTAGGGCCGATCCCAAGAAACATCGAGGAGCGCTGAATCCGTTGCACGATTTCGACTAATCACAGGACACGACTACTTGCAAGCCCACTTGCACCGCTTTGGTCTTGCTGACAGTGACTTTTGCACGTTATGTAACCTCGGATGCATGGACGGAATCATCTGAGGGTTTGCTCTTATCTACCCAGAAGACGACATTATAAATCGATATTGAGAGGCTCATCATCAGATGGCTAAACTGTCACAGACGGGCGTTGGATAAATAAATAAATAGTTGTTTCAAAGTATTCAGATTTCGTTACCTAAAATTTCTGCATATAAATTCTTCACCCAATGAACCAGATTGAATTAAAAAAAAAAAAGAAAAAGTGAAAAAGGAGCAAGCGACATGTTAAACATTAAAATCATTATGATTAGGTTTGATAAATTAATTGCCACTTATATAGGAATTATTTTATTAGAAAACTTGTTTCGAATGCCAAACATTCATCGTCAGTTCTGTGGAGATCTAACATATATCTGAAGATGAATGTTTAGCATTCGAAACCATTTTTCAAATAAAATAATCCAAACAGAAGTGAAAATTAAAAATGATCTTTCACTATAAACACTTTCCTTCATGGTGACTAAATCTAAATTATTAACAAAACAATTTAAACATACAGCCAACTCTTGATGTGTCGAACTTCCATAAGCCGAATTCTTGAAGAAAAATCGAATAAAATCTATGGTCGCAAGTACATACTCGTAAATTTCACCTTAATAACTCGATTTTAGACAAAAAACGTGAACGATTGTGTAAATAAGTCCAAGCTAAAATAAGTATCAAAAGAGGGGACTTCTGGGACTTCCACCTCTATTAACAGAACTATTGGAAGTCATCGCTTTTTTAATTCGAACTCAACTTCAAATAATTTCATGGGTAATTCGTTTTCCTGTTTTCTTTCATTGTTTACCTTTTCATTTCACAGGTAGACCAGACACTTATTAGTTATTGGTTATTTTTCCCATTTTAATAAGTGGAAGATAAGTATAAGTGGAATGATAACCTCAATAAGTCGAACTATTTTTAAGGTTCCCTTGAAGATTGACTAATCCGAGAGTTGACTGTATAACAAAAATACACTCATTTACCGTTAAAAAGGGGAAAAAAATATATCTATTCACAATTTATGATCGGTTATTTTTAAGTCACTGCTAGCCATAAACGGCAGTTTAAACCTGTCTTTGCAACAAACTTTCTTCATGGAATGAGACAGTGGTGTAGCGGTGATGAAATAGTGGGGGAATTATACAATTACCGTTTCTTTTTTCAAATTATGTTTATTTTGGTTGGCACCGACTCTAAAAGTACCTGATCATGAATTGTGAATAGGTATATACGTACCGATAATTTTAACGATTGTCATTTCATTCTCATTGTTTCGAATAATTTTTTTTTAATAACAATTTATTGAAATTTACAACTGTACAAAATTTATACATCAAGTAAATGTGCTGTTAACTATTAGAATAACGTGACAAAACATGAAAAGTACTACCCATCAGTAGCACTTTAATAAAAATTCTACACTAGAAGGTCTCTGGGCTATCTTCAGACGCCTAGGAGGATTATCAGGGATAGGGTGGAAAGCAAGTTGAGAAATTAGGGGATTTGAGTGGTTATGGAGCTTACTATGAAAGGATAGATATCTGGTTTGGGCTAAATCTGCATCATATGGAACATTAAAATCTTTATGGATAAGTGTATTGGTGACAAAGTAAGGAGCATTTTGGATTTTTCGAAGGATTTTGGATTGCAAGGATTGGATACGAGATGAATTGGATGGTTTAGTGGAGCCCCAAAGCTCTACTCTGTACGTCCAAATAGGTCTAATCACAGTCATGTATATTAGTCTTTTGTAATTGATTGGGAGCTTTGAACGTTTGTCTAATAAATGTTGAAGTAATCTGTTACGACGGGCAGTTTCTTGTCTTTTTAGTCTTGTATGTGGATTCCAAGTAAGACGTTTGTCCAAGTGGAGTCCAAGGTAGCGGATCTGTTCAACAGGGATTTGTGGAATGTCATTAAAGGATATAGTAGGACAGGAAGTCGTGGGCTTACGAGGAAAGGTAAAGGTTAGTTGGTAAGATTTTTTTGGATTTATTTTGATTCTCCATTTTTGACACCATTCTTGAAGGGTTAGGATATGGGATTGGAGTGTTTGAGAGGCAATAAAGGGAGCATAATTTACTGATAACACACATGTGTCATCAGGGTAAGTGGTGAGGACAGTGGTAAGATGAGTTGGAATGTCATCGAATAATTTAAATAATATTTAGTTCAAGTTTGTACATTTAGGTCTAATCTTGAAGATGGTTTCTTTTTTTGTTTTTTTCTATAAATTATTTTAATTGTTGAAAAATACTTATAAGAAAGTAATATACGAATTATGTTTAAAAAGATTTTATTAACTTGAGGCAACATAATAAAATTGTACTTTAAAAGTTAAATACAAAAGTACAAAAAACTTGAGAAATAAAATTCAAGGTTGGGAAGTATTAACAGCCGTGTAAGTTGAAGTCACAGTCGTTACTTGGGATAAGCCTGTTACCTGACACGGAAAAGTTTCTTGTTGCACATCTGTAATTGTCATGAAACTTTTAACAACTTGCAACTTGGATCGGGCTAACTGAAAGCTAACTCTTCCTTCAAAACTTCTTGAAATCATTGTAAAACTGTTTTCAGAAGAAAAAGCATCGTTATCCCTTATTTTTACCCTACATAACAGGAACCTTGATTAAAATGGATTGAATTTTATATACAGATTATTATGATAGGTCAGTTTCTCAATAGATTAGTAACAAAACAATTATAATTAAAAAATTCATAGTCAAACATGAAAAATCGGTATGAAAATAGAAATTTTAAATATAACTAAAAAGATTGTAAAAAGTACGAAGAATTACATATGTGTAATTTTTTATTTATTTAATTTTTGATTGATTGATCAACTGCTCGGTTCAGATTTTACCTAGAAATCTCAGCAATCCTACATCAAAACAGCGCATGTCATGGATTAGTCCCATATCATTTATATGAAATAATAACTTTGAAATACATTGAAAAGGCCAAACGACGCACAGTGGGGCCATTCGTAAATCTAGTGGGACAGAAGTCTGAAAGCGATTGTATGGATAATTTAATATTTTTTTCTGCTCCAGAACAACTTGATGTAATTAAAACAAGGTTATTAGTAAAGCATATAACATTTTATTTGTGACTTGATGTTTTATTAACAAAAAACACTTCAAAAAACCATTCACAGATTTACCGATGTTATATCAGTTGAATTAAAAAAAAAAAAAAATGAATATACCTACTTTATAATAACAATATCAATATTATGATTGGAAAAAACTCCTTTGTAACAACTAACAATTTCTCTGAAATTTTGTACAGTAATAAATAAATAGAATTTATAATATATACAAATCAGGGCAATGTGTTATCAAACTATAACCTTAATTTCTAACACTTTAATACTTAATTTCTATCTTAAAACGAGCGGGACTCAAACACATTACCTATATTGTTTTAAAATCTACAAAAGAAAATTATAGTCTATAATGACAAATCACTTAGATCGAGATTATCACTATTGTCACTATCTTGTCCACTAAGTAAGGGTATCATACTCGTATCTGCGTTTGGTATTACAATCAAATTGAGACCATTATTACCGAAAGTCGTATTTTTCTTCTTCTTGGGTATTATTAAAACTAAAACGCTTCAGCCAATTCCAATCACGCAAATGAGAGTACTCCGTTTGAAACACAATATTTGGTGCTACTGATAAACGGGCAGTACAATTCAATATATTCACTAAATTAAATGTTCCCAGACACACAGAACCAGACAATTTTTTTATTTTATTCTTATATTAATAGAAATTTACAACTGTATTAGAAAACACATTTAGTGAATATGCGGTATATATGAGATATAATGACATGAATAAAACTTTTAGAGGAACTACCCATTGGTAGTGCTCTGATGAATATTTACAAAAGATGTTCACGAGGCCATCTTCTTTTCAGACGCCTCGGAGGATTGCCATGAATGGAATGGGAAGCAAGTTGTGCAACAAGTGGATTTGGATGAGCAGTGAGTTTATTATGAAAGGAAAGGTATCTGGTTCGTGCCAAATCAGCAACATATGGGATATTAAGGTCATTGTGGATCAATTAATTTGTGACAAAGTAAGGAGCATCTAGGATTTTTCGAAGGATTTTGGATTGGAGTGATTGGATGCGGGAAGAATTCGATGGTTTGGTGGATCCCCATAACTCTATACCGTTTGTAATTTAAGATCTACGTTTATGTGCGTAAAAAGTTTTAGATTAAAACCGGAATATGTTTTTTCACTTGTGAACTTTTTAATTGGCGTACCGTCTGAGTATCTAAAATGCCGTAAAATTACAAAAAAAAAAAAAAAAAAAAAAAAAGAATGTACTAATACTTACTATTTTGACTGCAATCCATCGTGAAATTTAAAAAAATAAGAAAACTTATTACGATGTTCACTATAGGATGAAAGTGGTAATATTTCGTTGTTTATTAAATTGCTTATTGACATTGCCTCAGTCTAGTTCACTTCGTTTCATGTCTTCCAACATTTAACCCGTTAGATCAACCACTTTTTGCATCAAAAAATCAAACTTTTGTCCCGAGATTCACGAAAGGACCCAATGTGCAACGCGGTAAAATAAATACCCACTATTTTACGCGATAAACATATTTTTTAATTATTAATTGTCTAACTATAATTTATTATCTCTGCGATGCATCTAATCTATTCTCCGCCTTAAAAAGCAAATTATACAACATTTGCAACAATTAATTAAAATTAACTACAGCATAAAAAAAAAAAAAATACTTCAAGTAAATGTGATTACAATGTATATAATACGGTATGTATGGCCAAAGAGGCTACCCCTAATAGGTGTGCCAAGCTACAGGCTAACAGGGTCACAGATTTTTTTTTTTTTTTTCTGGTGGTATATTTGTGATTCGAAATACATTTTCGAAATCTATTTATATTTATAACTTACAATATGCTATCAGGAAAACAATCTGACACAGGAAAGATTTATAGAAAATGAGGCAAGAGGTGGAGAAAAGACATGAGGAGCCTAACGAAATAAATGAGATTCCATCAAACGGCTGAAGAGGCAGTATCAATTTCAATTTAGCTGAGTGCAATGAAGTTCCACGCTTCCAATGGGAAGAAGTTCAAGTGGACTTTGCAGATTGAGGAGGTGGGACAATTCAACCTCAGCTTCAAATCCACTTATAACATTGCTCCCCCTTTAAATGCAACAGTTCTCACCGAATAGTTCAATAAAATTAAATAAAATAATATTTAAACTATTTTTTAAGGCTTAACGGATAAACAGTAGAAACTCGATAATTCGTCATGAGTGGGGGGAGAGGGGGTGATGAAATAATGGAAATGACGAATTACAGAATTTTGCTGGTAAAGTAACAAAAAAGCATTTTAAAATATATTGATTGTAATTTTTTTGCAATTTATTGAATGTAAAAACGAACAGATGAACATTATACACATTGGACTTATGTGATAATGATAAAAAACACACAAAAAAAGCAAAACACTTGCCGCATCCCACCAGGTACGAAATATCTGATTCACATTGCTGCTCGAAACCAATCAATGCACTTAGTTAACATTTCCTATACTTCTTTGCATGGAATAGTGGAAGAATTAGAAACGTCATCGTCATTATCTTTTTCATCACTAGCTTCATTTTGAGCACTCAGTTCAATAATTCCATTGTCATTTAAAATGTCATATCCTAATTCCATACTATCCATGGTTAACCAGCTGCTAACCTCTGGCTTATCTTTTCTCATTTTATAACCTGGAGCAGAAGTTGCTGAGCAAGGTGTTAATGTTTTTGTAGGAAGAGCTTTCCAGTATTAACTGATTCCAGTAATTCGTTCACTGCACTCATACTTCCTTTCATTTCTTACTACAATCAATGGAGGGATCGACTCCGGGCTTATTCTGTTTGTTGTTTTTTTTTTTCTATGAAATGATTTCGAAAATATATAAATATAGTATTTTATAACAAACCAAAAGAGGCGGTTTAAAGATTAGATAAGTTGCAAGGGGGGAATGAATTACATACGTATTTAATTTTGTTGTTTATAGTTGCCAATTTAATATTAAAAAAACCTGACAAATTACAGAATAAGACGAATTATCGAGTGACGAAATAACGAGTTTCCACTGTACTAAGATTACTTGGCAATAACATTTCTACTGGTGTTATAGATTTAATTTTTTTGAAATGGAGTTTGAAATAAATTTAAACAAATCATCAAACAACACTATAATACCCTTTGTCGTAACTCTTCGACTTCCTGTCTTAACTTTAATAACATTCCACTGATCCCCGTCAAACAGATCTGCAACTTAGGACTCCCTCTTGACTAACAATTTACTTCGAATGCACACACCAGACTTAAAAAGCCAAAAAATACTAGTCATTTCCGAGCGTTCAAAGCTCCTAATGAACTACAAAAGACTTATTTACATGACTGTGATTAGACCTATTTGGACATACGGAGTTGAGCTTTGGGGCTCCACTAAATCCTTCGAAAAACAGCTTTTGAAATTTTGAAAAGAAACACTCAGGGTCTTAACTGTGTCAAATAAAGTTTCTTTTCAGGTTACAGACTGATTATTTTCTTAAAATGATTTTTCGCGATTTTGGGCGAAACGGTGCCCCGGATCAAAAAAAATTCATCGACAAATTTCGATAGAAAAACATATTTTGAATCGATTTTATACCGCTGATTTTTTTTTTTTATCCGGGGCACCGTTTCGCCGCAAATCGCGAAAAATCATTTTAAGAAAATAAGCAGTCTAAAACTGGTATTGCAAAAATAAAACAAACATTGAACAAAAAATATGAAATTAAGTCTCTCAAGCGACTGGTGAGAACAGGTCGACTTGTTTTCCCTCAAAAGTTTATTTTTGCAATACCAGTTTTAGCTATATTAGAAGCCATATTTCGCCTCAGAGAATATCGAGAATGGAGTGGGAAGCTAGTTGGGAGACCAGTGGATTCGAGTAGGTATGGAGTTAAATACGAAAGGATAGGTATCTGGTTTGGGCTAAATCAGCCAAACACATAACCTTCCGTTAGTCGTGTGGTGTGTAGATGTTTTAGAACATCATACTTATTTTACTTTAAATTTCCCATAAGAGAGATGACACAAAATGAACTACAAATTTTCGGGTTGTACTATGATTTATTAAATCGCGTTCTGTCTTGACTTTAACCTTCAAAGTAATCATAATAACGTCTGCGCCAGACCTTTTTTTATTTTTATTATGCCCTGTACTTACTTTGTCACCAATAAACTTATCCATAAAGATCTTAATGTTCCATATGTTGCTGATTTAGCCCAAAATAGATACTAATCTTTTCATATTAAGCTCCATAACCACTCAAAACGTTTAATTCTCAACTTGCTTCCACACCATTCCCGATAATCCTCCGAGGTGTCTGAAAAGAAGATGGCCTAGAGACCTTCTATAGTAGAGTTTTATTGAAGTGCTACTGATCAGTAGTTATTTTCAATTTTTCACACGTCATTGAAATAGATCTTAACACATTTACTTGATGTATATATTTTGTACAGCTGTAAATTTCAATAAATGTATATTAAAAAAAAATAAATAAATAAACAAAAAATGTTTTTCCTGTAATTTTATTTTGAAAAAGAATGTTTTTGTTTTTTTTAACGAACGCTTTTAGAATGTAAGGGCTTCGTCAATATATAGTTAGTGAGGATTGGATACATATCTTTGTTGTTAGGTATTTTGATTTCTGACTTGAAATTTATTTAAAAAATATTAAATTGACAAGAACTTTTCTTTTTTCATAGACTAATGTTAATCTTCAGTCCTAATCGATAAACAGTTTGTCCATCGTTTGTTCGCTATATTACATTGTAATTGCGAATATTTCAAATAATTTTAACTAATCATATTTTCAACTTGATTAAAATTAATCTCGATGAATTGAAATGATTTAAATCAATAGTAAAGCTGAAAAATATCAGTCCTATCGAGATTTTTCTTTCCATAATGTTGTATGTTTTTTTTTTTGTATTCAACAAAGAATATTAAATTTTATTATGTAATAAAAAAACATAATCTAAACATGGAAAATTCAGGATTCCGGTGTAAAAAAGACCTTTATACTAGATTATAATGCAATAATCCAAAACCATATTATCAAACCTTTATATATTTTTACTTTTTTCTTTAATATAAAAGGGATTTGATTTATTAATTTATATTCCACTCTAAAACGTATACAATATAAGTGTAATTTTATAATTTTCGTTTATTACTATTTTTATATATACATAATACGTGTATTGTAATCTATTCTATTATACAAAAAGGAAAAGCCATTTTTTGTGATCACTAACCGCTAAAACTACTGAACCTATCTGTACCATATTTTAACCACATCACCTTCATAATTTAAGGAAGTATTAGCAATAATAAAATTTAAAGATTTTCAATTATATTGCTAAAAAAAAGCGATAAATATGCGGAGCGTAGTGAAGTTTGATAATCGACCGGTAGGTGGCGAGCAACATTCGAGAGAGCTTACAAAGGTACGGTGTTATACAGATATGTGGCCATTCTGCAAAATAGTTTGAAATGGTAAAACTATTAAACCCAACTGTACCAAATTTTAACTACATCTTCATAATTCTAAAAATGTTTAATATAATACTTAAAATATAGTCTTGAGTGGCAGAAACGACGTTCGCCCAACTGTAATATACCTTTAACGCTAGAGTTTAAAACACAACTAGATGGATCGATAAAATTATTTCTACCAAATTGGTTGTGTAATCATGCTTTTGTGTACTCTTCAAACACCTAATCAATGTAATTTCAACTAGGTAAAAAAATACTGCCATGCGTGAAAATATCTTTGAGGAAATGATGCTAAATTCTATACTACACTTTCATATCATTTTTATCGATAAAGGAATGAAATTCAATTATTAGTTATAATAATCTCTTCTTTAAGGTGTTTTATAAAAGCAATTTAATCTCCCAATGTTATTTATTCAAAACACCATATTATATTAACAATGATTTTCTAAAATGGGCAACGTTTCATGGCTATTGCCACATTTTCAAGCCCTAAAACATGCGATAAGACATTTAATATATTAGTGGGTATATTTACTTTGGTCTCATTGATTACTCTATTACTCATGTGTAATGATTCATATTTATTAATAACTTCTCTCCATGTGTAATTATATGTCTTAAAACGTGAATCTGCTTTATTGTCTATATTTTTTATGTATATGTTGCTTGCTGTTAATGAGGTATGATTGTCGTTGTGGTTATCATTATTCGATGGAGGAGTTGGAATTTTCAATTAATTAATTTTTATAATAATACTTCTATCTAGTTTTTTATTGAGTACGTTTATTAGGATTTTTCAAAAATGTGTTTGTATTTGGTTATTATCACAGTTAATTTGTTCTTTAATTCATTAATGTCAATGATTTTATCATTATTATATACATTATTAATGATGTAGTTTTTGTTTTGAATATTACCCAAAAGGTTTGTTTTATTTCTAATTTGATGATTTGTATATACATATTATCGACAAAAGCATTGTTATTGGTGGCACTAAGGAAACTATTGTTAAAAAGATTATCTACGCCTATTGCTAAATTCACGGGATGTTTAGGGCAAATGTTATAATCTCCTTTAGTAGTATATATTGTACAAAATCTCTTCTTTATTTGTATACCTTTATTTAGAATCTTGACAGCTAATAGATGCTATTTCGGGCTAGTGTGACAGTTGGAGAGCTGTACATTGTCTCGCGCTACCAAATTGAGCCTATACAAAACTCTCATTTAGCCGGTACTTACATACGTGTCAGAGAGTTGGACGCTTACCAGGGCACAGGGAAATCAACTCCTCCGATTTGAAAGGAAAGTGTTGAGAAGAATTTTCGGAGCGATTTTTGATACCAACGAGCAAGCCTGGTGAATAAGGACAAAGTCGGAAACCTCTGAGCTTTTCAATGATTGTGACATTGTGCGGTTTATCAGAGTTGGTCGGCTCAGGTGGGCTGGTCATGTGATCAGGATGAGCATTGACTCTGTGCCAAGAAGGATCTTCAATGAGGAAATTCATTCCACCAGAAGACGTGGGCGCCCCAGACTTTGTTGGGTGGACGGTATGCTAAGTGATGCACGCACCGTTCTGGCAATCCGGGACTGGAGAGCGGCTGCGCGGGGCCGGGGCGAATGGCAGAGATTGCTTCGGGCAGCCTTGATCCCTCGCGGGTTGTAGAGCCAAGGAAGAAGGAGGGAGTCCTTTATTTATGAGGGCGGGCGAACCCGCGACGGGTGTATGCTAGTTTAATATAAAATCATAAAACAAGAAATAAAATTAAAATATATATATAATGTCAATTATAAAGGATGTCAAGCCCCCCCCCCCCCCCCCCCCGTCAAAACCCGATTATTGTTAAACAGTTAATTATATAGTTTCTAAGGATCGACAAAATATAATTTTGATATATATATATATATATATATATATATATATATATATATATATATATATATATATATATATATATATATATATATATATATGAAGATATGCAAAAACTAAGCTTGTGTACAAAATTAATATAGATATGAATTTGATTCTCATCATTTATCCACAATTTTGAATGTGAATATACAAGTGAATCTAAGGACATTTCAATTTCTTTTTTCATAAGTTAATCTTAAAATTAATAGAATTAATACCATATAAACTTCACTTGAATAAATGCTTCAATCTTATTCCAGCGTCCAAATCAGTGGTCAATATTTAAAACAATATGCCAGAGGAAAAGATATGCGATTGTATGTACGTCGGACTCGTAGAAAAAATAGGTCAAAGGATGTGTTTGTTTACTCTTGCTCCTGGTCCCTATCGGGAGGAAGGATATCCCCATCAGCTCCAGGAACTAGGCTTCCTATCTTCATCTATCATCTAGAGTCTCGGATGACCGCGGTCATCAAAGTTCCCTGCTGGACTTGGAGATGAATATCGTATTATATACACTATTTGTTTCTAAATTTAATTTAATAATTATATAGTAAACCAACATAGGGTCCCGAATACTTTGAAATGAGTCTTCCATGAACTCGGTACAGGCGTGAGAGGCAATTTTACTTGTCAATTGAAGGTATGTTTTGCTATTATTGAAAAATATAACGGTGCCCTTATATAAGCCCCTCCATTTCCTTCACGCGCCCAGAATAACTTTTATCGATTCTAACCTTGTTCCGATTTATTTCGGTGTTTTAGTCGCTACTTTTCGAGGGGAAAGGTTATACTCCTTCATTTACGGAGAAACCCTAAATCGCTGTTCAAAGTAATATTAACTTTTGTTTAACATCTGATATTAAAATGAGAAATAAGAAAATAATTAAGTGGAAATATCGGGGCCTTCAATGGCCGAGTGAGTTGAGGCGAGGGTCTTAAGGCGCGCTCGTAACCAGAAGGTCGTGGGTTCGAATCCCACCTGGGCGGGTTAAAATTTATTTCATGGCAGACCCAGGCCTTCCTACCCAGGCCAGTATAGGACTTATCAAAGCGGAAATATCAAAATACATTAAATCAAAGTTGAATTGGCATTATATTAAATCGGAAATAATATAATGCTAAACACAAGTAAAGTTAACTTCTGATAAACTTTCTGATTACAGGGAAGTGTGAATAACAAATCATAAATATATAAAACACAGAATCCTTGTTGAAAGTTATGATGTTAATTTCTGCTACATTTTCTCAAGGCAATAAGAAAATATGACACTTGTGATATACTTTGTACACTTGTAATATGGACGACAAGGAATCCATTCAAAAATATGTAAACTAAAAATGTCTCACTTAAATTGTTTGTTTATTTCGTTTAACGTCACTTTATGCTACTATGGCTAATCGGACGATGCTACGGTGGGAGTCCTAAATTTTGCCTATCCAGGTATAATTAGGATAGGGATCTTTAACGAGTACCTGACATCGCACAGGCTCGGGACCCCCATTTTACGTCCCTTCCGAAGGACGGCATAGCTAAGGATTTTTTACTCCCTTTAAAAAATCCTAAGGTCATCTGCCGGGCTGCGAACCCGCGATCTTGGGTTTAGTAGGTTGCTATGCTAACCCCTACACCACAGGTGACCCCAACTCTCACTTAAATTGATATAACAAATATGAATATATTAAATCACAAATCCATGCAGAAATCAGTCTTCTTTAGTATTGTAACACTTCAACACATTAGGGTAGAAGAAATAAGAAAACATCAATTTATGAAATACTAAATCCGTTATGAAACCCATGTTGTGAACTCATATTTCACCTTTTTACGTTTAAGAATACTGAATAAAATATAACACACTAAACAACCCAATTCAAGTTGGAACGGCAGAATAGAATGTTTACATGTGAGGTTATAGGAAAGAACTTTCGATAAATTGAAGTCGAAGTGAAGCGTAAAGATCGAACTGGTCGGTGTAGTGCGGGTCAGGCCGGTCTGATGGAGGCACCTTGTGTAAGGGTGCCAATATTATCATTTGCTTCATCTGTGATATTTAGTAGTTAGTTGGAAGTTTTTTTTTTTTTTTTTTTTTTTTTAAACTTTTATTGAGTAAGTAATAAAATATACCTTAATTAAGGACAATTGATAGTTATAAATCAATCCATTCATATAATATGTATATTAAGAAATAAATGAAAAAAGAAGAAAAAAATAACTCTAGCTATACGATATTTAATGTAAAAAAATATATATATATATATATATATTTATGCTCTCTCAGCTGCGTCACTGGTGTTAAAACCCAGTGGAGGCTGACTGAGAACGCTATAGGTTCTGGCCACTACTACGACTTTATGCCGAATTTTATAAGATAAAAATATCAATAGTGTGTAAGTGTCAAAATTGTTTAATTCTTGGTACCGATTTCTCAGTTCAAAGACGAATTTTTAATAAAAAATAATTGATATAAAACATAAAAAATTATCTATTCTAAAAAATACTGAGCTCGGACAGGGATATGCTCTTCACCATATACTTCAGACAAAATTAAACACGTTGTTCTTATCGCACTTTAATTTTATGTTCAAATAAAAATAAAATAGTCTTTTTATCTTACTCATCCTATTTTTTTAATCTTATTTGTCCATTTAAAAAAAAAATACTAAATTGTTGTTATTTTATAATTACATAATTTACCGTCAAATTTGCTATCTCCTATCTATGATTACATTAACTAAAGTTTGTCAGTATCGGGGAAAAACTACCTAGTTTCTTCTGGGGTTTAGGGCAGGATTTGAGCCAATTAATTTTTTATAACTACGGTGCCGCCCCAAGGGATGGTTTGAACGTTAAGAGACAAGAAATGGAGATCATCATTCTAAAAACTTTAGCATTAACAGTGATTTATTATAAATATATTCAGTGTATTCCGTTTAATATTGTGTTAAATAATATTAAAACGGATCTAAGGAATGGTGAATGATGGAAAAATACTAGAAATTGTTTTAGATAATGATTTATGAAAGAGTAGATGGTCAGGTATTTTGGAATGGTAATTTGTAGGGAATAGCGTTCTTATGTACTCCAACTAGGACAGGAAGGGTGGGTTATCCTACAGGTTACCAACCTATTCTAGCCAGGGTGGAAAAGGAAGTTTCATTTCATGTGACAACCAATCAGTAAATAGCAACTGATCCAGGAGGGAATCGAATCAGATTTCTGTAAAAACAGAAGAACAACAATGATTTTAAACTGTCTATATCGTTTTATAGCTTTGGAAACATTTAGAAATAATCTTTTATGTTTTAGTATCACATAAAATAGACTAAATGTAAAAAATATTAATAGCAATTAAATAAAAAACAACTCTATATAGGGAATGGAAACATGTTCCCTCCCCAGCCTAAGGAAAATGTTAGCAATAGAAACAAGGATATTTAGAAGAAATCACGGATAAAAGAAGACAAAGAAGGCTTTAGGTTGAGACCTAATAAAGAAATATGAATAGACCCAGATAGATTAAACAGAGAAATCTTCTATAAAATCAGAGGATACAAGAGTTCCGGGGAATATGTCAAACAGATGAAAGAGGAAACTGAGAAATTGGGAATAACAGACCAGGACTGTTTTGATAGGGATGGATAAAGGAAAAAACTAAATATAATTAGGGTTCTTGTGGGAAGGAAGGATGCGAGAAAAGGAATAGCGTGGGCCGAAGAAAGAAGGAAGGAGCAATCGGAAGGAATGAAGAAAAGGTGGGAAGAGAGAAGGAAGGAGATAAGTAGTAAGAAGCGAATGATATTCGCGTGGTCTCTAAGGCCGTTACGTGAAAAAAAAAAAAACACAACTCTAAAATATTTACAAAAGTGTTAAATTATTATTTTATAATTTATCGAGTTAAATTAAAGCAAAATTATTAAACATAAATTACCGGGTGGCTAGAAATAATTGCTAAATAGCTTTGGAAGGTCACTAGAGTAGTTAGGGGCTGGGATTTCGTCCAAGATTTCCTTCTAATTACAAAAGGTTGCGCTAATTAAAATGTATTTAATTACAATAATTTAATAGTTATCTACAGAGCTTGTAATTAGGGGTTTCAGCTTTCAACGTAAGTCAAATTAATTAAAGCAAATTCTGAGAACATTTTCAAAATTCTGAGAATATTTTCTGTTGACGGATTTATTTTTTGGATCCAGATTCGTTCTCACTTATCTCACCGGTATTCCGAAATTGGTTAGCTTAACCCTAATTTCCGACATCAATACCTCCTAGGTGCACTCATATTTCGATCCTAAAAAACGAAAACCCACCTATCTTCATGATCATACTCTGCGCTCTTTCATCCACCTCCCATAAACAAAAAACCATACCATCAACCTCGTACACTCCTTCGTATCGAACTGCATCCTTAAAAAATTCCTTGTACATCCATGCTTCATCGCTATGGAATTCATTGGTCATATCAATTCAAAAATGCTCTTTTCTAACTTCCTTTAAACATCATCTATTTCTTCACCTTTATGAACATTTATGTAATAGATATTATAACAGTATACGTAAGATTTATCTATTTACAAGATTTCTCATTTACTTGTAGATTTTTATGTTTACAGTATTCAAATATCATATCCAGAGGATTGCCCCATGCACTCATATGTCACTCTTATGGAACAAGTGTCCCAGAATAAAGTTTATTTTCTTCTTCGTCTTCTAATATTATCAAAATTCTGAAATATAAGTCGAAAAGAATGATAAAATATACGATTAAACTAAAAAAAAAAAGTTAGGTTTAATACATTTTTGAATTCGAATTTTTGAACACCAAATTATTGCTCTCAAGGATAAAAAACAGATAAAAATTATAAATAATAAAAATAAGGTTCAATGAAGCCAAAATTTCGATTTCGTCACTGCCTCTGACTACATACCACTCTCCAACCTTGACGTAATCCTTCTATCAATATCTCGGCTTAAAACAGATAAACTTTGTAATTCGGTCATTACTAAATCCAATGACTTTACAAACCCATTTTAAACATCACTGCAATTATCTGAACGATATTTACTGGATAAAACTTATTGAGCCTTCTCAATTCTTGTTATGGCCAAATATTTTCCACAGAACTTTATTTTTGAAAACTTAAAGGGGTTCTTTCCTTACTGTAAGTATCAATATTTCGCATCCGTTGTGAACTGTTGTTAGTATAGTAATCTAATATATTTTTTTTAAATTTCTGCAGAGTAAGCGCGAGCTGAGTAGTTTTGTGACAGAGGAATAACAAGCAGTTCTGGCTTTTAATCTTATCCTTATTTTCTCTTTAATTCGTTTTTCCTTGGTCCTTAAGATCCTAGATATTAAACTGCTTTACGTATTCAAGTTTAATTCCGGAAATATCGATATCACCAAAATATCACCGTTTCTATAATTAACTAAATATTACGTTTCATTGGTAATAATTACTAATCCATTTCAAAAAAATGAATACATAAATACAAATAAGTACTAATACACTGCTATGTGTAAGCAGTGGGTTCTCTTCACACCTTCCTATTCCCTTAAGTCCCCTGAGAAGTCTAAAAAGAAGATATACAAACTTCATATGTAATGTGTCCCTTTTGTACACTGCGTTAAGTTGTCTTTACCCCTACTTCCGTAGAGAATACTTCATTGGTGCATACATTTTCCAAGTAATCAGCACCCGTTATCTTCAATTTATTTACAGTACAATTCAAACCAACACATTGTAAAGTGCATGGAATATGCGATAATTTTTGACTTCACAGCTTCGTTACAAAAAGTTAGAAGGTAAACATACTAAAAGTCCCCGCCCCTGGGGGGTGAGCTAATAGAGGGGGGGAAGGGAGAAGTTCAATTTTTTTGGTTTTTCGATAATATCTCGAAACCGATTGACTCAAGAAAAGTATGTTTCAAATAAACATAAAAGCTAATTAAATTTCCTGTTACATTAATTATGTATAAATTTGTTCGTAATTCTAACCATTTACGAGATATACATTATTGAAAATCGGTGATTTTTGGGAAAAAAACAAATGTCACCTCACTTTTTGTCAAACGTTTTCTTCTAGTACCTTCCGCAATCTTTTCTCAGAAAAAGCGTCAGAATAAAATGACTCAAATTGTAGAACATCGTAGAACAACAGAATCAAATTGTAGAACATTAAATTTACTTTAATTTTATATATACGTTTTTAGCATTTGAAGAGAATGTTTAACCAAAAAAATGTGAGGTAAACATTTTTTTTAATTTTTAAACTTATCGATTTTTAATAACGTATATCTCGAAAACTGTTTGAATTTCGACGAATATGTATATAATTAATTTTGTAGGAAATATAATGAGCTTTAATTTTTAAACATAGCATTTTTTTCTATAATCCACCGTTTTCGAGATATAATCGAAAAACACAAAATTGGGATCTCAACCCCCAGGGGCGTGGACTTTTAATATGTTTACCTTCTAACTACTCCTAACGAAGCTATTAAGTCAAAAATGTTCGTATATTCCATGCACTCTACACCCCTCATTTAACCGCTCATTAACTCGACAAGTTGCGTTGTATAAAAAACTATTTGTTCTTTTTATCTTGTATACAATATTTGTTCTATTAAAGACTAATTTTCTTTCATTATTTTGTATTTTTTACCTGGTATAGTTCTAGTCATCTCTCGGTTACCTCATTATGAACATTTGTATTTAGTTTTATTTATCTCGTATTATCTCGGCCAGATACGAAAATTAATAAAACTTAATTGTATTTAATTAAACATAAAGAAGAAAATCAAGTCATTTAAGGTCATCAATATTATAATGACTTCATTAAGTAAATAAATAATTAAATTTCAACTTCAAATCTATTATTTAATTATAAAATGATGACTAAAAAAATTTTATATGTAAAAAAAAAAAATTAAATTAAGATCAGAAATCACTGACTGTTAAATTTAATTACAGATATTTTAATAATGACTTATCGTAAAACTTTTTTACATAAAAATAAAAATAAAATTAGAGAGTATAATTAAGAGTTTATATGTATTCAAAACTTATCACGACTTTTAACGAGGTGTATATTAAAATAATAAGTGCCAGGTCGGCCACTAAATTTTTAAGACCACCTTTTAACTCGGTAAATCAAATAAATCGAAAAAGTTGAAATGATAGGGAGTTATAAAAACGGTGTTTAATAATAGATATAATTTTATGTTACTACGCTAGTAAAAATTATGGGCTGCTAACTACTTGAGTATTGATCTAGTGAGGGTAGATCCGAGGCAGAGTATTAAATATTCATTCCTTATGCGATCCATAAATATTTTTTATTAAGCTAAAAAGCGATTCACAACTATATCGTAAAATGATTCATCTTTAAACCACTGCTAAAAAATAAGTAAAGGAGTCGTATTTGTTATAAAATAATATACTCAAAGATAGGATGATGTGCTGCGGAACTATTTGACAAGGAATGGGCAAACTTAGACTTTGACTGATCTTGTCAGTAATTTTCTGGAGTTTCCTGGTAGCAAATAATATTAGATACGTATTTTGCCGAGAAAAAAAAAAAGAAGGAAGCATCAATTTATTGAATGAATGAATGAATGAAAAATAATCTTTATTCTGGAACACCTTCTTTCCTAAGAGTAATACAAAAGTACAAAAAAAAGGTATTATTGTCTGGCTGCGCACATATCAGGCAGCAACTTGTATAGAATGTAAATTATATACATATAAATATATAAGGTGAAATTTTAGATTTAAAAACAAGTCTTTGGGTTTTTTATGAGAAAAACAAAATAAGTAAATAACCAAATTAAAATAAAATAAAATACAAACAAATATTGTAACACTAATATATTATTACATAACTTCGGAAGATAGATAATTGAGGAGGTAGATGATATTATATTTAAAGGAAGTGAAAGAAGGAGCATTGCGGATCGAAATGGGTATGGAATTCCAAAATAAAGCTGCACGATTAATAAAGGATTTTTCAAAGGAAGCAGTTCGATGAGAAGGGATATACAAATCTATAGGCTGGGATCTGGTGTTCAAAAGATGAATGGAAGAACGAAGGGCAAGGATATCGTGTATGTACAGAGGTTTTTTGGACTTTAAGGATTGGAATAGAAAGGAACCACGGAAGTATTGTTGCTGAAAACTTGGATAAAGCCACCTCAACTCGGAATACCAGCAAGTGATGTGAGAACGCTTAGGGATCCCAAAAATGAATCTTATAAAGGAGTTCATTAATCTTTTCACCTTTATTTCAAGATCGCCAGACAGTCCTCCGTATAATAAGCGTCCATAATCGAGGTGGGGAAGGATGAGAGAAGATACTAACAATTGACGGGTATTGCGAGGGAAAGATTCACGGAATCTTAGGAGCTGTTTGAAGATGGAGATGGTTTTTCGGGTAATGTGGGAAATATGGTTATTCCAATACAGATGTTGATCGAGTACTACTCCGAGGTTTTTGACAGAGTTTGTGAACTGAATAGGAACGTTAATGAGATAAAGTAGTGGATAACAGGAAAGGGAATTAAGGGAGGGTTTCGATCCAATTAGCATTGCCTTTGTTTTTTCTGGGTTTAGTCATAACTTATTTTCTACTGCCCATTGGCTAATGCTATAAATGTCATCTTGAATCTTACGAGATACCTCAAAAATCTCAGAAGGATGAAACGATAAGCAGATTTGAAAGTCATCAGCATATAAATAATCTTAGGAATTATGAATAGCGTCTGTCAAATCATTAATATTAACTGAAAAGATAGTTAGTGAAAGAGAAGATCCCTGAGGAACAACTCGCGTTAGAGGCACAGATTTTTAAGGAGGTTGGTTAGGAACAATAACTGTTTGGGAACGGAGAGATAAGAAAGACTGGAACCAGCCAAGAGCACTATTGGAAAGGAAGAGTTTTATAATTTAGTGAGAAGAATTTTATGATCCACGGAATCAAACGCCTTGGAGAAATCGAAGAGGATTACAACAGTAACTTTCTGTTGGTCAATTGAAGAATAAATGTCTTGAGTAATTTTTAAAAGAGCGGATTGGGTAGAATAACCTGAAAGGAAGCCTGATTGAAGAGGAGATAGGAGATCTTTATTTTCAAGGTATGTAGCAAGTTGAGGATGGACTATTCTTTCTAGTGGCTTAGATAGGTTTGATAGGATGGAAATAGGCCTAAAATGGGATGCTGTGGTAGGTGAAGGAACTTTATTCAATGGACGAACTAGGACCTTTTTCCATGCTGTGGGAAAAGAATAGGTTTATAAAGAGAAATTATAAATATGTATGAGAGCAGAAAGGATGACAGGAAGAGTGAGTTTGATAATTTTTACAGGGATTTGATCGGCACCGAAATCATTTGTCCGGGATTTAAAAACAGAAGCTATTATATCATCGGGGGGAATATAAAGAAAGTAAAAGTTATCTGGATTAAATGGAAATTGAGGAATGGAATAGTATTGATTGGAGGCTCATTGGGAGAGGAATCTACAAAAAAGGAATTAAGTGTGCCAGGAGTCACAGCATAATATGTACTGGAAGAGTAACTGAAAACTTCCTTCGAATTCTCTACTTAGATTTTGAATCGGGAGCTTCGGATAGGATGTTACGAAACTACTGTGCCTTGGCACGTCGCATGGTAGACTGGGTGAGGTTTCGAAGGGATTTGAAAGTGGAGTAATCATCAGGAAATCTGGAACGCCTGAAGCGCCTTCTAGCTGCATCTCTTCTTTTCATCAGATCTCAAATTTCTTGATTAATCCAAGTTGCAGGTAAACGTAGGAAGGTAGAGGTTTTTGAGCGGTGCTAGATGATTAAGACATGTTAGTAGATTAGATGAAAGGCATTCCACCATTTTATCTATAGAGTGGGAGAAATAGATTGGTTCAATAGAAAGGGATAATGAGTCTAGTAGAGGGTATATATTTTCTGGAGTTAAGGAACTAAGATTGCGCCAGGTAATTTTTTTATTTGGATAAGATCGTGAAAAGAGAGAAAGGATATTGGATTTTGAGAAAAGGAAAGTAAATTTTGAGGAGAATCAACGATAAATAAATCTAGTAAAGTGTTTGTAAACTGAGTATTGTGAGTAATTTCAAAAGGTACGATGAATAGATCAGGAGAATAAGCTAGGTCTATCAAATTAGATTTATCAGGAGAAGCGGAAAGGAGATTCGTGTTAAAATCACCGGCTATTATTATGCTATTGTAAGCAGGAACATAAGTAAAAAGTGAGGATTCGAAGGTTGAGTCAAATTTGACTTGAGGAGGACGGTACACTATGACATAAAGGAGGGTAAACAAGTGAGAAGAAATTTCTGTGAAAAGATATTCTAGGTGAGGTGTATCAGTTGACCGAGATTTGAAAAGGATTTTATCCCTCAGACTGTCATGAACGAACAAACCAACGCCACCACCAGTCCGTTCCGCCCGATCATGACGAATGAGGATATAATTAGGAATGGATACTGATGAGGAGGGAATATGTGGTTTGAGCCAGGTTTCCGAGACAGCAACAATATAGTAAAAATTGTGAAGGAAATAATCATGAAATTCATCGAAATGTGCGGGAAGGGATTGGGAGTTAACATGACAGGTCAACAGGGTGTTATTCATATTGATTGAGTAAAGAATAAGCTATAAAGGAAAATGGGAGAAATAAATAAAAAAAAAATAAGAACTAGTAATCTTTGATAAAAAAAAAAAAAAAAAAAAAATTTTCAAAAAAAAACGAAACCTTCAAAATTTTTCTTTTTTTTTCTTTTTTGTAACCGCGAATAATAAAAAATCTACTGATTTTTAATTTATATTTTATTAAAAAGGTTAATATGTGGACAACAGTAAAGTATGATAAAACAAAAATATATCATTAATAAATATGTAATTTAAAGAAATAAATAATTATGTTTAAAATAAATGTGAGCAAAAAGTTATTTCTTTGTTTTTTTTATCGTGTGTAAAATATGATCACAAGCAATGATAATGCTTTATTTTCCGCAAGATTCACTCAATCTTTGATTACCAATTAATACATTAAAGTTAAAAAATGTTATTGCCTAATGGTGCTTATATGTAATCTTCAACCACCTGATCAGTGCAATTATAACTAGATTAATAATTACTGCTAAAAAATCATTGAAGAAATAATGCTCAACCAGATGCAAAAATAAGAATCTTATCGATAAACAAATAAAACTTTAATTTTTAGTTGAAATTATCTTTAGTTATGAAGGTGGGCGAAGCCGCGACGGGAATGCTAGTAATAATAAAGTATGATAAAACAAAAAATATATTATGTAATTTAAAGAATAAATAATTATGTTTAAAATAAATGTGAGCAAAAAACAAATGTACACAACTATATTAAATCCCAAAGAGCTAAACAAATAAATATAAAAACAAAAAGATAATTTTTTTGGGTAACAGTCAATCAACCGTCAATTAAACGCTTCTAAATCTTCTTCTTTGTTAATTATAATAACAGGTTGACCATGGTCACGCCGGCAGCGAACCCTTCCTTGCGCAAACCATACATACTACTACCTCGCTAGCCAGTAAAGCTGACGGTTACCGGGGGTCATCTCTTCGCCGACGTTTATTTTTTCGTCCAATTCCCAACCTAGGTGTCTTGTGCTAAAATCTCTTTTTACTTTTCGAAGGCGAATAACCTCGTTTTCCTTCGGCGATCCTCTTTTCTTTGTCTTTGTCTTTGGACCAGGTCTATGTCTTCAACGCTGAGTTTAATTCCCAGGGCCACACCGACAGAACAAACTACGCCCTCAGTTGATTCTCCAGATTTTAAAGGAACATCTCTTATTTCTAGAGAATTCGAGAGCTGAGCCTGCTCCGTTTGATTTAGCCTCACCTCTAATTTGTTTATAACTCCTTTCAAATTATTATTTTCCATTAATAATTTTTCAATC
This sequence comes from Euschistus heros, assembly GCA_003667255.2. Lineage (NCBI taxonomy): Eukaryota > Metazoa > Arthropoda > Insecta > Hemiptera > Pentatomidae > Euschistus > Euschistus heros. Next base: position 285,918 of record RCWM02000133.1, on the reverse strand, counting down.
AATTCCTCTTGTCTTTCGGTCCGCTCTTCTAAAGATTTAAGCCTCTCCGAATTTTCAAAAGCGATGTCTGTCTGTTTATTGACTCTGCCCTTGATTTCCTTTATATCATCGGTCACTTTTCCAATATCGCACAGTATAGCACATATGTTTTCCTCCATATTTTTACTCGGAACTGCGATACACTGCCGTATCGTGGTGGCCGATTCACATTTATATTGGTTAATTGTTTTTTAAAAAGGCATCGAAGGGATTATTTCAAACTCGTTGCTTTAAATAAATATCTGCATTTTACGTGAATATCGGATTCACGCACTAAACGTTGATAGTTTGATTTAGCACTACCCAAAAAAAAATAAAAAAATAATAATAATCCCTTAGGCAATGGATCACATCTCTAAAAACCAATCTATGGAATGGACAAAAGTTGATTTTTATAATTTAAATTTTTGGATTCACTCATTGACCTTAATAGTAAATTTAGAAAGCAAAATACTGATACGAAATTTGATAGCCCCTTTTTTTTTTCTTTTTTTTTCTCTTGTTTTTCGACTGTTTAGCACTCCCCAAAAAAAAAAAAAATTCATGAATGATGCTTTCATGATGATGCTTTCATGATTTCACTAAAATTTGAAATAAATTATCCCTAATTTATTTTGAGAGGTCTTTTTAATTATTAATATGACCACGTCTTTGTGTGGAATCTCTTAAAGTAGGCTGCTCGAAAAAATTAGAGAATATTGGAGATATAGCTATGACGAATCATTAATTAATAATAATAAACAATAAAAAAATATTATTTGTAGGAATTTATAACTAACACTTCGGTGATTATCTCTGCTATTGACATTATTTAGTTTGATTTTTTTTTTTTTTTTTTTTTTTTAAGCTATCTTCTTATAATATAACACTCTTTTAAATTTTATACCCAGTTAATCCTTTCAATATTATTTACTTAAGAATCCTTTAAGGAATCACGGCAAAAATTAAGATTAATCTCTTTTATTAATAGCCGAGGCAAGATGACACCTTCAGGGCAGGCGAAAATTGATGAAGGTTAAACAGCTAAGTACAAAAGAGACCGTTTCTTCCCTAAAATATATTATACTCTTTGCAGTAAAGAAGAGCTAACAATACATGTATAGAACTCTATAATCAAAAGGAGTTATGCTTGATAATAGTAAGTACAAATAAATCGTTTTAAGGCTTATCTAAAAGGTGCTAGAGCCATGGAAAATGAAAAGACGAGATTCATTTTGTGGATTTCATGGCTGCGGAAGAAAGGGGATATGGGCCAAAATAATATTCTACTACAAGTTTTTTCTCAATGTAATAAAAACATGAAATAAGTATATATATATAAATTGCTATAGTAGCTTATAAGTTATAGATAACATATAATTTAAAAGTATAAAAAGTTAGTTGAATTCTCCCATTAGCTTATGCACTTAATTTAATGAATCAAACTATAATAAAAAAACATAAAATAGAGATGTATGTTTCAACAGGATATTTAGTTAGGATACAATAAAGGATAATTGAAATTACTATCAACTGTAAGGAATCGGTTGTAAAAAACTGTCAAAGACGGTCTAAGATAAAATGGTTGATATCGTAAAAAGGTAATTGAAATTAGTTGCTTATAATTTAATAGAAAGTAAAATCGATAAAGAAAAAGATATTGTTAATTTATTATTTTAATGTGTATATACCCTTACACTCGACTCAAAAGGCAAGAACTTAACAGACGCTTTAGCCAATTGTATAGACTACTAAATAGAACATCTCATCTTTCCATTGAAAACAAACTTCTTATATACACAACTATCATCAAACCTTTGGACTTATAAACTTAAACTTTGGGGGGCAGCAAAAAAGTCGAATATCAAACGCATTCAATCCTTCCAATCCAAAATCCTCCGAAATATTGTAAATGCTCCAACAAAATCCTTTTGTTGATTTGGAGATCATTAAGTCTCAAACCCTGCATAATGATCTCAATATACCATACGTCCTCAACCTCATGCCTCTTAAATTTTCGAAATTCCATAGTAATCTTTCCTTTCATCCTAACCCTCTGGCTCAATCACTATCCGCTTTCATGCATCCTGATAACCCCCGTGGCAGACTAAAACGGCAGTGGCCCCGATATCTCTTGTAAAATTTATTTATGTTGGAGAACTGGCAATGGCCAGCTTCTCTACTTATGTCCTGAGTATGTACATTCACATAGCGCTCTCACTCACCCTCCACTGGGATTTTTTTACTTCAGTGACGCAGCTGAGAGAGAAGAGCTGGGAATACTCTGTGCCTGGCTTGTCCTTCCATAAGTGGAGGGACGGGTCTGGTTGGGGGATCTCTAGGATGAATATAAATTGTAAAAAAAAGTATAATTGTATTTTTAATCTTTAATTTAATTTTGTCTCATCTTCACTTACTGTTATTTATTTAATATTATTTTTAAATTTATATATTTCACCCAGATGTATATTCTACATTCTATATTATTTATTTTTAGCATAGTTTTTTTTTAATAATTATTATTATATCTTTAATTGTTATTATTTTTATTTTTTACTTTTTCATTACTGTAAATAATATGTGAATGTAATCATTTAGCCAGCTATATTACTTATTGCCCACATTTGTGGCATATTGTAATAATTACTCAATAAAAAATATTTTTAAAAAAATGTGTATTAATTGTATTTGTTGAATGATATTCTGAATACACCAATGACAATAGAGTGATGGTAATTTTAGTGAAAAGTACAATTAAATTTTGAAAATCCAAGCCTCCGCTATTCCCGCACTCTGAGAATATTTTATGTTTTATCGGGTTTATTTTAGGGATCTCCAAAACGTTTTCACATATCTAACAAGTATTCTGAAATCGGGTGGCTTTACCCCGATTTCCGACGCTATACTTCCTAGGTGCACTCACATGTAAATACTTTAAAACCAAAAAACCCTCCTGTTCCTCCCACCCACCCACCTCTTAAATACTAGAATCCAACCCATCAACCTGTACACTCCTGCGCATTATCCGTGCTTCCTCTTTATGGAATTCATTGCCCATCTCAATTCGAAAAAGCTCCACTCACTTCATTTAAACATCATATATTTCTTTACCTCCTGAATTATCAGTCTTCCGAACAAATATAAGATATGAATATTAATCTACGATATTATATAAAAAGGCAAACCATTTTTCGTTTGCGATCACTAACCGCGAAAACTACTGAACCTATCTTAACCAAGTTTTAACTACCTCATCTTCATAGTTCAAGGAAGTATTAGCAATAATAAAATTTAAAGATTTTCAATTAAATTGTCATTACAAAAATAGTAAATATTTGGTTCACAATGGAGTTACATAATCGACCGATAGGTGGCGAGCGCCATTCAAGAGAGCTTACAAAGGTACGGTGTTACACAGAGCTAGAAATTTACAAATCTAACGATATGTGGCCATTCTGCAAAATAGTTTGAAATGGTAAAACTATTAAACCCAACTGTACCAAATTTTAACTACATCTTCATAATTCTAAAAATGTTTAATATAATACTTAAAATGTGGAGTCTTGAGTGCCAGAAACGAGGTTTGCCAAACTGTAATATACCTTTAAGGCTAGAGTTTAAAACACAACTAGATGGATCGATAAAATTATTTCTACCAAATTGGTTGTATAATCATGCTTTTGTGTACTCTTCAAACACCTCATCAATGTAATTTCAACTAGGTAAAAAAATACTGCCTTGCGTGTGAATATCTTTAAGGAAATGATGCTAAATTCTATACTACACTTTCATATCATTTTTATCGATAAAGGAATGAAATTCAATCATTAGTTATAAACTCTTCTTTAAGGTGTTTTATAAAAGCAATTTCATCTCCCAATGTTTTTATTAAAAAAAACATATTATATTAACCATGATTTTATAAAAGGGCAACATTTCATGGCTTTTGCCACAATTTCAAGCCCTAAAACATTCGAAAACATACATGTACGACAAACACGAATTAAGTATTGATAATGTGAAATAATATTCATTTCAGTACACAACATATATAATTAATAAATTACCTTCCATGTCCATTAATATATGGATCCGTCTGATGAACAAATAAAATCATTTAATGATTAAAAAAAGTCTAGACCTGGTATTGCATCTTGTCTTACCTACATATATTAAAACTTAAATGAATAAACAAATAAAAACATTATAAATATATAAAAAATAAATAAATAAAAAATATGAAAAATGTACAATGTTCCATCATATTGCTATGATTTTGAGACATTTATTATTTTGTTATGGCTATTGTAAATAAAGTTTACATTTTTACTATTACATTGTTGCTAAAGAGCGATAAATATGTGGGGCGCAGACAAGTTTGAAAAATGACCGATATGTGACGAATGCCATTTAAGAGAGGTTATAAAAGTAAAGTGTTATATAGAGCTAGGAATTGATAATATAATTTGCTTAATTCAAATAAATTGTAATGAAAAAAAAAAACTTTAAATATTTAGTGTGACATGTCGATCCCAGGGATGTTTAATAATCGAACAATATGAGATTAGCGCCATTCTGCAACAGAGTTTGCAATGATAAAACTATCTGTACCAAATTTTAACTACATTCTCTTCATAGTTCTAGGAAGGTTTAAAATAGTTTACTACAATAATAATTTAAATGTACAGTGTTACGTGGCAGAAGTTTGCCACATTGTTATTAACTTTTAAAGTTAGAAAATAAAAACCCAACGAGATAGAATCGATAAAATTATTCCTACCGCACTAAAATTTGTTGCCTTATCAAAATACCGATCTTATTTTTTCAAATTGTTTGTGAAAAAAGTAGACGGCCTGACCTTAGTTTTTGCTAATTATTAATAACTAAATATCTAATTATGCTTTTACATAAATTTCAACCACTTAATCATTGCAAATGTACCTGGTTTAAATTACGGCTTTACATTAAAATATCCAGAAATGTTAGGAAACAATTTTCAACTGCATGATACAGTACAAGATTTTTATTGTTAATAAATAAAACTTATATTATTAGTTAAACCTAAGTTTTTTACTTATAGTAGTGGGCCAAGCCGCCACTGGGGATCCTAGTGTAATATATATTACAATAGTATGTATATTAAGTCGTTTTTTTTTCTTGTTTTTTTTTTTTACTTTGCTCAAAATGTAATTGTTCAAAAATTTTCGTAATCAGACGATTGCACTATGTATTACACTCATTTGTTATTCTTAGGGGATAACCTGTCCCAGAATAAAGTTTATTTACTTCTTCTTCTATAACAGAATAAATAATTATCTCTGTTGGCCGGACTGCAGCCTAGGAAAGGAAGTTAGAAGTCCAGTTGCTAACCCACTGAGATACCAACATTCCTAAAATGGAATAATACTATAATAAATATAAGATATAATAATTATAGAATACTACATCTTGGGTTTCTCCATTTTTGGTCTTGAAGCCCAGCGATCAGAGTATGATGGACCGCCCCTTCGATGACTAGTCAGCTAGGACCCATTAACAACCTCTGCCATAGGACCCTCGTTACAGAGAACTCTATCCATCATCCAACGATGTCTTGAAAGAGTCTGGGGACTCTGATTGGGCTTCTTCCTCGGTGTGGCAATCTCTTGAAGAAATCAACTAATAACCTCATCGAGTTTCCTTCTTCTCATCCTTTGTGTGCCCTCCGGTGAAGAAGTGAGCCATTAGTCAACGGATTTTAGGGCTCAGTCGATAGCAGTTTCTCAATCTAGGGCTTCTAGGTCAGGAATGAATCTTAAATTAAAATTATAAAATGAAAATGAGTCATTAAGGATCAAAACCCATTAAGTCAACTTTTTTCGAAAAATATTTATATTTTTTTAACCCAGATGGAAGGGATTTATATATTTCTGTACACACCATATTTGAAAGTATACATTGTACATGTAATTATTAAACTTTGCTTTGATTATTATTTTACATATACTAATACATAGTAGGGATGGTCAAAACCAATATTTTTTAGTAATAGGGACGACCGATACGGGTCCTAAATATCTGTTACAAATACCTGTTACAAAATACCTGTTACTTTTCTTGAGGTCAGCGTCTCTATATAAATAGTTTAGAGTTAGATTATTTATTGTACCGATTCTGAAAGACAAAACCATTTAAAAAAAAAATTGGTTTCGTAAAACTTATTTCAAATCAACATTTTGACTGTTTTCCAAATTTAACTGGAAACACTAAAAAACTACTTCGTTTACTACCTTTATAACAAGCCACTAATTTTATAGGCGTAAATAAATCGTATAGTCATAAAATATAAGTTAAATTGATTTGACAAATATTTTGGACTTTTATAACTTTATTTTTAACTTGGATCAAATCTTTATTGGAAGCGGATAGTAAAACTATTAAAGTGAAGAGGTTATTTTTTTTTTATCTTGAAAAGTCATCTTATTTCCAGTTTTACAGACATATAAATAATTTATTATATGTACTGTACATAAATTAATGGAACTTAAACTAACATAATTTGAATATTATTGATCATATAATATTTGATTGAATATAATTTGATCACCAGGGATGCAGTCAAACAGACACACCACGTCTAAGTAGAAATACTTTAATTCTGTGCCGTATCTAGATTTTTCTTGTGAAACGTTTTTTCACCTTCAACAAAGTAACTTTTTAACATGCTTTTATTTTGTTGGTGTTATTTTACAAATTATTACAATCTAAAACTTTCGTAAAATTCTTAACTCTCCCTATTAAGTCACAAAAAAACATATCCATAAAGATCTTAACGTTCCATATGTTGCTGATTTAGCCCAATCCCGGCACCTATCCTTTCATAGTACACTCTTTAACCATATCCACTAGTCTCTGAATGCTAGTAAAAAAATCCAAACTTTTTTTTTTTTACAATTAATTTTAAATGCAAACTAGTCATTTAACCCGTTACAAAACCAAATGTGAGAACAAAATGAAATCAATCAATCAATATTTTTTTATTTATTTGCAAAAGATATTTCTTGTACAAATAACATACGAAATAAAACAATTATTTTTTGTCTAGCAGCACTAGGACTTTGTAAAGATAATATTAAATTATATAAGTACTACAAATATAAAGAAATAGTTTAGACACTTTTACCTAAAAAAAAAAAAAAAATATATATATATATATATATATATATATATATATATATATAATATAAAAAATAAATAATAATAATAAATAAATAAAATAATTATCAACTTAATAACATGATCAATGCAATTACAAGGTATACAGAATTACAGATTTATAACTTCCCACCAAGTCATATTTAGTCATTATTGAATTTAATTAAAGGTTAAGAGAATCAGAGAATCAGTGACCCAGTAATTTAGAAAAGAACCACAATAAGACCATAGTCAGAACCCTATTCCAAAAAATAAAAACATTTAGCTTTTTAGTCAATGGCACAACATATTACAAAATGATATAGTCTATTTAATTTTTTGAATACAATCTACATTTAAGATTTCCTCTATAGACAATGATTCAGAAATGTATGTACCTAAGAATTTTTTCCTCTGCTCTTCAAATTTTATGCACTGAGTGAGAAAATTTTTAACAAAATGAAATACATGTCAGGCAATAGAGATGTCAGAACCATACTGTAGTTACTCTTGACAAAACTTTTTATCGGTGGAGATCCCTCAACCAGCTCCCTTTTAGTCATATTTCAGTATATTCTGGAATGTTTTTCGAAATCATAGTTTATATAAATTTGTTTGTATGTTCGTAGGGTTAGTCATAAGATCTTTTGTCACAAAACTGGATATGATTTAGTATATACATATGTATGTATGAAGGGAGAACATCCCAATTTGTGGTTTTTCAATTATATTTCGAAAACGGTGGACTCTAGAAAAATATGCTACGAATCAAAATTAAAGTTAATAAGAGTTCCTATAAAATTTATTTAATATATATTTGTCGAAATTCCAACAAGCTACGAGATATACGTTATTAAAAATCAATAATTTTAGAAATAAAAACAAATGTGTACCTCACTTTTTGTTAAACACGCTTCAAATGCCACAAACGTATAGATGAAGTTAAAGCAAATGCTCTACTATTTTAATTATAACATTTTGTCTCAGAAACGATAGTGGAAGGAACTAGAAGCAAAAGTTTGACAAAAGGTGAGGTAGCATTCGTTTTTTTCAGAAAATAACCGATTTTCAATACCGTATGTCTCGAAAACGGTTGAAATTTCGACAAATTTATATAAGGGTAATTTTATAGGAAATTGAATTAGCTTTAATTTTGATTTGTAACATATCTTTCTAGAGTCAACCGGTGTCGATTTATAATCTAAAAACAAAACAAATTGAAATTCCCGCCTCACCCTACTGTATGCTCCCCCCCCCCCCCAGGGGCGGGGACTTTTAGTATGTTTATCTTTAAACTACTCCTAACCAAGCCATGAGGTCAAAAATAATCGGATAATTCATGGACTCTATATCCCTCATTTCAGCACTCATTGACTGGACTAATAATCTGTCTCGGAGATATTGAGCCAAATATTAGTATATAAGCGGAAATAGGAGATGGTTCCTGCTATAAGGACACTGTTTTACATATTTTCGTCCTTAAGGATACTGTTTTACAGATCTGAAACGTAATTATTATTTCGTCGGAGTAATGTTGTCATATGGAAAACGACAGAAATCCAATTTTATCATCCCATATATTTATTTCATACGAATACACATTTTTGCAAACATTCTTATTAAAAATTACATGAACAGGGTTTCAATTTTAGACAACATTGCTTTAAAGTTAAAAAAAGGGATGGTGCACGTGATAATAATTTATTGATTGGTTTCAACGGGCTTAAATCCATTACGCTAGTTTCAATTTTTATAAGTGAAATTTCAATAAGTGAAAAATCAATGTTTTGTGAATGTTCTTATGCCCAAAAATTACAAAAAATTAAAAAAAAAAAAAAACGTACGGACGCTTATTTCATTTTGTAAATTTTAATTTTTTATTCTATTTGATGTATATTTTATTTCAAGTCGGGAAGCTTGTACTCAGAAGTATGTTTTTAGGAACTATTTTCGAAACGGCTAATGCAATAACATTTAACACCATAATCTTAACTTATTGTATATAACCATAATAATTTTAACATTATGAGAATAATTTTTAAAAAAAGATAAGAAGTCATCGATAATAAAAGTGGTTAAAACAAAAAAAAAAAAAAAAAAAAAAAAAAAAAAAAAAAAAAAAAAAAAAAAAAAAAAAAAAAAAAAAAAAAAACTGGCCTTCTTTAGCCCAGCGGCTTGTTTGTCCCCTTGACCGTCAATGTAAGTCATATCGTCGGTGACATTGCCAGTTCCATAATCTGCATTTTTTTCTATTCGATTTGAAGAATAAAGTTTTTTTTCAAAGTTTTCGTTTTAAAACGATATTCCGTGGCTAAGGTAAAAACCCGATAACGCAAATTCAGCTTGGATAAGTTTTTAACGAAACAATTTAGTCAAAAAAATAATTACGAAAGTGCATCGAAGCACATTTAGTATTTAATGTCATAGACAGTGCAAATAGCGGAATTGGTAATCTCTGGCAAGCTGAGAGGGATCAAGCAAGATCGGTCAAATTTAGGTAAAACTTTTTGCTTCAAACTAGGGGAACCAGATTTTTTTTTTTTTTTAATTTTTTTTTTAGGTTGAAATCCCAACTCATCCTACCACTGTCCTCACCACTTACGCTGATGACACATTAGTGTTATCAGTAAATAATGCTCCCTTTATTGCCTCTCAAACACTCCAATCCCACATCCAAGAATGGTGTCAAAAATGGAGAAATAAAATAAATCCAAACAAATCACACAGTGTCAATTGGGATCATGGCCGTCGCCGTATTCTTCTTTAGGTTTTTATTCACCTCAGTCTGCAGCTTCATCGGGTTGTGTTCTGCACTATGATAAAGTAGCAATACTAGTTAATGAACCAATTTTTTATTTTTTTTTAATTACAACACTATCACTCTCACCGGCTCATATAACATGCTGCTTTGAATGGCTTAGTTATAAATTTAGAAAGTAATATATGTATATATATGTTTATATTTATATATATAATATAATAAAATATTAACGGTTCTTGATTAATTCAATTTTGCGCAAGGGAATTCAATCATGGTTATGAAAAGCCTTTGTAAAAATTAAAATATTGAAAATTTTGAATTTAATGAAAGGCCCACAACAAAGATTTTAAGGCTTACAAAAAACTTTTAAATTAAACAGGTATGTACTATAAAAACAATATTTTTTTAAAATTTGAAGCCTAAATCTTTGAATTTGGCGACGCATCCAGACTATATTGTTCACATAACCATGCCCTGCATTCTAGTAGGAATGTCCTAGTATTATTTACGCTTGCTAATTTTCTGTTGGCTCTCTGGATTTCCTTCATCGCTGTAACTGTTTCAGGACCGTGGGTTGTCTTGATATCTTCATAAAATTCCATTAATCCACTATAGATATAGCAGTTACAGTGATGAAGGAACTCCAGAAATCCAACAGAAAATTAGCAAGCGTAAAGAATACTAGGACATTCCTGCCAGGATGCAGGGCGTGATTATGAGAACAATATGGTCTCGAAACGTCACCAAAATAGTTGCTTTTATTTATTGACTGAACCTCAAGAACCTTACTAAACATATATATATATATATATATATATATATATATATATATATATATATATATATATATAATCAGAATGCACGAGTCTCGAGAATTCTTGTCAGAATGCACGAGTCTCGAGAATTCTTCTAAATCGCGAAACTCTATTTTTATGTATTAATGAATAAAGGAGTCACAAAAATAAAGTACCAATCCCTGGAGATCCACTTGCAGGCCACGTGCCTTTCTGGAATCCATAATCCGCTTATACCTTTTCAATACTGTGCTGGATATAACTCATAATCTACAAGCACATGCTTCGATTCTTCTCTGATAACACGAGGAAAAACATTAATTTTCCATTCGAAAATTTTAACTTAAAAGTGTGCTATTGTGTTATCAATATACGAAATATAATATAATAAAAGTGTGTTCATAATAATTTTTTTTTTTTTTAATCTCACATTATTTGGTATTAAGGAGATCCCTCATCCAATTCCTCTTTTAGCCCTCGACATTTATTGTCGGGTATATTTGTTGTGGTTATGATTTGTATAATTTGTTATGATGGTCATAACGTTTGAAGGGAAATATTATGTATTACTATGGTCTACTACAAGAAACATGTGTAAGCTGTGTTGCATTAGTTAGTGGTGGTAACGTATGAAACATTAATATATTTATAGATACGCATGTTTGTGGCTTGATTAGGAGCATTGAGGATTTTTTAGCAGGATTTAGGATACGATACGTGGATTTGATACGAGATTTATTGGATGGTTTAGTTGGCCCACAAAGCTCAACTCCGTACACCCAGAAAGGTCTAATCACTTGCATGGAAACGAGGCTCTTGTATTGAAAAAGAAAGGAATTTCATGTTGGAAATAGAAGGAAAAACATGGAACATGTTTAGGCGGTTGCCTTCTTGATCGTCAAAGCTCATATGATTTCTATTTTTTTTATTTTTATTTTTTCGCTTACCAGTAATTTAGTTTTCTGTAGGAGATAAATTTTCAAATTAAATAGCTTAATCTTGCTGACCGTATATGCCCTTATATTCTTTATTTCCATCGGAGAGTAATTTTATGTACACAAGAAGCAACGAAATGAAATAAAATGTTATTATTGGATTACATATGAATAATTCATTTCAATTAAATAATAATATTTCATTTTCCCATTTCAGTTTTATTGTTTATTTTAATATTTTCTACTTATTATAATAATGATAATTACTTAAATTTCTAATTTCAAATATAATTACTAAAATTCGAATTTAAATTACAATATCGAATTATTTAAAACATTTATAGAAAACGCTATTCACATAAACGTCATCGGGTCAGCATTTAACTATTTCAACTTGAGAAAGCAACTTAAGTAAAAATAAACAGCCGAGAGGGATCCAGAAATATCGGTCAAGGGAGCTCACTCATTATAACCTGTCTCCGAGTGATTGTGTTATTTATTATAACAAGAATTTAGCTCTTAACTGCTCCTGTTCTCCTCATAACAAACTATTAAACTACACGTAACGCCCACGCGTTCCCCAAAAACGTATCGTTTTACACAAACTAGGTTACAGGTAAAAAAAAATTTTTAAATTCGTATCGCTATGCACCTAACTGTTTAATACTCTTTTGTAATCTCATCCGTTTCAATGTTTGGCTTATTATTTTTTAGATTCTCTCTGATTCCATATCTCCCATACATACAATAGAAGATAATTTCAGTCATCTTTCATTTATTACAAGTGTACAATAAAAAACATTATTACCTTCTAAAAATCTAAATGAACGTATTCGTTTGTAACATTTTTTTTTTTTTTTTTTTTTTTTTTTTTTTAATGAAGTCTGTTTAATTTTAGTGAATGTCACCAAGAATATTTTGATAAACTATAACTTTCTATTTTTTTATTTTTATTTTTTATTAATAGTTTTTTCAGACTAAATGGATCCTTAAGGCAAATAAAACTAAAATATTGTTACTTCCAAGAAGCCTACCCATAGAGTAATCGATAGGTGCAAAAATAGTCCTCCGCATAATATATACCAGATGTTCAGTTGGCCCAAAGAGGTATCTCGGGTAGGAAGGTACATTTTGAACCTATTTAAGGTCACTTACCTAAATACAAAGTCTTTTTTAATTAATTTTTTTGACAAAAATGGCCAAAACCAAACATTTATGCCTTATAACTTCGTTGTTTACTAATACATCAACGCCATCTTTTTTTTTTTCTGTAATTACTAATACATTTTCCATGTAAAATAGAAATGATTTGATGAAAAAACAAATACAAAAAGGACGAGAAAACGTTAAATTTTTTTTAAGGCGAAAAAAAAAAATTAAGAACTTCAAGTTTAGGTTCAATAAAAAATAAAAATAAAGTAAGGGCAACACTCAAATACGAATTATTTCAAAACCTCAACCAAAAATTGAAGTTCTTAATTTTTTTTTTTTTTTTAACATTTAACGATCTCCCATTTTTTTTTTTTTTTTTTTGTATTTGTTTTTGCATCAAAGCTTTTTTTATTTTAGATAGACAATCTATTAGTAATTACAGCAAAAAAAATGGAGTCAATATATCAGTAAACAACGAACTTGTAAGGCATAAATGTTTGGATTTGGCCATATTGTAAAAAAAAAAATATCATAAAAAAAACCATAAGACTTTGTATACAGAGAAGTGACCTTAAATAGGTTCTAAATGAACCTCCATACCCGAGATACCTCTTTGGCCAACGATCTTCCCAACACCCAGTATAATAATTTCCCAAGTATCAAACTAAAATGAATAAAAAAAGTTATTTCAGTACGTTTAAAAGATATATCTTTTACATACGAAACGACATTAAACCAGAACTGTTTGGCAAAACAGTAATTTTAGACTTTACATGACATTATCAATGTTAATTAATCTCGAGGGGATAAGATGAGAGTTAATTACCAGCTATTAAGTTACATTAACTAATTAACGTTCAGATCTAAAGTAAACTACCAAGTACTTAATCATTGTCTTGAATGTATGAAAATATTTATCAACTAATATACTTTTACTTAATTATTCATCTTTGGATCAATGTCTTACTTCCAATTAATTTTTCTAATTAAATAATAATCAATGATTCTAATTTTTATGTTAGTTATAAAAATTTCAAATTTATAAGTTAAAATAATGAAGTATTTTAATATCCACAGGCTAAAAGAATAAAATAGATAAAATAAAATGATTTGGAATAAGATTTTAAACAATAAAGAATTTATTTATCTTAAAAAAAAAAATTCAAATTATTAATTGCTTAACTGCAGGAATAGGTCTTTAGACGAATATAAATTGACATTTGTTTTGTCAATTTGTGTCAGAGGAAAATTTCAATACATGAATAATATATTAGTGCTAGGTTTTTTCTTTTTTTTTTTTTCTTTTTTTTTTTTTTCTTTTTTTTTTTTTCTTTTTTTTTCTCCTTCCGCGGAATCCGGAGTTATATCACGTGGAATATATTCGAGTAATACTTAATAGACCAGTAAAATTGTAAATTTTAGTATGCAAAAGGTCGGATGGTTTTGGTTAGTTTACATATTGTTATTGTTTAAATCCCAGCCTTGAATGTCTCTATTCACTAATTGGTAGCTTCAAAGCGTCCAAAATTCGACAATTTTTAAGTTTTATCAAAATATCTGCTACACGGCTGGTTCCAAAGGAAATCTTTTTTTATTCAAAATTAAATTAAACTAAATTGTCAAAAATTTGATCAGAAAACCAGCTGTGTAGCCTGAACAAGGACTAGGATACAATATTTAAAATTTTCGGTATTCTCTCAAAAATGGATTGATATTGTAATTTTTGTTTTACGGTTTTGCTCTACATGTTCTTAAAAACGAAGTTAACCTTCTACCGTTTGCGCCTGTTTTACTAACACGGGCGATTGCTTGTTTAACAAAGTTTTTTATCCGTTCTTATCCAAATCGTATATTGAATCTATTAAATAAAATATTCTGGCAATTCTTAATTTAAAATAGAATCTATGCACAGTATACCTACCACCCCAGAGAATAATTTTTAAAAATGTAAATGAAAATATTTTTATAATTAAAAATAGCAAAAAATAATTTTTATTTTATTTTTATTGATTGCTTTAAAGTATAGACTTTATGGCCATTGAGTTAGCAAATAACAATAATAATTACATGATAGTAAATAAACAGTAAATACAAATAGAAGAAGAGTTTTACATGTTAACACTGACATACAACATTAACACTGACAGAAAAAACATTTCTTCATATTATAATAACTTATACGGCAGAAAGATTTTTTTTCTTACAAGGTGTATTCTTAACAATGATATATACAAACAAAGAAAAATAAAATAAAATAAAAATAAAAACATACATTTTTTCTATTTATAATAATTGATATCAATTATAGTCTAGGGTCTCAGAAGTTGTAGCAGCAATCGCAATAGAATCCAACATTTTATTTAGTCACTTCAAAAGAAATAAATCGACAATTTTTTGCTAGCATTTAAAGCATTAAAAATAAATTGGAAGACGTTATTTATCTTTTCTATGCTATTGTAGATAAAGCATTTTCCGAAGATAGACTTTCATCTGATAGGTATTTTTTTTTCGACAATTATCGTGTCTTACAACAGATGTTTTAAGCTATTTATGTTGGATAAGCTACAATCTTCACATTTTTCATTAGCTTTAATTTTAAAACTATAATTTTTGTTTAAAATTTTTGAAGTAGTCATCTTTGGCTATTCTCAGTTGACTAACGGTTCTAATTTTGGTAATGTAATTGTTATATTTTAAATAATCTTCCGGGCTATTTTGGGGTTATTAAAATTTGAAATTTTTATAAATAATGGGTTATATCTTGTATGTAAAGTACGATCAATGTATGTTGATAATAAATGGTTAGTGACTTTTTCTATTATGTTATTTTTTTTTTAGATAATAATTTTTGTGGATCGAAAAAATCTTAAAAGTGTTTTAGAATATTCAATTGTTTAATTTAAAATACACAGTTATATTGAAAATCTGGCGTATTGGTATGTAAATCTAAAAGTCTTTAGATGCATATAAGGGGTAGCCGATTTTCTGGTAGTGCCATGATTTTAATTGAAAAATTTATTATTTTTTTTAGTACTGGGATGAATAGCGGATTTCGTCCTGTTTCTAATCTTACAATATAATTTTTATTAAAAAACAAATTTATAATTAAATACATTTTTATTTACAATATTACAGTCAGATATAATTATTTGCATTTCTAAAATGTTTGTTTTTATGAGCAATTGTTACTAACAATTTTCTTTGACAAAAGATTTTTAAAAATGAAATTAAAAATCCCAAGGCTTTTTCTCGTATTAAAATATTCTAACAAAAATAAAATTATAATTAAGGCTCCCTGTCATTATTTAATTTTTTTACTTTTTATTTTAGGATAATGATCTTTTATTTAAGTATATATTGATATCTTTCTTTATATGGCAACTAACGCGGATTCGAGGGAGTTGATTCCGTGCATAGCAGAATCTTACAAAGTTAATCATAGTTCGAATTTAGGTCTGAGACCATTGACTAAGCAAAGCTAGAGTAAGATAAGATGTTTCTAAACTCGATCATAAACTGGTAACTCGAGCGAGTAAGGATCGACTCACCGCGGTCGTGCTTAGTGATGAGTTGATGAGTTAACATCTCAATCGGGATCAGCTTCTCAAGCGAAGGCGTATACTTCCTCCTTCAGTCGGATCTAAGTCTTAAACTAGGTATCGTCTTCTGTAAGATTGAACGCTGTTTAGAAATGAGGTAAGGAGCTACGTATAGTAACTCACGAAACTGATCAAATGTTTGAAGTGATATCAAAAATTTGTCCTAACAGAAGATGTTGTTTGTCAATAACTATTTTATTACTTTTCTTACCCTTTTAATGTAATTCTTTTTCCTATATGCATTGTAACATTAATAACTCAGTCGTTTTCCTGATCAAGTCTCCCATGACCACTAGATTTCCTGAGTTTCATTGGTACTTGTAAAATCATCTATTAATAATAATTAAAAATTCCTGCAGCTATAAAATAGTAAGTTCGAAGAATTTTTTTTTATTTATTTATTTTTTTTTTTTTTTGTAAACTCATGTTCTAAATTTTTCAAATGTGGTTTAATTATAAATCCGCTTCAAAATCAAGTTTCTTACTGTTCTTTAACCCTTAACCGGCGTTGCGGAGTCCCTGGGACTCTAGGGATATATACAGTTTCATAACTAATGTAATTTTCGTTCAAACAGGATGTGTTTCCCGGTACCTTCCTAGGGAGAGGGTACGCGCCATTTGTTATGTTTAATATAGTATTCAGCGAATTTAAGTCGGCGTTACAATTGCTTTAGAGTCCGTGGGACTCCGCGACGCAGTTAGTGCTATATTTTTAATTTTGCAACTATGTCCAATGAATCCAGAATAAATTAGAACTACAGATGCTAACTATGAGGAGACCCTACTAAAATGGTTTGGGGAATCTGACACAGAGTTTTCAGATCTAGAGGTGATCCTGAAAGCAAATCTCCTGCCGAGAATGCTGTCTCAAGTGATCACGACGTTCTCTGTTACTCGAGAAGTTTTACCTAGAAATCATAGAAAGTATTGTTTTATTTGTTATCCGAAAAAGCAATATGGTTGCAATGTTCTAATAAACTGTATGTTCAATGCATTGAAAATCTGGATGAGTTCTAAAATAATGTTTTTTTAAGAACAATTCTACCAATGTCAATTTTTTCCGTATGAAGTTTAGAAGTTAACATATGCTAATTTATTATAGTTCAGACCTCAGCCAATATGTTTTTCGCTAAAAGTTTTTATATTTTTGGTTCATTTTTAAAAAATAATAATCTGAGTGTATTTTTGTCAGAAAAATTATTATTTTGAGTTTTATATCTTGATAGCTTTACTTTGTTATTCAGTTGGTTGCAAATAAAGTATTTTGTATCTATAAATGCTATTAATTATTTTAACATCGAAAAAACATTATTTTTCAGGAAATTAAAAAAAAAACACCTACTTTAATTTTGGAGTCCGCGACGCACGGAGTGTTAGTTTTTGGCCACGCCGGTTTAGGGTTAAGTATCAAATAAGACTACTTAGTAGGGACTATAACTAACATTCGAAAAATGAATGCCACCCATTTGAAAGGGATTGAGAAGAACAAAGCCTTTACTCTGAGATACTTTAGAGCGCGGTATCATTCGTTCAATTCGGTCAGGACAATTTGATTATACCGTCCAAATACAACGGAAGCTTAGAAAGTTTGATCGAAGCCGTGTCTTGAGATAAGCTGGTTTGCCAGTAAGGACAAAAGTTAAAAAACCATTGCTACTAGACAGGCGTAAAAAAACTAAGGCAAGTATTCGCCGAAAAATATGCCCACTATACTGAAAATGATTGGTCAAATATTATATGGTGTGAAGAGACCATTAATAGATTTGGTTCCGATAGCAAATATTGGATATGGAAAGGACGAAATGAACAACTACGGGCACGACATGTTAAACCAACACAAGGTACGGAGATGCTTCTTGTCAAAAGGGGTAGGAATCATCAAAAAAAAAGAAGGGAGAATGACTGCAATCGACTACGTTGAGTTTTCGAATTAAATTTTGAAAGTAAGCCTTGAAAATCTCAATAAACGAAAATCGGATGTTCTTCTACAACAGGATAATGATCCCAAACACACCGCTCATGAATGAAATTGTTAATTTAAATAAGCGTTACGGTTGTTACAATACAGTTTGGCCAATCTAGTTACACTCATACAGCAAAAACACACATGTATAGGCACATATTCAAAATATAATAAAATACAATTTATAAAGTTTATTCCAAAGTATTTATTGATTGATAAAATCAAAGGCTTTTTTGAAGTATACTTTGATAGCATATCCAAGAGTAAGAAAATACTGTCTGCACACTCTCTGCCTTTTTGAAAACCATTTTGAGTTGGTATCATCGAGGAAATAAAAGGGAGAATGACTGCAATCGACTACGTTGAGATTCTGAAAATGATCCTAAACACACCACTCAAAGTGACCAAAACATGGCTTGAAAAAATTAGATTTAATTTGTTAGATCGGCCACCTAAAACCCCAGATTTAGACACTATTGAAAATCTTTCGACCTAACTGAAGGGATCTTTCACTGATCTTAAAGGTTCAACCTGCAGCACGCAGCGATTGTAGAAAAATACTATATCCAACTCGAATCAAATCACCCGACAACAATGTGTTACTATGCAGTTATTAGTAGAAAGTATGCCAAGAAAGATCCGCGAAGTTATTAACGCAAAAGGAGGAGATACAAAATATTAAAATATTAAAAATGTATGAAGTTTGTCGATTAAATGTAAATAAATTTAAATTTCGGTTTTTTAATTTAAATAAAACAAATTCGTTCCATTAATTTTTTGTAGATTCTGTTAATTCTACCCATAAGTCCATATATATATATATATATATATATATATTACCATACCAACAGGGGTGCTGAAATTTAGTATTTGATCTATCTCCAATTATATGCGATTTGATCAATTTCGTGAGTCACTGATTTTTGTTCCCAGGCTATGGCTTATTCAAAACTGAAACTAACAATAGAAATGTATTACAGATGAAAAAGTTAAAAGTTTACCCCTATCCTGGAATTATCTTCCGAACAGCCCATTATAATAGTTTAAAAAAATAAATAAAAAGCGCAATTCTTTACAGTTGGGTAAGTAATAATCATGATGTAAATAGAGATACAATACTATGATTAGTTTATCTGAATGGTTATTGTTTGTAAAATGTTGATCAGTTAAGGATATTAGATATTATTGTTCGATTGAAAAAGATATTTTATTATGTACTTAGGTTTCTAAAGGTGTTATTTCTTTCAGAAATGCTCTAAAATATTAACCAAAGAACCCAGCCCTTCTAAGGGATGATACCCATTAAATATTTTGTAGATGTCTTCCTGGACAGATTTGATTTATCAGAAGGTTTATTGCTCGGGCATACTGGGCCAACAGATGTCTAGTTTCATTTCAGCATTAAAAATTTGATTCGTTTTCTTTACTATCGCTGATACTGAAGATGTTATCTTTTTCCTGTGGAGGTGCTGCTTTTCAAGAATATATAAAATGGATGACAAAAATTAAATAATGATAATAACAATAAATACACACAAATAAACAGAAGACAGGAATAACAGTAATATAGAATAATTAAAAGAAAACTATAAATAATTAAAAATAATACAAATTAACCAGCAATTGATCCTTCAAATAACCATACGAGCGGTGTAACGTAAAACTAAAAATGTCTCAAGAATCCAAGGAAAGACTAAATCTAGATGACTTAAGCAATTTAGATTAAATTTAATTTCGAATAAAATATATTTCAGAAAAAGGGCAAAATAATTTATTCTATTATTTATCTAGCAATTAATATTCACTCCAGTGAGACACCAACCAGGTTATGGAAGTTACAATTCCAGTGTCTTAAACCCTCACACTTAAAAAAAAAATTAACAATGATGAGAAAAATCATATTGAAAAAAAACATTTTCTTTTACTGGATTATACTTACAAGGGGACGTTTGAAGTTGTTACTCACAGATTTGAATGCCGATTTGTGTGTGGGTAGTAGGGACCAATAATAGTGCAAAACTAGAGTTATAGCCGCCAATGAGCATTAGGAGCCGAGAAATTTAAATATGAAAATCACGTTTTATTTTTTTTCTTAGCTTTCAGTAAAGATAAAGAAACGATTCTTTCACGCTCAACTGCAATTATGTATGCTATTTGATATAGAAAAAACTTCCGTTATGCTCAATACACCACCCGGCTTTAGGGTGCTCAAAAACTCTAAAAAAATGACAAAATTCCAAGGAAATCCGCTGTAAATCAGTGAAATTTATTTTCATGAACAAGTGACCTCATACCTCGATTTAACGCACCATACGACCTTTACAGGTGAAATTTTATCAAAATCAAAAAATATTGATCTTTTATCCCTTTCGAGAAGGAGGTTAAAATTTTGATGTTGAGGTTTCATCAACAATTTTTAACGGCAATAACAACTGCTGCGTTCAACCGATTGCAATAGTAATAGCATCACTATGATCAGCATACATTATACTTTTCATCCGTGCATATAACATTGGGATTACACCAGATTTTAGTGGACAAAAACTAATTTATTACATATTAACATAATATAAACTAATATGTTATATGTTAATTCTGTTCCATTTGGGAACAACTAGATATCTGCATTTTTGTGCACAATGAGAAAAATATTTTGAGCAACCCATATTGGTGTAAATCACATCTTGTAAAATTAGGCAAGTTGTAATGGCAATTTTATAAAATTATACCATTTCCATTACAACTTGCCTACTTATACATGATGAGTAGGAGGTTGCTCAAAATATTTTGCTTATAGAAAAGAAAAATGCACTTATGTAGTTTTTACTAAATGGTACAGAATTAATATCTATTATATATTATTCTTGTTAAGATATGCAAGTAATATGCTTTAAGATAAAACTTAAAGAGACCTACACGACAAGAAACTGCTCGTAATCTTTGAATGTTCTAGCATGTACTAGACAAGCTTTTAATGTTCCCAATACAAAAGACTCATTTACATGACTAGACCCATTTGAAAATACGAAGTTGAGGTTTACAGTTCCACAAAACCTACTAATTCTCCTTGTATTTAATCATTACAATCCAAAACACTTCGTGAAATCCTGAATGCTCCATGTACTACCACTTACAAACTGATCCATACTGATCTAAACTTCCAAAGAATCACTGCATTGGCATAAACCAGATAACTATCATCCCATGGTAAGCTTTATAAACACCTGAATCCATTAGTCTCACAACTTTCTTCCTACTCGTTACCAATAAACTGCTGATTGCGTCTGATAAGATAATATCCTAAAGGCCTTCTAATGTAAAATATTTATTGAAGTACTATTAATAGATAGTTTATTACAGGCTATTGCCATAAAATTGTAATCATAGCCATAAAGTTCTTACTGTATATATATTATATATAAAAAAAAATTAAAAGCATTTAACTTGGATACTCAAGTCTTATGTTTTGAAAACTTTCAACAATAACTGTTTTATAATTCATACCTGTCAGACGTCCTACTCTCGTTGCGACATATAACAAAAGTTACAAACTTATTAAATTTTAACACTGTAATTAACTGTCACATTATACCCTGGGTCTAATTCCGAGAGCGTAAACCACTACCTGAATTACATGGGCTTAGTAATTAGAGGCAGAAATGCATCAGGCTACTATGGTAAAGTTACCGGTTGTCGAGTTAGGTAATTAAAAAAAAAATATTAAAATTAATTGACACTTTTAAATTAAAGTAATTAACACACAATAGGGCGTGTCCTAGGCTCTATTACCGCTAATGGACAATATCCTCTAATGGCTACGATATCCAAACTAAGACTAATTTTCTTTGGGTATCGAATTCAGGGATGCAGTTAGAACTTGATCGTATACTAACATCAATTAGCTGAGCTAGTGTAACCATGGTAAATGCATCCAGGAACTAGGAAGCCCTGGAGAACATTATGATAGTTATAACCACAAAAATAAAAAATATTTATAAAATAATCTTGTATTGAATTAATTATGAGAAGCAGCAGTCAGATATTTCAATAAATGAAGGGCAAGGATGGACCCACGATAGTCCTTTTATTTTTAACATGTGCTACTACAAGTGAATAAAAACATCAAACAAAAATATTACCAAATCTGCAACACTGTTGTCGGGAAACGTGAATTAGATAAAAAGGTAAAGCTACACATTTTACAATTTACCTTCCCACTCTATTAAATGGAAGAATAAGTTGGGTCCATCTCGACTAACATCTAAGCAAAGTAACTGCCGCAGAAATAAAGTACCTTAGAACAGTGGGACAGAACTCGGAGTGATCTCACCAGGAATGAAAAAAATGATTTTTAGAAAAAAAAAAAAAAAAAAAAAAACGACTTCAAGATTAAGCCTACATATATAGAACTAAAAAGTAAAAAATAATATTTTAGCTGCTTCGAAACAAAGAGAATTAAATGACAACCAACAAAATTATCGATATATACTTATATACCTATTCACAATTTATGATCAGTTATTTTTGGAGTCGGTGCCAGCCAAGGAGGGCAGCTTAATCCTACCTTTGCAACAAACTTTCGAATAGCACGAAACAGCGGTGTGGCGGTGATGAAATAGTGGGGAATCTTTACAATTAACATTTTTTTTTTCTAATTCTGTTTGTTTTGGTATCGATAATTTCTTTCTCCTTTCTCCACTTCGCAAATAAATTTTAACTTTTAGTTAATTGAAAGAATTTTCAATAGCCACTGTAAAACCGCTCGAGTGAATAACTAATAATTAGTGACTGGTGTAACTATGAACTAAAAAGATAAACCATGACGGAAAACAGGAAAACAAATTAAACATGAAATTCTTTTTATTTAAGTTCGAGCTAAAGAGGCGATGACTTCTAATAGTTCGTTTCATAGAGGTGGTCGTAGAAGTTCTCTCTTTTGAACCCTATATTCAGTTTTTACTTATTTACACAATTTTTCACGTTTTTTGTCTGAAATCGTCTCTTTGAGGTGAAATTTAGGTGTAATGTACATCCGACCGTAGATTTTCTTTGACTTATTTATGTATCATATAGCTTATCTAAGTACGACACATCGATAGTTGGCTGTATATGTAAATTATTTTTGTTGGTAATTTAGATTTAGTTACCAAGGAGATTCTAGATTAACATAATTATAAATATGTTTAAAATAGAAGGTTTTATAACAGTGATTTTTATACACTGTTTTTTTTTTATTTTTCTTAAAAAGTACTGAGTTGATTGATAAAAATATTTTTTATGGAACCACCTCTGAAGTATGCCCTACCGATCTAAAAAAGAATCATCAAAATTGATTCAGAATTGACGGGGTAATCGCGTAACATACACACAAAAAAAATATAGACGAGTTGAGAACCTACTCTATTTTGAAGTCGGTTGAAAACAAGAAATGATCTAGGAATTAGACTAGACTGGAGAAGAAGCATATGGTTTGGTCACATTTGTCTAATGAGTGAAGATCGAAAACCACGCATGTTTCGTGATGTTAGGCCTACAGGCACAATGCCAAAAGGCAAACAAAGGAAGACGTGGATGGATCAGGTGGGGGAGAAGAGGGGAAGGCGGCTGGAATCCATAAAGGTGTTGACGAGGGACCGTGATGCTAGCTCGGTTTGGATACAGGCACCTCCACGCTGAGAGGGAAAAAGGAGGCAGTAAAAGAAGAAGATGCAACTATATGTTACATAATATGTGCACTTTTGTTTGAAACATTAAAAACAAAATATGGTTCATATAAAATTGACAATTTAAAACAAAAAACACCCTAGTTTACAAGCATATACAACAAAATAAATAATTATTTTAATTCTACTTAGGCCCGGGTGTTCCGAGTAAAGCTTCTACTAATACTATGACTTCTTAGCTGAAGTTCTTGTTCTAAACCTGACCAACCATTCGCCATTTCTTGTTAGCAGATTTTCTGAAATTTAAGTATTACAAATCTTTGTCGTAAACCTACATCTTCCTACCCCACAGTATTCTTCAATAATATTCCACTGATCCCTGTTGAGCAGATTCGCTACCACCGACTCTGGTCTGGACAAACGTCTGGAAACCACATACGAGACATAACAGACAAGAAACTGCTCGTCATTTCCGACTACTCCAACATTTACTAGACAAGCATTCAAAGCTTCCTTAAATGACAATAATTAGACCCATTTGGACGTACGGAGTTGAGCTTTCGAGCTCCTCTAAACCTTCCAATTGTTCTGGTATCCAATACTTACAATCAGAAGCCCTTCCCAAAATTCTCAAAGCTCCTTATCATGATACAACTAAACTTATCCATATCAATCTAAATTTAAAATATGTTGCAGACTAGGCCCAAACATGATATCTATCCTACATACACAAACTACATGAGCAACCAAATTTCACTAGTATCCTAGCTTGCTTCTCACTCGATTCTCGATAACCCTCCGAGGTGTCTTAAAACAAGATGACCTAAGGACATTCTGATTCTACAAACATTTATTGAAGTGCTACTAGTCGTAAACCTAGTTCTTCACAAATTATTTACTTACATGTTTTTGTAATCAATTTACCATAAATTTACTTATTGTATATACATATTGTATAATTAGCTTTATTCACCAAAAATATTAATTGAAAAATACAAACAAGTACTTTAATACAAGTAGGGAAACAATAGGAAGTTTGGAAATGTTTTATTAGTTTTGGATGATTAAGAACTACTTCTTGGATTAATTTTTTTCTACATTACTAAACAATTATCTGGGTTAAAAAATAATAAACAATAACAATAAAAATAAAAAAAATATAAAAATCCACGATGTTAGGTTCATTACTTTGCTGAAGATGGAATATTATTCAAAGATACTAATTGTAAGAAGAAAATGTCGTAGGTTTACGACAAAGGGTAATGGTTAACTGATGAGATTAATTTGGTTTCATTTTAATTTTCTAATTTCACATCTTTCTTGGGGGTTTGTGATATGAAATGGATTGTCTGGGATGCAATGAACTGGTTATTTATCGATAACAAACATTTCATCAGCGTATATAGCAAAGGTGGTGCAATAATAATTTAAAATTAAATTAAAATTAAAAAACATATGTTATGAAATATATAAATAAATATAAGTTAAAATGTTTTTAAAGATATGATCCACTTATGAAATTGAAAGTGATATTACGTAAAAATATATAGCCAATTCTAACATGGTGTATCCAAGTAAACTTTCATCAATTGGTCATTAAGTTTATTACTCCTCATATTTGAATAAACAATGTTAATTACAATAGCAAATTTTAATGTCAATTCATAAAGGAATATATGGGATTAGCGTAGCCTTATTTATATGGAGATGTCACGTGATATTGCTCCTGCACGCGAAGCTTATCATTCGAAGAACACACAAAACAGCTTTACTAATAAAACAATAATCCAATCCATCCATTATCATTATGGGTTATTGTGGTGTCCGGACATATTGTGGTGGTGCCACTTCATTTATGGAATTTACGTATCTCTTGAGGGGCTGTCTTACAGTACGATGTTCCTTTATCAACTTTTTTATTTATTTGTGGATATTAACAACATGATACAGTATTTTAGGCGTTTATTTTTTTTTAATAGTATTTCTATTATACTACCTTCAGGTGAAAGATTTTCTAAAAAAAGTAAATAGTTAAATTACACTGACCTATACCTTTCTCGACCAGCTGTGAATACTTTTAAAAAATGAACTTGTCTGGTTTTGGAATTCCGCGCTTTATATAAATAATGTAAATGTGTGGAAATATGATTACAATGACATCTCAATAACTCTTAAAGAAACTATTTATTAGTAACACCTTTTCAGACTTCACAGAGAGTTATGGGGACACAGAGAGCGAAGCAAGTTGGGAGACTAATGACTTCGAGTGGGTATGGAATTTATTATGAAAGGATAGGTATCTAGTTTGAGACAAATTAGCAACTAAAGGGAGCATCGTTTGTCAATAACGCATAATTCGAAAACTGTTGAAAGTTTGACAAATACGTATAAAATCAATTTTATAGGAAATTTAATTAGTTTTAATTTTGATATGAAATATATTTTTCTAGAGTCCACTGTTTTCGAGATATAATCGAATAACCTAAAAATGGGATCTTCTTATCACCCTCCCCACCGTTAGCCCACCTCCCAGAGGAGGGGACTTTTTTGTATGTTTACCTTCTTAACAACTCCTAACGAAAATATGAAGTCAAAAATTTTAACATTTTATATGCACATTTTTGCATTTTATATGCAGGATTGTTGACTGGACTATTTATGTATAAGGTTGTTTGGAACATAAAAAGGAGCATTGAGGATTTTACAAAGGATTTTGAGCCCCAAAGTTCAACTCCCTATGTCCAAATAGGTCTAATTAATGTCAGTTGGTAAGTCCTTTGTAATAATAGAAGCTTTCAACGTTTGTAAAGTAAATGAGTAGTTGAAAAAGACAAGTTTCTTGTCGTTCCTATCATGCATGTAGGCGTTGTAAACGGAGCCTAAGGTAACGGATCTGCCTAAAAGGGGTCAGAGGAATAGTATTTTAGTACTGCTAAAATTTTTAAAAATTAAATAAAATGCCATTTCAACCCATAAAGAGACTTGGATTAAATACAAAGCTTTACCGTTACTGAGCCAACGGTTGTAAAAGGAGGAGATTTAGCCGAAAACACGCTTAACCGCCAGGTTTTTTTTTTCTATAATTAAGGTTAACTATTTTATAGAGGCTGGGTGTGCCAAAGGAGAGCCTCCAGTCCTTGAAGTTGATCTGCGGCTGAGATAACAGAAAATTGTCTGCCTCCAACCGCTCTCAAAGTGCCTCACCCACTGAGCTACCACGCCTTCCTTTAAAACTAATGAATTTGTAAAATTAAAAACTACTTCTTAAATAGATTATATATCTAATAAGTGGAAAAAAATTCACCAATTCATAAATGTATTTAGCTTCCTCTAATATTAGACCTTAACTAAAGAGGTCTTCATCAGCGCTGTTATATGACCAGAAATAAGATAAATTTTAACAAAATTAAGACATGTATAATTTTATAAGATACGAATAAGGAAGACAAATTAATAAAAGAAAATAATAGATAAATTGATCAAAAGATATGAATAAATAACATAAAATAGATAATTAATATATAGAAAAATATTTTATTGTATCTGATTGGACCCAATTTATATCTGTATTGCTGTACAAGTCGAAGTGGCTATTCCCTGTCCACAGTCGCAAATATTTTCTTCTTTTATATACCTTATTATCCGATTCCGATCCCCTCTCAGTCTCGTCCAACTTCAGTCCAATTTCGAAACTCCATTCCGTATGGCAAACTCCCGCCCTTTGGTAAATAATTTCCTATTAAATTGCTGCATCCAACAAATCCTTCATTATCTCTAGCACTCTTAATGCGATTGTATGCCAGCCGTAGTTCCTAAAGCTTTCTTCTCCCTTCTAGATTTAAATCTGGAAGGAAATAATCTTCCAAAGAATAATTTTCTTGTGTCATTCACAAAAATAAATTATTAACTTCCATTCTTATTTTACTTATTTCGTTACTTGTTATCGTGGAAAGAATTGTATAATTCTAATTGTTTATAAAGTAATATATAGTATTCTTAAGTAAAAAAATAGTATCCTTAAGGACGAAAACTGAACGGAAAACAATAGCGAAATATCCTTTTGCCATCTTAAAAACATTTTAATCCTTGAACATTTCAAAATAGAATCGTTAAATCTTAAAAAAAAATGTATCCTTAAGGACTAAAACTAATTCTAAGTGGGGAAGGCGGATGACCAATGATGTCCTTAGGCCGCGAAAAAATCGTCAGATCCTGGCAAACGGTATCCTTTTTGGACTGTAAAACTATTTAGGCATTCATTGGAATTAGTGTTCTGTAAATTAAAAAAAAAACAATTATTTTTCAAAAGTATTCTTATATGTTTAAGAATGCATATAATGATGTATGTTCTCTGAGAAACTATATATCTACTATTGAGCTAAAAAAAACAAAACAATGCCCCACACACAAAAAAAAAAAATCGGAAAATTTATAGTTCAGTTTTCAAATCTAAAAAAACTACATCTTTATAAATTAAATAAAAATATAACTGTAGTGTAGTGACGAGTAAAATCCAGGTGGAAAATATATAAATAAGTACATTAATCAGCTTTATATTTGGAGTGCTGAATCCGATTTTCAGCTTTGCTACCGCGAAAAGCTTGAGTGTTCCTACAAAATGAAAATAAATAAAAAATATCCTAATTTTGTTATTGTTTGCTTTCACATAAAAAGTATGTATCATATAAATAAAAAATAAACTAAAGATTTAGCGTACTCGAAGGCTCCATACCAACACCAACCTCTTACTACACATTTCCCTCCCATCCATTCAATCAAATCCAAATCCCTGACAAAATCATCCCATCTTCGTCTTGGTCCAACCTTCGGATGTTTATCTTAAGGCTAAAAACTGATTGCTCTTTCTATTATTCGGTCATTGTTAAATCCGACGATTTTAAATGGTGATTTTAACCGTCACACTGCTATTACATGAACTAAATTTAGCGGATAAATCTCCAGAGATTCTGCAATGAGAAGCCTCATTAATTTTTCCGCATTTTTATGGCAAAATTCTAAGCAGCTTTGTATTTTAAAAAAAAACTTCAAGGCTTTTTTCTTCTCTTAGCGCAAGCGGCTCGTTTCACATCTATAGATAACTGTTGTTAGTATAATAGTCATGTATAAATTTTAATTTATATATTTCTTGATAGCAAGCGCAGACTGAGTAGTTTTGCGATCGAAAAATAGAAGCATTTGGAACTTTTAATCTTATAGTAGGTTATGCTAGGTTTTCAGTCATTGGAGAAATCTAATGCAAGCATGGGCCTGGTTATTAAGTCCGAAAAAACCAAATATATGTTTACCCTGCCTAACAGCGAAGAGAATGAAAGTCATGTCTTATTAAGTCGGGATAGATTCGAAAAAGTAAAATCCTTCATACATTTAGGATCCTATTAGGATAGGAAGAGATCAAGCGATGAATCCTTTCAGTGCAGCACACCTATAGTCCAGTCAAAGAGTGCATGAAATAGAGGATTATTTTGACCACAGGGCTTCGTTAGTAGTATTTCAAAGATAAACATACTAAAAGTTCCCGCTTCTGGGGGAGAACTGTCAATGGTGGGGAGAAGGTTCTATATTTGGGTTTTTCGATTAGATCTCGAAAACGGTGTACTCTAAAAATATATGCTACGAATAAAAATTAAAGCTAATTAAATTTCCTATAAAATTAATAAAATACACATATGTCGAACTTCCAATGGTTTTCGAGATATAAGTTATTAAAAATAGATAATTTTGGCAAATAAATAATTTTTACCCAAGATAATTTCTCAGAAAAATGACATAATCAAAGATGTAGAGCATTACATTTACTTTAATTTCATATATACGTTTTTGGTATTTGAAGCAAATAGCTGAAAAAAAGTGAGTTAAACCTGTCTTATTTTACTACACCGTAATGTATACGGTATAGTATGGTATGTGGTTTTTCAAGATATACCGTAATGTATATCTTTAAAACCGTTTAAAGTTCGACAAATATGTATAATAACAATTTTATATGAAATTTAATTACCTTTAATTTTGATCTGCAGCATATTTTTCTAGAGTCCACCGGTTTCGAGATACAATCGAAAAACCAAAAAAATTCGACCTTCTCCCCTCCTCCCCACCATCACCTCACACCCCAGGGGCAGGGAGTTTTAGTATGTTCACCTTCTAATTACTCCTAACAAAGCTGTGAAGTCAAACATTATCGCATAGTTCATGCAATCTACAATACGTTTATTGACTGGACTACTATTTACACACAAACATTTACAAAGCCAGGGACTATCCTTGGCCTCTAAAGAAAGACTTTACAAAACTAAATTTACTTATGGATCGGAATGTTGGACTACTAGCAGAGCCTGCAGGCAGGAAAGTTCTTTAGCGTATATACGAACGTATTTACAAACAAGGGATTTCGTGAAGAAGGACAAATTCTGAGCTATATAAAATGAATAAGGAAGTGGACGCTGCTAAATTTGTGAAGATAGCAACACATCGTAGACTTAGTCACGTTGTAAGAATGGATCCAAACGAAATACCATCGAAAATACTGACAGAACGAGTGGATGGTTCAGGGCTCTGTTTCGAAGACTTTGGCTGCTGGTGCAAGATCTCTGTTTGGTTTCAAAAACACGAGGGCACTATAGAAACCGAAATTATCACCATTTCTCTTGCTAACCGTATATCATGTTTTATTTTTATTAATGACTAGAATAATTTTCTGACTTTATGAGCGTGTTTGTGTTAAATTTGATAGTTTTCTAATTTTCACCCTGAATCATCTCCGCAACTAAGAATCGGTATTTCATCACCCGTTTCCTGACTTTTTCCTTAGCACATTACCTCCACAATTACGTATTCCAGTGCAAAATTAAAATAAAAGGAATCACTAGGAAACCAGGAAAAATAAATTTATTTTTATTAATTTCTGCTTAAATTTCTTCAATTAAAAAATATTAAAGAGCTGAAAAACTTTTAAAAGAACAGTGAACAGCAATAACATTAAGAGGTGAAGAAAACTTTGGTCCATAACAGAACTAAAGTTGATAGAAGTTTGCCCTACTACGGTAACTGTTCCAGTAAAACACTAAATCAACACTTAGTAAACTTATAAACTTCTCTTCGTATAAACAATACTAATCGAATATTGTATATTACATGATTAATGTATAACATAATTATTATAAATAAAGAAATTATGATTTTTAAAAAATACAATAACATCTTATATCTCCGCTTCAGAAACATTCGTTATTCACTTCCGAATATTGTGTTGCAACAAAAAAGTATATCATTAGAAAAAGACAAAAAATTTAAGTGAGGAATTAAAAAAAAAAAAAAAATCGTTGAATGAAAAGAGTATATAGATTTATTTTCGCCTTAAACAAATGTCATAGCTCATTACATCAAAGAACAGAAATATTTTTGGTTTCTTGACCGCAAAATTTACCTAATACACAGTGATCTACAAATATATACTTAATTAAAGTCTCAAAAAATTGTGTTATTAGTGGATAGTAAAATAATAGTCATGAAAAAAAAAAAGCCAATAAGGTGTGAACTGAAAATTTTATTTTCGAACTTGTTTTTATTTTTTACTATTTATTGATGTTTACATACTGTATACATAATGTAGAAGTAAATTCAAAGAAAGTTCGTTACAATGGTGTGTAACGTACTGCTCAATAGTTGCACTTCAAAAAAAGATCTTCATCAGAAGGTCTCGTGGTCATCTTCTTTTCAGATGCCTCAGATGGTTATCGGGAATTGAGTGTGAGGCAATTTAGAAAACCAGTGGATTCGAGTGGGTATGGAGTTTACTATGAAAGGATAAGTATCTGGTTCGGGCAAAATCAGCAACATATGGAAAATTAATATCTATATGCTGTTTGTATGTGACATAATAAGGAGCATTGAGGAATTAACGAAGGATTATGAATTTTAAAGATTGGATAGGAGGAAGAATTTGAAGGTTTAGTGGAGCCCCAAAGCTCAACTCCGTATGTCCAAATGGGTCTAATTACTGTTATTTAGATAAGTCTTTTGTAATTTTTAGGAAGCTTTGAAAGCTTGTCTATTAAATTTAAATTAGTGGGAAACGACGGGCAGTTTCCTTTTTTTTAAATCTGGTATGGATTTTCAAACAAAAAATGTGTGGTTCGAATTCTCCACCTCTTAAAAATATCCAAACGTATCTAATCTCTCCAATCCAAAATCTTTAATGCTCCTTATCTTGCCAAAAATAGCCACGTGTCACTAATTTGGCTACTAGATACTTATCATTTAAAAATAAACGAAATACTCACCCAAATCCATTTGTTTCTCAACTTGCTCCCCATTTCATTCCTGACAATCCTCTAAAGCGAATGAAAAGATGGCCTCGGGATATTCTTCGAATGGAGAACTTTATTTTTCGAGTGCTGCCAATGGGTAGTCTCTACAAGTTTTTTGCCATGTTATTGTAATTACAATACCGCGTATTTACTTGAAGTATATTTTTGTACATTTGTTCATTTCAATTCAGAAATTATAGGGAAAAAAAATTAATTTCTTAAAATGAATTTTTTTACTAGGAAATAAATGAACAGATTCTCTTATAACATTATCGTTACCTTGGTATTTATAAATATTATATCGTAAAGATTTCCTTATGATCAAGTTACCACAAGCGCCAAAATTAATTAATAATACAACCGCGCTAAGTTTTGTTTCAAGGTATAATTAGGCCAAGTTACCTCTTGAAAATTAATCAACATACACAGTATGAAAGGGATATACTTGATCTTTCTAATAAGTGTTTTAACAGGATATTCCAGCAATCTGTTTAAGATATATTTCAAGTCAAAATAAAAATAAACCTGTAAGGATGTACTGTTACTGGACCAACGGTTTTGAGAGAAGGGGATTGGCCTAAACCATTCTCAACCGCAAGACTTTTCCTCAATTAAGGATATCCACTTTATAGTGGCTGGGTGTGCCCCAGGAGGGAATTTCAACTCAAGCTTAACTTAAATATTTCAACAAATACGCACCTTAAAAAAAAATACAAATATTCCAATCAAAAAAATCACGAAATCACCGTGGTACATTTCAAACCACTCACTTCACTGATTTAGAAGTACCCACAGTAAAGGGACATATACACAACCTTTATGGACGATTTCACTGACATGGCAACATACTTATTAATGACATGGCCACGACTTACACTCCTGGAACTACTCTCAGAAGATTTAAAAGACGCTGGATAAAATATATGCTCAAATAAATCTTTTTTTTTTTTTTTAATTCATGCCAGGAGGAGGCATGAATGAATCTCCCATACGCCTTTAAGGCCTGTATTATTACAATATCATCAAATTCATTTATTGGTACTTCAATAACAGGTGTGAATAAAAAGAAGAAAAAAACAAAATCCGAGACATCGGGGTCACCTGTGGTGTAGTGGTTAGCATAGCAACCTATTAAACCCAAGATCGCGGGTTCGCAGCCCGGCAGATGACCTTACGATTTTTTAAAGGGAGTAAAAAATCCTTAGCTATGCCGTCCTTCGGAAGGAACGTAAAATGGGGGTCCCGAGCCTGTGCGATGTCAGGTACTCGTTAAAGATCCCTATCCTAATTATACCTGGATAGGCAAAATTTAGGACTCCCACTGTAGCATCGTCCGATTAGCCATAGCAGCATAAAGTGACGTTAAACGAAATAAACAAACAAACAAATCCGAGACATTATTACAGCTGAAGGATATAAAAAAAAAAAAAAATTAAAAATAAAAGTTACTAAAGGAAAAAAGGAGAATCTAGCAAAAAATATTGTGCTTATTCAATTAAATGTTTTTTGAGAAGCTGAATCCGAAGTTCGAATAAGTCTCCAAAAATCCCCAGAGTAATAGAAAAAAACAGCAAGAAAATGGATAATTTTTTATGCAGAATAGCCAATCCCTAAACAACTATCGTAAACAACACTTATATCTATAAGGCTGGTTGGGTCAAATCCGTGCTCTAAATGTGTCACCAGTTCTTGAACTAATAGATCGAGACTGACATATATTTTTACTCAAGCTAATACGTCATAAATCGCATTCAAATAGTCTTCTATTTTATATCTTCGATTCCTTTTGTTTTAAGTGCCCTTGATTAGCTCTTAGCCTAGTCGAAGTGTTGGTCAATGGTGTTTCATTGGCATTTCAGGGCCGACAAAATAGTCTGCATCTATAAATTGATTGAATTACCGTATCGACGAAGGCCAGGGAACTATTTGGACAGCCATTTTCTGCCACTTGAGATATTACCAGATGACACTGAAGGGCTCCTTCAATGAAATATTTCATGCCCTGTTGCCATTCATTAAGAAATGTTATTGAAAGTAGTGTTGAATAAATAATATTTTTTATAATGCTTTAAGTATTTTAAAGATTATAAAATGTTTATTGTTTATAGTTTAATTGTTGGTGTAAATATATATTGTTTTTTAGGGGTTGCTGTATGGCCCGTCGAGAGCCTCCCCCCCCCCCCCCCACCTTCCCAACATCAGCCATATAATAAAATTCACTTTTATTTTGTCACTTTATTGACAGTTTCCCTTTATTTTCTATTAAACAATAATTTTTTTTCTTTGCTTTTTATTCGAATGAAGAGTTTATTATGTTTAAAATGCACATTTCCATTAAGGGATTGTCATAATGTTTTATATACAGTCAGAGTCAAAAATATTCGTACTCTAGTATAAGTTTTATTTTCTTTCGTTTAATTTTGAATTTATTACATATTTATTTAATTTTAACAGATATAATATTGCTACAGATATATATGATTATAGAATAGAATTAATATTTTTTCATGAGAAAATTGATTGAATTTAGCTTAATATCTTATACATTATAGTAAGATGCCTCATTTTTATGAGTCAAAAGTATTCGTTCACTAGACTTTAACTGTGGTTTCTAACCCCTGTTTTAATATTTCGAGGATAACATGCAATCAGTCTTTACCTTGACGTCATTTGTAAAGGTGTAGCGGTTATTAGTGTTTATTTTTGCTGTTCATAAATTGAAAATGGGACGAAAAACCAGAGAGACGACTGAAGAGAAAACATAAATTATTTTACCCCTTGAGTTACGGTCGCTTAGAGAAGTAACTAGACCTCACTCAACCGCCCAAGATGCTATTAAAATGTATGGAACGAGAAAAACTTTTAAATATATACAGAGAATAGGATGATTAAGAAAAATTTACTCCAAATATGAAAGACATATCACGAGAAAAGTTAAAAGAAAACCAAGAATTAGTGCCTTTAAATTAATGTATGAGCATTTGTTTAAAAGAGGAGAAAAAGGGGAGTGTTTTAACAATGCTTCACCTATAACAGCTAGGAGAAAACCATCAGTAAGCAATGGGAGATTGCTATTAAGAAATCAATGGGCCAAGGACCATAAAAAATAAGATTGTGACCTTCGGAATAGGATAATATTTACCTAAGTAGGGTAAAATTAAAATGTTTAATCTTCAGTGGGGCCAAAAAGTATGGAGAAACAAATATCGAAATGGAAATAAGAAATGTAGTTTTAACTGTTATGAATACAGGAAAGCGACTCGTGGTCTGAGGTTGTTGGAATGATGCTAGAGTGGGGTGTCTTGAATTTATCGAAAGCATAATGAATCATATAAAATATATCGACACTATAATAAGAAATTTCCTAATCAGTGATGAAAAATTTTGGATTAGAGAAAATTACATTTTTCAGCAGGATACTGATCCCGAGCATACAGCTTGGAAATCCAAAATGTGGATCCTGTACAACACATAAAAGTGGAGGGCTCATCCCATGAATCACGATATATTAATCTTATAGCGCATTTTTGGAAATATCTAAAAGATCGAGTACGGTAAAGGCGTGTTTTTAACAATCAACATTTAAGTGACGTTATTATTACAAAATTATTGTTACTTTGACACAAAAATTAATGAATTCAATGCCACAAAGCATATAGAGCATTATATAAGCAAAACGTTCTTGAACGTTAATATTAAATAGAAATTTTATCAAGTGTATGAATACTTTTGACTCATGATGTTATTGTTTTGTTTTTTTCAGTTATTCTTCTTGTATTATTTTCTGAAATGTTCTATAAACACAAAAATATATTTATAAATTCACGTGTTGATGTATACATTAAATGGATTTACTGTTTTAAATCAATCCTAATTAATAATGCTAATATTTGTTATTTCTTATGATTTTTAGCAAGTGTATGAATACTCTTGACTCTGACTGTGCACAAGTAACTGATTTGTATGCCTAATGAGAACACGGTTTTAAAAGTAAATTTCTCCATGAAATCGAAACAGAATCTTTTTTTTTAACATATCAGTCGAAAGCTGATTAAATTTTCAAATTTTTGTGAGATTTGCAGTTTTGTGGATAGTTTTTTTTAGAAAAACGGTAACCGTTGAAGTAATATAAGACATTTTAACTTCCATAAATAAGGTGAAGATCAAGCTGTTCTTTAGATAACAAGATTGTAAAACTCAAGGTTACATGTACTCTGTTCTTATAGAAAATTTAATGCTAAATCTGAAAATGAGGTCATAATGTTTGAAAAACATTTACACAAAAAAGAGATATTACATCTTTTATGGTAAATAACGTAATTTCCTCAAAAAAGTCTTTGATATATCGTATATATTTTTGATCAAGTTTCTCACATTTTTTTTTTCCCACTAAGAGATACACACCCTGTATAAAGTAATACTTGTGAGTCGTCAACTCCCTAGCACGAGCCCCGGGGAGTTTGGCTCCCCCTGTCCCTCCTCTCAGCGACCCTGGTTGGTGTTAGAAACCACACTCAAAAAATTAACTTCTCATTTTCAATATGAATATGAATTATAAAATATTCATATTATATGCTATTATAATTAAATGGTTAATCATAAAAATTTTCAAAAAGATATCTCCAATAGATAATATACATGTTATAGTTTGTAAGGAAAACCTAACAACTTAGAAACAATTATTATTTAATAGATATATTTTTTTCGAAACTTACACTCCATAGTAGAACAAGTATAATTTGTTTTGTCTTTTTAATACGCTTTTACGATTTTACAATCGGCTTATCTTGAAAATTTGCACACTTGTCAAGTACCAATGACAATACAATAATTTCACAACTTTGTTTTAATATTCTTACTTAATCCAGTCGAAATACCCCCGAAAAGGGGACGGGCCTTGCTAAAGGTGTAGTGGTAGGCTTTATGATTGGTCGAGATGTGTACTGAGAATAAAATATCACAAATGTGACTACATTTGATAAGGAGAAAATATTTGGGGGGCAAAATAACGATTTTGCACTTTTTTCAGAATTTTTCAAAAAACATATCCAAAAATGCTCTAAATCGAAACATGTGTTATTTACAAAATTAAAGTTTAATAAATTGTGCTCCTATAGACATCTCTTAAGCTGAATTTTATTCGGATGTTTAGCCACAACCGATTGTCAAAAATCGACGAACTTTCTCAAAAAGTTAGTTTTGGTCATGTTTAAGAGTCTATGACACAAAAATGGCTAATCCACTAAAAAAAAGTGTTATTTAATAATAGTTGTAGACCATTAGATTTTGTCTAACATAGGATTAGTTCAGTTTGCTATTAAAGCGTGTTTTTTTAGTTTTTTAAACTATAATTTATTTTCTTTCGATTATGCATTGGTTTATTTTCCTTATTACAACAGTTTATTTCCGTAATCCGGTGTGGTGTTGGTCCCGATAAACCGAATGAGGGGGTCTACTGTAATACCAGGTAAACAACTAAAAATAAGATATTATCTGTATTTTTTAAAAGATAACTTTCGTCGATAAATGAATATTTTCAAATATTATAAAGAATATTGAGTATTTATTTTATACATAAATCCTCAATGTAAAGCACAATGCTTACATTAAAAATACATACATACACATATATATATATACATACACACACACACACACACACATATATATATATATATATATATATATATATATATATATATATATATATATAAAGTGTACTACATCCCTCCACAACATGTATCAGCAAACGAATACGAACCGGAATCCAGTTTTTGGCTGTCAAAGAACTAATGGATGCGTCATGCCCTAAGCCTTTGCGCGGTGATTCATTTCGGATCGACAACTGACAGTCTGCTCTTCGCAAAGTGCCTCTTTCCAAATAACATATGCAAGTGTTAGTCCATCACAGGTGCAATGACGTCACGTGAGAGAATCAGCACGCTACCTACAGAAAATA
The DNA here is from genome assembly GCA_003667255.2 of Euschistus heros. Classification (NCBI taxonomy): domain Eukaryota; kingdom Metazoa; phylum Arthropoda; class Insecta; order Hemiptera; family Pentatomidae; genus Euschistus; species Euschistus heros. The sequence goes on along the minus strand of RCWM02000133.1, from coordinate 247,574 downwards.
TCAACATTGCACCTTAGAAATGTTTTTTTCTAAATGCTTTTTAACTTTTAAATTTACTTTCTCAACTACCTAGCAGATTCACGCCAGACGATAAAAAAAGCCAACTTCTTTTATGACAATGGATTTACTCATAAGAAAAATCTCAATGTTCATTATAATTATTATTTTGAACAGAATTATCAGTAAATGATGTCATTAAACTGACTTTTACTGTAAAAAGATTTTTTTTTTGTTTTTTTTATTATTACAGAAAAGAGTAAAACTATGACTGTTTGAGAAAGAAAGTATTTCTTAGAATTAATTTCACTTAAAATTATGTTAGGCGCAAAAAAATAATAAATTTCGAAGCAAGATTATTGTCAGTAGACTGTTTTTATCAGAGGATGGATTTCGAATAGCAGATCAGATAAATTTCAGTAAATACAAATTACATGTTGAAATTTAAAACGATTTTCGTATTCATACATTCACATAAAAAGCAAATTTTGTGTTTTTAAATTTCAAAACACTTTTTTTTCTAATTTAATTAAAATTAAAATTTTTATTATATATATATATATATATATATATATATATATATATATATATATTTTTTTTTTTTTTTTTTTTTTTTTTTTTTTTTTTGGGAGGTGGTTTTAATGTTTTCCTTCGAGCAATAACTCTGATTTTACTTATTTCTCTACACACCAGACAGACTTGTACAAACTATACAATGTACATGTAATTTTTAATTTTAGTTTGGATTATTATACATATACATATACTTAGTACCTGTGTTTAAAGTTAAATTTAAAGAATAAATAAGAAAAATAAAACAAAATAATGAACAAGAAGTTATATAATATAAAAATGTAACAAAATCATGCAACAAAGTGATTTTATCATCATAAATCCTTTAAAAAATATTTAATAGAGAAAAAATTATGAATATTTAATGTTTTAAAGGTATTTTATATTTATATCCTCTTTTTTTAGTATGGAATTTTAAAGAAATATTTTGCAATCTTCAAATAAATTGTTCATCAAACATTGACCGTCCACCGGCTAATGTCCTAGTTTCTGTACTGTTATTGTCTGTAGTAAAGTTCTGTAGTCAGTGAGTAATATGCATTCATATATTAGGTGTTGTATATTTTGTTCTTGTGTGAAATCACAAAGACATAAGAACGAATCTCTTATTTCGAATCGATAAAAGTAACTGTTCACTGCCGCATGCCCTGTGATTCCTTGTGTAATTGAATTAAGTAAATTGTATTACCAATCTCAAACTATAAATAACACCGTACCTTTGTAACCTCTCATATACAATGGCGCTCGCGACCTATCGGTAAATTTTCAAAATCCACCGCGCGCCACAGATTCATCTTTTTTTAACAATCACTAAATAGAAAATAAATAAACATTTTTTATTGCTAAATCTTTCTAGATCTATGAAGATGATGTAGTAAAATTTAGTAGAGATTGGTTCAGTATTTTTCGCGGATAATGATTAAATCAAAAAATGGTTTGTCCTTTTGTATAACATTACATATAAGTTACAATTTTTTAATTTTTAAAATATTATTTTAGACCACTCTGTTAATGAAAAATTTACATTGGTCTTAATATTTATGTTATCATTTATTTATATATTTTTTTACATAAATCGTTTAAAAAATAAATAAATACGAAATTTAATTTAATATGAATTATAAAAATTATCTGTGAATTATAAAGCCGCAATATAACCACCTTTAACAAAGACCTTCTCAATTTCGTTAATGTAAATTACGCAAAAGGAGCTTATTAAGTCAACATGTGTGAAGCTAACTTCTAACAGTAGGGGTAACTTTTCCTCAAAGCACCTGAAGAGGAAAATCTAGGCTGAGTTGAGTAATCTAGCTTGAAGAGCATTAGAGCTAGTTTTAGAGCTTGAGTGCACTGAAGAGTCTAGCTGCATGAGATCATTTTTTTTTTCCTATCTCTATTGTAGTATCGAACCTCCTTCATAAATCTCTTTCCCATACTAGAGACCCCATTTCAGTTTTACATTATACTACTTTTAGCCCTTTATGTAGAACCATATTTTTGCAAAATCATTCATTATAAATATCAAAATATTGTACATTTCTCTTAAATATAAATTGAGATATTTAAATTTATCTATACTTTTTTATAAAAAGAAATGCCATTTTTCTTTTTGATCACTAACTACAAAAACTACTGAACCAATCTCTACCAAATTTTAATCATCTTTATAGCTTAAGTAAGGTTTAGCAAACATGAAATCTACTGACGTTCAATTAATTTGTTATTGTAAAAGAAATAATATACGAGCGTCATTTCAGATGAGAGGTTACAAATGTATAGTGTTATATGGGTCATTCTCAAAAACATTGCCACTTTCGTGAAAAAAATTGCCACTCGTATTTAACTTAGTGACAGATAGTCACATTATTTTGCCTTCGATTTTTTTTTTTTTTTTTTTTTTACAACTCTTCTCCAGAGTATATTTCTGAAATGGAAAAATGTTTTAAAAACTTCTAAAAATGTCAGGAGTGTTACTGTCACCAGCTCAATATGACTACAAAAAATTTTGTTTACAAAAACCATATTTTATTTTTGTTATTGATAAAAATTAAAAGTGCACATTCTAAAGAACATTATCCGCGTTATTAATTTTTTTTTTCAATAAAAATAGACTATACAGAAAGTCAAAAAAAAAATATATTGCTGTCCCCAGGGTTATACTAAAATGTTGGTCAGAAGTGTTACTGTTCTTTTTGACCTTGAAATCCAAAAAACTGACTCCAAACGGGTAGGGGAACTTCTTATAAAAGTGATGCATCGTCTTCCGATTGCTAAACCAGTTATTTCCGGTTCCTTAAGAAGAGAGGAAAATTAGGTTCGATAATAATGATAAGTATAGAAATACCCAATGTCAGGGGTGTTACCACTATAAAATGTCTATGGCTCAATTTTTATTACATCTACACATAACAATAAAAAAGTGCTTCTTTTTTTTTCTTTAATAATTAATCTTTTACAATTAAATTATTAAAAAATATTTGAATATAAGGTTAAATTTGTAGATATAATACATCAAAAGGAGGATACTCCTAAGTTCATATCGTTGTGTTTTCCAATAGTTTGTCAGATTCGACTTTTGTGTTGGTATTATTTCCAAGAGGTTGACCAACATAAATTCCTAAACAGTCTTTCTATAACAGTAAAATGTATTAAAAACCATCTTATTTTGGTATTTGTTCAAGTTTAATTGTCTTTATATGTATTCATTGAAATCAGCAATTATATTATACTTACGATAAACACAAGCAATGTTCAATTTAAAATATTAAAATTGAGAAGCCTGTGAGATTAAATATGTTTTTAACGAATTCAAAAAACTTACAAACTATGTCTATTCAAAATTTACTTACATTAGCAGCAATACTACATGTCTTCAAAATTACCTGAAACAAATGAATACGAAAGTTATGAAATATCCCAACATTACATATTACATATTAATAGGATATATGTACATATAATTTAATGAATGCTTCATATTTTAAATACTTGAAACTATTAAACATATAAATAATTATATAAAAAAACTGGAATTAAAAAGTGTGCAGCACACGTTTTTAAACACCTAATAAGTTCATTAAAATATGGTTCCTTCCACTGTCGCTGCAGAAAAATAATATTTTCGACGATTTCTGATTATTTATCGTTAAACTATTAATTATAAACTTAAATATATAAGCGATCAAAGAAAATAATTTGATGTTTTATTCGGACCAAAAACAGCCAACCAATTTCAAAATTAATTATTTATTCAACAATTTTTTTTTTTTTTTTAAATGGTTTCCTTGGGTATTAAATTTGACACACACCTTAAGTTATCGGCCCACTTACCCAATAAAATAAGAAAAGTGAAAATACAATCTTACAAACTGAATCACTTATTATCTGCTACAAATAAAAGTTTAAAATTAATTATATATAAATGTGTAATCCGACCAACCTCACTGTATACTGCACTTTTATTTTCATTCATTGGGGAAAGCACAAACAACAAACTTCTATCATTCAAAAATGGTATGACGAGGAGATTGTAAAAGTTACTACGATGCAAAGAGTCAAAACCACGAAGATATACGAGGAAATAAAAGTTTAAAAAAATTAAGGAGTTTTTGGTCGATAGAACAAAACATTTATTCGATACCTTAAAAAATATTTCAAATCCTCTCTACAGAAAAAATTTACCTGCAGGAGAACCAAAGCGATGGCAATAATTGTATTAAATATGAAATTATAGATTTAAGTTATTTTAGATGATAGGTGAGCTCTATCACCTAATTATTAATTTAACTATATTAATTGATTATGCTCAATTTAAAAAAAAATGTGACTCCTTGAAAGCAGTAAGAAGTAGCTTTGTATAAGATTAATTCAAGAAAAAAAAAATTTGGTGCAGTTCGAAAACTTTTGCAACGGGCAATTAAAACTTTTTTTGATAATTATTGAGTCAATACTTAAAGATTATCTGTATTTTGGGTTTTTTTAATGATTACATGTGTATCTCATATGAATGAAGGAGAATATGAAATCGTCAAATAGTTATTTTCCTACGAGAGTGGAACGAACCATATTTTAGTAAATTTATTAGATGTACGAAAACTTTTTCTTTTTACTGTACACAGATAAAGAGAGGTATAATTTATGCAATTTAAATACATATTTCCTCTATGACAAAAAAAATTAATAATTTTATCTAAAGGTGAGGTTAAAACTATGCTGAAGTCAAAGGTCTGAAGTCTGAACATGCACAGACATGTTGAGTCCAATGTTCAAATCAGCTGGTAGAATATAAAGAATTGATTCCTAATAAAATAAATTTTGTTATAGAACACAAAGTAAAAAATATATGTTGTGAACTTTCATATTGTGGAACAATTGAGGTAAATTTCATTATATTTAGTTGTTCATTTTAAAACTCGGTCAGTACGTTATTTCTAAATTACAGAATCAATGGGGTTACTTTTTTTAGATTGCTATCTATAATTAGTTTCTAGTTAATATAGATTCATAGATTTAACCCAACTATAATCCTTGAGAGGAATTATTCAGCTAAGATGACACTAATTTAATACAGAACTGTTCGAACTTTTATGTATGTAATGAGGATATCTGTGAATAAAATCATAAGTTAAAATATATTTGAACTTTTAATATACTACTAATAGACTAATTTAGAAAATTTATTAGACAAATATAAATTTCTGCGAAATACTTTACTTATTTTTTAAAATAAAAATTAGTAGGTACCTCGTTCAGACATTCTTGAGCAACTATTTCATTACTTTCTGAGATAGTTTAATAGTTCATTCGTAGTGAATTAGATGTAATTCACTTATCTTATGTTCAGTAACATTAGTTATATCGAACTAGATCCTAAGACAGCAGGGAAGAGACTGAGAAAGTACAGGATAGTCTGTACAGACATGTTGAGTCCAATGTTCAATCTTCTAAGTAGTGGGGGTAACTTTTTCTTTCGATATATTTTATACACATTTTATGTATTTAAACCCATTTATTGTAAACGTACATATTATTATTGTATTTGTTTTTTTGTTTTTTTTGTTTCTCTATCTTAGTTCATTCCTTTCAAATGTTATTATTCTAATTTATTCTACATTATCACAAGCATCTCCCGATGCGGCTTCGTCCGCTTTCATAACTAAGAAACTTGGATAATTTCAACTAATTAAAATTATTGAAATACGTATTATTATTATTTTTAAATTGAGCAGATTTATTGGAAACGAATGTTCCAACTCATAAACACCAAAAAAAAAATATATATATGCCAAAAAAGTCTGTGTACACCGTTAGACAGAAAATATTCAACCAAAACTAGTGAATCCTCTAATGGATTATAAGCATTTTACTCTTCTGAGCTATTTTTAGTCTTCTACTGTCTGTTTCCGGGCAAGGAAATTAAAAATTATAATTGTTTTCTCACTATGGAGAATTTCGTACAAATCAGAAAAATAGTCATAATTTCAAGAAACGAAGTCAAGTTTGGGGAGGATAGGCAAAGAAATTTCTGAAAAGCACTCTGTATTATAAAAAAAAAAAAAAAAATCATCAACAGGTATGAAGAAACTGGGAACTTAGCAGCATGTCAAAATGTTTTTCAAATGTGAAAAAAAAAGACACACCAAGAAAGTGTAGACCCCAGCCAAAAAATTATATCCACGTCATAGTCCAGTAAAATAAGGGTTTGGCAAAGAAAAAGTACCGAACTTTTATTCTCAACAGATATTTATGTTTTTTTGGGGTGCTGAATCCGATTCTGAAGTTTGCTACCAAGGCAGACGTCGGCTTCATACCCAAAAATGCAAAAAAAACAAAAAAAAACGGTTGTTTACCTATAACACGAAATCGAAGCTATTTTCGAAGAAAGTCTTAACGAAATTTAAAAAACTACTCTGAAATCGGATCATTTACTGCGAATAGGGTTGCCATCTCCTAAAATACAAAAGCCGGACTTGGTGCTGTATTAAGTAGGACATTATCTTTAAAAAGAAAGTCTGTCAAGATAAGTTACATATAATTTTTAATTATTCAAAGCCATGATACATAATTTATATTACAGGTTTAAGTTTTTAGTTATACAGTAACCACTTATTTATAGTCCTATACTTAATCTTTTGATCTTTATGTATGACATTAAAATTAATAACTACCTGAATCATTTTCAGTCTTCTTTAGACTTCACTTTTATAAAACAAAAACAAAAATAAATAAATTACAGCTCCACTTTGGCAGTAAACTAATAGTTTTGATTATAAAAATATAACAATATATGCACTATTCTAAAGAGAAAACCAAAAGATTAAAATTAAAAAGCCAATTATAAAGATATCTTAAATGTTTCTAAAAATAATAAAAATCCATAAATTCTTAGTTATATTTTGCTTTTTCACCTACTTTATCCAAAACGTTGTTTTCCTTAGAAATCATATCATAAAATTCTGCACATGTTAATTTTAAATTGCATAATATGAACATCATCTGTTCAATTGTTTATGTTTGCAATTTATTGCGTTCCTTTGTCCACTGAGCATTAAACAAAGAGAAAACTCTTTCAACGCTGACGTTATGTCATAGAATCGAAAAATACTATTCTTCCAATTTTAGTAGTTCAGAATTAAATTCTTCATTATGAAATGATCTAAAATAAGCAGTCCACTTTTTATGTACCGAAAGTTTTTTAAAATCTTTAATAAAATCCTGCCATTGGTCAAAAAGTTTACTAAATTAGTCAAAAAGGTAAGAGGAGTGAGGGTTTCCAAGATCTGAACACAGTTGCATTGCCGCCACGCTATAAGATAGCTACTTTCAACGAGAAGACGAAAAAGCCTAGCAAATGCCGGACAGACCGGGCTCACAAATATTTGGCCGGATACCCGGAAAACCTAACCGCGAAGATATGGTATTGGGAAAACCTGTAGAATTTGGCCTACTAGCGGTCAATCTCACTTCTCTGCAAAAACATGTTTGTCGTACTTTTTTGTCCGAATAAAAGTTTGGAAGTTTTTTTTTTTTTTTTTTTTTTTCGGACGTTTGGTGTCTTGTTTTACTGGACTATCAAAATAATCTAACTATTTAGTTATTATACAGATCAGGATTCTGAATATTACAATAAAATAGTGTCTCTCTAAAATATTGACACTGGAGGTGGAAGAGTAAGGTTATTATTTGCAGGGCTAGAACAGTAGAACAATGGAGTGGTTTTCAAGGCAGGAAACTGACTGACTAATCAGGACGTGAAGACTTAATGAACGCGATCCATCTCGTAGGGGCGGGGGGGGGGGGAGGGGAAGAGGAAAGGGGGTGACTTTACAAATACAAGAGATTGGAGCGGTGCTGGAGTGGGGGAGTTAGGGGGGTACTTGGGGTGGGGGAGGGGAGTTAGCCCTAATCTACATGTTAACGCCCTTATTAGGCCATCCCACGTCGTCTTCGCTTCTAGTTTCCAGAGCAAATAGCATGTGAGGGGTAGCGATAATACTTACCACCTAATATCTAAATTTGAAAAGCAATCTCTACACTGGAAGGACAATAATACACATAGAACAGTACGGAATAGAAAATAATATGGGGAACAATAACGTCATTAAAAAATAAGTACAGGAATAAATACATCTCGGCAGAGTTAATTAAAAAAAAATAAATAAATAAAAAAATAAAATAAAACGACTTCAAGACATGTACAAACTTTAACCAAAAAATAAAAAAATAAAATTTTAATTACTTCGAAAGAAAGAGAATTAAATGAGAATAAACGAACTTATATACTTATATACCTATTTTTTTTTCGAGTTTTGTTCGTTTTGGTTGGCACCGAACAATAAAAATAACTTATTATAAATTTTGAGCAGGTATATAAGTATCGATAATTTCTTTGGTTGTCCTATAGTACTCTTTTTTGGAAGTACTTAAAATATTATTTTTTACTTTTTAGTTCAAGTTTGTACATGTATTAAAGTCTTTTTTTTTTCTTCCTTCTAAAAATTAACTTTATTTTTTTTATTGTTTATTTTACTCTAACCAGATGTATTTATTTCTGTACTTATTTTTTTTAGTCCCATGGTAAAATTATTTTTATTGTCTGTTCTGTTCTGTAATGTTTATTATTGGCATTTCAGTGTAGAGAGGCCATTCAATCTTTTTTGAATTGAGGTATTTCGTAATATCTGAAGTATCGATACTTTCGTTAATTGTCCTGTGATCTTTGTTTGGAAGTAGTTAAATTTTTTTTTTTTTTTTTTTTTTACTTTTTAGTTCAAGTTTTTACTTGTAGGTATAAGTTTGAAGTCAGTGTTTTTTTTTTTTTTTAATTAAGACTTTTTTCAATTTTTAGTGTTGAGTGAGTGTATTTATGTATTTAATTTATATGTATATATAAATTATTTGTGTAAATAATTTAAATTTAGCCACTATGGAGTAATAGTGGAATTTTATATAACAGTGATAAGTGTTTTCTGGCTTTTGATTTATTTTTCTTTCTTTTTTTTTATTATTCTTAAAAAGCCCTTAGTATATTTAAATAATTTTAATGGGACCACCTCTGATGACTTACCGATCAAATAAAGAATCATCAAAACTGCTGGTAACATCCACCTATCTGAAGTCGGTTAATAAATACTCATGAATACTAACAATAAGTAAATATATATAAAGAGAATATAAAAATAAGAAAACATTCCAGAAATTAAATAAAAAATAATTTCCTACAGTACAATGTTTGGTGCAGTGAAAAGCATACAATAAAATTATCTATGGGCGGGTTAAATAGGTTTGAAATTAATTGATCTTGTGGACTTCGGGTTCCATTAAGATCTGAACTGAATCATATTGTTATTATAGGAAGATAATGGGTATTGATAATTTGGTAAAAGAATGTTCAAAGGAAATATTGTCTACGGAAGGTGGAATAAATCCAATTTTGAAACAGAGGTGGAAAACGGAAGCGTCAAGGGATATCGAAGACAAACCTGAAAAGATAAATATTAAGAAAGGGTGCATAGTGTGTTGAGTAATTTTTAGTCAATTTAAGTCTGGAGGTATCACCAGAAAGCTATATTTCATAATTTGTGTCTAATGGGCTAAGTAATGGGGTAATTATAGAGTTTAACATTTATTGTATTATTAGTCTTAATTTATTAATTTTTCTCCGAACAGAATATTTGTATTCCTCTGTAGCACGTTATTGCTTGCATATACCTGTTGACATCATCGAGCACTTTCTAATAAGATAGAAAAATACCTAAACTTCTATTAACACGGTATAGAAAAGTTATGAACCCGTTGACACGAATGTATTAGGTTACTGCAAAAATAAAGCAGGTTTTGAATATTATTTTTTTTAGGAATTGCTTGCCAAGTAAACAAAGACAATCCTCGAGCCTAGTAAATGGTTTATAAACAATGGTCATTAATGTTGTTTTTTCTTACAGATGAGTTAATTTGTTAAAATTTCTTTGAGTAGGGACCTCTGAAATGGTCGAAGTACGACCTAAACCGCGCGTGTCATATACAGTGAATGGTTGCAAAAACGTCGTCTTGGAGATTTTGATATTGGGAGATGAAGATCGCGGTAGGCCACTCGACATTATAAACCGTACAAAATTATAATAACTTTTTTTTTAACATATAAAATCCTGTATTATTCTTGCACAAAACTAATATTAAAAGTAATGGAGAGTATATTGATTAATACAGATATTTTAGATAACTTTGAAATTTATAAACCAATATAAATTTCCAACTAAATATAATATTTATAAAAATATACTTCCGACAGATTTTATTCATAATCCTAAAATATTAATTATGAAAATTGTATTTAGTGCGTCCTCTTGAGTACGTCAGAGTATAACAGAAGAAAAGGTTCCACTCGGGAAAGACATAGTTTAAATGAAACAGGCCATAGAAGCGTAATGATGACCACTCTTTCACGGCTCTCTTCACCCTCTCAACCTAATGAAACCGCTGCAAGGTTAATCCAATTCAACCTTGGTACCACGACAGTTCCTCGGTAAAGAAAATCGAAAGGTCAATCCAACTATGCTACGAACCATTTGTTACATGAAACATTTATGAACCCGATCAAAAATGTATAAATCGACTCAGATGTAGAATATTTATTCTCTCTCTCTCTAACACTCTACTCGGGAGTTATAACTTTTAAACATGAAGAAATTCTTCACTTTTAAAATGAATATGGCGAATTAACTTTAAATTTCATTTTTCTTTAAATTGACAAGACTGGACTACCATGTTTTCCCCCTGGTCCTTCAAATAATAGGCATGTTAAACCACAGGGATTGACCGAAGAACCAGCTGTGTTGTTCTATTTTACTTGGATTAGTTATCTGTTGTAATCGCATAAAATTCTGTAGATAATATCGGTTTTAGTAAAATCTATACAGGTTAACTAATGCAGCCGGTAATGAAGTCAAATTTACTCAACACATGCTGACATCTCACAACACATTTATCAGAAAATAAAAAACATAAACACAAAATAACACTCAGTATAAAATTGCCATAAATATCTTTAAGAGGTTCAGTGGTGTCTGAATTTTTGTGGATCTAGCCTCTGGAAGAGTAAACGTTGAGAGTTTATGTTGCAGTCTATAACATCTCGCTGGCTCGACTCCAAGACCTGGCCACTCTCTTCATTCTTTACATCCTATCTATTCTTCTAGGTCTATTCTGTACTCAACATGGATACTACTAGAAGTTAAGTATCTTTGACCTTTTCGGTATTTTGTTTTCAAGTGTATGTCCGTGATAAATAGATCAGAGTTTTTATTTTTTGTGAAGAACTACTCAATAGTAGTAATTCAATAGTTGTTCTTCATTAGAATGCCACGCCTGGGAGGGTTGTCGGGAATGGAGTGAGAAACAAGTTGGGATATTAGTGGATTCGAGTCGGTATGGAGTTTACTATGAAAGGATATGTATCTGGTTTGTGCCAAATCTGCAACATATGGGACTTATAGATCGTTATGGATATGTTTGTTTCTAACAAAACATTGAACATTGAGGATTTTTAAAAGGACTTTGGATGGTACGAATTAAATACGAAAAAAAATTGGAATGTTTAGTGCAGCCCCAAAGCACTTCGCTGCGTTCAAAACAAATATAGTGTGCGTTGTCAATATCTATCCAACGTAAACAGAAGTGTATTTCAAAATCCTGTCAAAATCACATCTCCTGAGGTACGCATGATGGTGTAGAAGGATCAATAAATTAAAACTGATGAATTATTTACTACCACGTCAATTTTTTTTATGTTTTTTCATTTAAAAACTATTTTCGAATATTAAACATACATCATCATTTCTCAAAATAAAAAAAATTTCAAACCATCTGCACTTTGCTAGATATATTATATTTATTTATTTAGCTCAACAACCCGCAAACGAGTCTTGGCTTCCTCCAACAGAAATCGCCTTGTGTTTCTGTCCTGCGATGCAGCCATCCAATCCCTTACTCCTTGGACCGACTTTCCCCTAAGATAAATATACATATTATATACATTACATTGAAAAAAAAAAATGGAAGATAAGAAATCATTCCTGTTTATACTCCCCTAAGTAGGCAAAAAAAAAAAAATAATAATAATATGGATACAAGAGTGAAACAAGAACACTACTTCAAGATTTACAAGACTAACATTCCAAGATGACAATAATTCCTATTACATGATTGATAACCCTCCGGGGCCACTGAAAAAAGAAATGACTAGGGACCTGTTAATAAAGATTTTATATCAGGGTCATATTTCTCTACGTTAACTAATTGTACACTTAGAAAACAGTTCTAAAAAAAAATAAAAAAATATTCTTAAAAAAAAAAAAAGTTACAATAGTTTTATCCTTGAAAGTTCGCCTGCAAGCAACATGAAAATAAAGCTACAACAAGAAAATAATACCACAATCTTATCTTGACATTTTGTTCCTTATACAGACTAAATGATGAATGCGGAGGTGAGTTTCATATAACGGGATAAAGTTACACGAAACAGGAGATAAATTGCAACGATTAGACTGAATTAATGTTTAAACTTTGAAGATGATTCCACTTTTTCCTCCGCTGGCCGTGGAAATATATTGGGCCCTCTATTGGGTTTAAGAACATTCAACTCACTCTAAAATTCCTCCCCTAACTTTATCTTCTACTATAAATTGCACAATATAAGTTATATTCTTATATTTAATATGCTTTTAATATATATTTATGTATCCGGGTATAAAGTTAAATTAGATTAAAAAATAACGAAATAGGACCAAACTCAGTCATACATAAATATTTGAAATCAACTTATTTATTTTTTTTTAATTCGTTTTGGTTTTTGGTGTAAGACGCTATTTTAACTGTTTTAGGGGTTTTAAAATCGCCCATTATCCCGCATTCTTCTGCAGTGAGCTTCCCTTCGTTCTTCAGTCTATATCCTGACTGATTTTATTTTTGGTTTTGGTTGAAAGCTCTATACTTTTTCCAGTTTTCTCTTCAAAGGATCACGTTCTAAGATGTCCTCGAGATACACAGTTGCTGTAAGTCTTTTTCCTCTTCTGTAAACCTTCTTTGGTTTTCTTTTCATCAAAATAAACGCATAATCTTCCAGGTTTCATTCGTCCCAAGGGACTATAGAAGGAGAATCTGCTTTTGTGCATCAGTTATTTTCTAGACATAGAGATACAGTCCCTTAATGTGTCGCCTTCTGTACTCCCCCTGATCTTTGACTGGAACCAAGATCTTCCTCTCCTTTGTTTCCAGTTTTCCTGCCGAGCCTTTCTTATTTGTCGCCAGGCATTCTGATGCATATAACACCCCCGGTTGAACGATAGTTCAGTAGTGCCTGAGTTTGGCCTTTTTAGGATACTGATCGCTTATTATAGGCGTCTTTGGTTTAGTGGTAAGCCTACTTCAGTTTGTTGATCCGTGACACGAAAACTCTTTTTCGAAAATGTTGGGCTCTATCCACTCACCTAGGTATTTGAATTTCTCTGTTTATTTTATTTTTGCTTTGCTCACCTGAAGTTCCAAGGGTGCTGACTTGATATTCGTTGCGAACTGCGTTTTTCCAAAAAAAATTCAGATACCTGCCTTTGCTGCTTGCTCGAATTCAAATCAGTTACAGTACCGAATTATGTATAGGCATGGATTATAGAATCACATATTTTTTATTTTAATTTTAATCAATTGATAATTTCATTTAATGCCTATCCAGTTATGAAAAAACAAAAGAACATCAAATTTTCAAATAATAATAAATATTTAAAATTAATTTAGGATTATTCAAAAAGCAGTTTTATTTGTTTTTTTTTTTTTTTTTTTTTTTTTTTCATTTTTTTACATTTAAAGGGATAATTTATAATTTTATATCTTAAAATATTACTTTGTTTAATTTTCAAAAATATTTAGTTTCTATAAGTTTATCCCCACCATTGGAACGGTTTTCTACAAGAAATAGACAATTTTGATATAATAATATATATATATATATAAGATTTTATATATATATATATATATATAATATTTATATTTATTTTTATCACAAGATTTTACGTAACCTCCAATCTCCGACTGGAGCTACCTTCTTTTAGCAGCAAACTCTTTATTTGTTAAAAACTATGACCTAAAAACATATGTTTGTGGCGTCACACCGCTATACTAATCAAGTCTGCCTGGATCCAGATCTCAAGTAAATTGTATCTTGGTGATTAGTCACATAATCCGACAGCGGATAGTGGAAGAATTCTCATCGCTTATTTAGAGTTTAATTTCGAGTTGAAGAACATAATCATTTGAAATTTGGTCAGCCAGTTGCAGTATTTTACTGCAAAATCGAATAGTCATTTTATATAAAAAATCATCAGAACATTAAACATCGTTCAAGCTGCAACTACTCCCGGGCCATTACGAAAAATTAATTGATTCTAACTAAAACTAAAATAAAATTAAAATTTATTAGTATAATTGAAGAGTGTTAGGCTAGAAGGCGGAATGTATCTAGGAATGGGAAGAAGGAAAGAAAGCGAAACTGAGATTTCATCGCCAGCTGTTAGCTTGTCCTATATACTATCACCTATGTTTAAAACTATGTTTTCGCCCTCAGAAGCACATGTGTTACTATTAATTAAATTAAACCTTTTTAGATACGGTTTGGTTTGTCTATGTTCGGTTAAGATCTGTGTCAGTTTGTGATGTGTGGATTTGAGTATGTTAAAATTTTGTCTTGTTACATATCCAGGTTGGGGGATTTCTCTTATTTAATCCAGCGAACATTCCAGATTGATATTGGCTATATTTTTTAAACGATAGTAGTGTTTCCGTAGATGACGGAAATAGTTGATTTTTTACTGCCTCTTTGACATATATATAAAATTAAAATTATATATTATTATGAGAACACAAATACGAACTCTTGTTTCGGGCTATGACAATGGTTACAAGCCGTGCTTGATATGAAAGCCTGAGTTCCCCCTAACAGACATCCACGGCCTATTGTTAGCTCTCCGCTAAACTTGGCTCTAAGTTTCGGCCCATCCTCTTTTCATCTTCTAACCCCTCCCTCCTCTCCCTTTAATCTCCTCTAATAGGCAGGAGTGTATTTAGGTGACCTTCTCGGAATTTAGTTTGATTGATAATTCTGAGAAGAGCCAGAGAAAAGGGCATTCGTCAGAGCAACAGGTATTGAATTCATCGAACTGTGTAAATTAGGAATGTCCTTTTTAAATTACAAATCTTTAAATTGAAAAATGCCGTTAAACATTAGAAGGTCGTGGCTAGCTAAAGAATACCTTCTCAAGGTTTATTCGGACTCTAACCACCCGGTTGGGAATGCAATTCACAAAGGAGATGTATTCTGTCATAAGCTAGATGAAATTATTAACGAACTACAATTTCCGCTTAAATCACTACATAAATCTGAAGCTTATCAGGAATACACAACATTAGCTCCCAAATGTCTAATTAAAATAAATAGTAATACCAATCTAATTGGTAAAACACAGAATAAATCTCACTATTCCTCGTTACATCTGAAACTAACAGCACTGGAAACAATAGCTGAACGAAATCCCAATTACCACAAAATATATTCTGATGCATCAAAAACATAAACCCGCACTTCGATCGCCGTATCCGACCCCCAGAACAACCATAAATTATCTTTTTCAGTCCCATTGAATCTTATTGTTAGTATCTTCAGCTCAAAACTTTACGCCATCCTTCATTCCATAATATACTGAGAAAGAACATACGCAAATACCAATATAGTTATCCTAACAGATTCAGCCTCGGCATGCCAACATCTAAAATTGATACACCAAACAAAATCATATAATTACATTTCTATTAAAATTATTTATTTCTTACACACGCCGATAAACAATTATTTTTTCCAATGGGTACTGGGACACGTAGGGCTATCAGATAATGAAACGGCAGATAGAACAGCCAACCAACTCCAGCATCAGCGGATAAATGTTAAGATCCCAATAACAGACTTAATAAGAAAGATCAAATGTAATGCGATTGAAGAATGGCAAAGGTTTTACGATTGGGAAAGTGCACTGAAAAGAAATGACCACTACGCAGTGCAGCAAAAGGTAGCATTGACCCCATGATTTGGGATTCAAAGGCTAGATCAAAAATGCTGCAGACGTTACCTTTCTGTTCCATTACGTTCCAGATATACAATAGTACAAAGACATTTTTGAAGAAACCGCGTTTTTAGCCATAAAATCAGTAATATATCCACTTCGTTTAAACATTTTTCAAATTTTGACCACACTTTCGGATTTAGCATTAAATGTGCTTGTTATACGGGCAGAGTGCATGAAACTTTGAATTTTACAAACTAGGGACCTAAAGAGCAGATTTATCTTCACCTAATTTAGGAAAGTTACAATGTCTTATAATATGCTTACCGTTTTTCGAAAAAAAACTATCAGCAAAACTGCAAATCTCACAAGAACTTTTATTTTAACCAGCTTTCATATGGAATGATCAACTTAAAGATTACGTATCGGTTTCATGCTGAAATTAACTTTTAAAACCAGAAAACATTGTGTTTTCATTTGGCATACAAATAAGTTATTTGTGTAAATAAGATATTATAATAATCGCTAAATTGAAATATGTATTTTAAGCATAATAAATACTTCATTGGAATAAAAAGTTAAGAAAAAATTTATTTTTTAACAAAAAATAAAGGAAAACTGTAAATTAAGCGACACCATTTATTTATTTATTGTTAATATTGAGGATTTATTTCATTAGATGCTCAATGTAAGGTCTAAAACCCACATGATGAACATTGACCTCAATTTTTCCGTTGGCTTCTGAATGCAGGTGATATTGAAGAAGGTGGAATATCGTAATGAAGTTGTGGTAGGATATTTTGTAACAAATCCTAGTAATTCTCACCAGTCAGTCTGTTCGGCAAACTATGATTTTCCAATACTATGCGAAAACAGTACAAAAATGAATAAACCGATAAATAAATCTGCGGCATGTTTCTTCATTTTTAACCTAGTTTCATTTTTTTTTTTTTTTTACTCTAAGGGGGACCCACCGTGTATATATAAAATAAAGAGAATGCAATAAAAGGAAAAACAATTTTTTTTTTCATGAATTTAAAGTGTAAATTAAAAAAAAATCGGTCGTGGTACGCATGATGGTATGAAAGGATCACTTCAATCTGTCCGATCTGACTCAAAGGAATGATGATCAGATAAATATTTCCGATAGCCTCATTTTAAATTTGTGTTCAGTAAGAACAGAAGAAGCAACCATACATGGAGAACACCTAAAGCATTTTCTATCACCTGATTATTTAGCAGACTACACCCCCTTCTTCCTCCTTCTGCTCAGTTTACTCTGAGATCCGATAGCTTAAGAAGCCAGATTTACCACTAAGTATGATTTTTGTTTTACATCTTTTAAATTAATACATATAATAATGTATTCAACGAACTAGAAGCTGGATAGACAAAAAGTCTTGGAAAGAAGAATCCTTAGAAAAATTATAGGTGCTCTACAAACTGAAAGTGGATAGAAACTTCGAAGAAACGAAAAAGTTTCAAAAAGGAGAAAATACCTCCGAGACTAGAAAAAAGCGGAGGTTGACATTGCTCGGACACTTGTTAAAAATGGACCTAAATAGACTTAACAAACGAATATTTTACGACTTCTGCATAAAGAAATCCACAACAACATGGATTAGGGAAACAAAAATGAATATGGAAAGATTAAACATCTCAAATGACCAACTATTAGAAATTGATTTAGGAACGTATTGAATAATTTGGAAGGGATTCAAGCTGCAAGAAGAACTTTATTTTCCTTGATATTTTTCTGTACTAACTCAATGTGTTTATATGAATATATTTCTTGACTGTTACTATTAGATGTTTAATAAGTTTCTTGAGGTTCAGTCATAAAATAAAAAATCAACTATTTTGGCGACGCTTCGAGACTATATTGTTCTAATAATCATGTCCTGCATCTTTATAAGAATGTCCTAGTCTTTCAAATCTAGTCCTAGTTTTTGAAAAGTATATGTCCAGCTAGAACATCAATGCAGGATTTCAGATTCAAGCCAAAATCTGATATTATAATTAAATAGATTATTTATACCTTTGCCACAACCAAAATCTGATACACTACTTTTAATCTACATCGTGGTTTCGGCCCAAAAGTCCTATTAAATAAGATCCCATTGCCCAGATCTGATACAGTATGATATCTTGACATTTAACACACAGATTTGTATGACGATATTTTTGTGGGTAATGAACCCATAATAGTGCAAAACTAGAGTTATAGCCACCATTGAGCTTTGGGAGCCGAGAAAAAAAAATATGAAAATCACATTTTATTTTTTTTTCTCAGCTCTCAGCCAGAATAGAGAAATAATTTTTTCGCGTAAACGTGAACGGTTTTGGTTTATACATGACATCCTGCATTAATATCCGGACAACGTGTTTTGATTGTGGTAAAGAAATAGCAAAACTACAATTACACGTGAAAAAATTATTTCTCTATCTTGACTGAGAGCTGAGAAAACAAATTAAACATGATTTTCATTTTTTTTTCTCGCCTCCCAATGCTCATTGGCGGCACTATTATACAACCCTAGTTTTGCACGATTATTGTTCTCTACTACTTACACAAACTCGGCATTCAAATCTGGAGTTACAAGTCAAAACGTCTCCTTATGAGATGAAAATAAGATATCACGCAGTATCAGATCTGGGTGATGAGATCTTATTTAATAAAACTTTTGGGCCGAAACTACGACGTAGAGTAAAAGTAATGCATCAGGTTTTGGTTGTGGTAAAGAGATATATAATCTCTTAAATAATCTAGTAAATTTAGGATAATCTAATAAATTCGATGAATAACACTTGAATGAATAGTTGGAGAAAAAATTGGAAGTTTGGTTTAACTCTATAAGTCTATTTTAAGTACTAAATGACACTTGTCAGGAGTATTTCTTAAGTGTATTGGAAAATTAGAGGGTTTGTTGAGTAAACGTTGAAGCAGACTAAATCGATGAGAAAAAGTCCACTGTTAATAGTTAAATATGTTGTCTAAAACCTTTTTTTTAAGTTTCAAATTCTTTTGAACGAATTTGGGTGGGTTTAACAAATTAAGATGGATTAGTTAAGGTTAGTTAGGGCAAAGTTTATTTTCAAGAGAGGCTGAGAGGGGGAATTGAAAACAGCCGCTGTTACGCGAACGGGTCGTTCGTGAATTTATAATACGGCGGGGTATTGTTGCCTTCCCGAGTCCTCGTGCATTGATAATGAGTTGCCTACTCTTCAATCGGAAAATGTTAACTGTGCCCATTATTATTCCACCTAATTCAGGTCTCCTTACCAAATTCGATAATTAAGCAAAGTGGAAAGAAATAGGCTGGCATTCTTCATCCCTATATTTTTGCTTGTACCTAATATTAAGTATAAAAAATCAATTTCTCCCTGATTGGGAAAAACAATAAATCACTGATATGTCTATCTATAATCTACAATATATCTTAATTATGTAGTCCAATAAAACAAGGCTCCAAAACGCTGTTTTCAATAAAAAACTGCCGAACTTTTATTTTCGAATTTATGTTTTTTGAGGTGCTAAATCAGAATCACAAGTTTTTTACCACAGCAGCCATCAGCTTTATACGCAAAAACGCCTAAAATACCAGTTAGTTTCAGATTTTAATCTACAACACGACAAAAAGTGTTCGTATATGGTAGATAGAACCAGTACCTATGAAATGAAAAAAAAAACAACACCGAAATCAGACCATTTTTTGTGATGTTATAGTCTTGGGAAAAACTGAAAAAATTGACCAACTTAGGGTCAGTCACTCTTCTCGCCAAAAACATATTTGTCGGACTCTTTTGTCTATAATACAGAAACTATTTGTCCGATCAAAATTACCTTATTTTCATCTTAAAGCTAGTTAAATTTACTGCTAGACATAATATACGAAGGGTTAATCAATTGCCTTAAAATACCCGTGCCAGAACGATAAAAAATACCCGTACTGTTGTAAAATTCAATTTCAATGCGAAATTTTTTTCGCACATTTTTCGCTCTAACTAGATAAATATTGGTCGATCTCAAATTTCTTTTTGATTTTTATATTTTAATGAACGTGATTAAAACTTAATATATAGTCTAACAATAAGATCAATCAGTTTTAAGATGAAAAAAAAAGTAATTTTGAATCGGTAAAATAGTTTAATAGTTTCTGATTATAGCCAAAACAGTACGACAAAGGAAAAGAAAAGTTGGGTTTTACAACAGTGCGGGTCTTATAGCTTTTTAGGAATGTGTATTTTGAGGGACTTTACTAAAGCTTAATATATAGAGTCGAATAGTAATCTTAACCTGCTTTATGATGAAAATATCGGATTAATAGTTTCTGAGTTAAGGCTTGGGCACACAGAAAGCGGTCTATCGCGTCGGTCAGCGATCCAGTGGCTGTCGCAGCGGCCTGCGATATAGGGACGTCACATAGGGAGCTCACACATTCTGGTGAGCGGTCCGGTCTGGTCTCTTTCCTCTCGTGGCGTGGTCCGTGTTGGCGTTTTTTATATTAAGTATGAGCTCAGACGAAGAAATTCTCTTTCTGCTATTTGCATTGCAAAGCCAAAAGAGGCAAAGATTATGCCGGGTGCATGAAATTAATAAGAAGAGAAAACGACTAGGGGAATATCACCGCTTATGCATCGAACTAGAGTCACATGAAGATAGGTTTTTCAAATATTTCTGAATGTCGCGACAAGGTTTCGAGGAAATACATGATTTTAATTTTAACATGGCTTGAGTCCTTGGCCGAAAGGTTTTAAATATAGCCGCGTAGCTCATGAACATGTGGTCAGAATTTAATTAACAGAGTGAACCAGCATAGATATGACTGTAAAAGAACAAATACTGCACAACGACAAGAACATAGACTGCGCTGTGCGAACATACAAACAAATTCAAAATGAATTTGACTTTGAAAATACAACGATATTAAATTATGAAAATAAAACAAAAAATATAAAAATGAAGGAAGCATTTTATATAAATAAAACAATATACCAGGCTGTAAACTACAAAACAGATACACATAAAATAGGTCCAAGCTATGCAAAATTAATAGATATATTGAAAATATAAATAGTTTATGTAGGAATAAAAATCATTAGTAATTAAAAATAATAAAAATGTGAATAATAGTAACAATACAGCTAATAGAATGAAAATGGAATGAGTAATAAGAACCAAATTAAAAGGCCAGAATGTTAGTGATAAATAAACAAAACAATGATTGAACATTGCCCAGTGGTGTCAGTGTGAATAAGTGTGACTATGTAAGAATATCACAGTTGTAAGGTAAAATTTCAAATATTGTTAAATGTAATAGTAAAATAGTATAGAATTGTAAATATAACATAAATTATTGAAGATGGAGCAATTGAGCTCTGAAACATGTCGAAATGAATGAATAAAAAATGAATAATGAGGAGTTATGCCTTATAAAAAATGAATGATTTATTAATTAAAAAACTGGTACTTATTTGTTGACGTTAATTCTTTTGCTATCGCATTCCATGCTTCCGCCTTCATCAAAACATTTTTGTAATGCTCGTCGGCACTATTATACAAGCACTTATATTTTCGAACATTTTTAATCAATAATTCGATTTGTTCGGTCATTTTTTAATCGCAGGTGGTGAGGCGGTCGGGGTTGAATTTGTAATTTTGTACTACTGGATCGCTTGTCGCCACAACGAAGACTGGACCGCGAGGGTAGACCGCGTGCTGTTTGACGGGGATGATTCAATGTTGTGTATTACAACCAGACCACCTGACCGCTTCGGTCGCAGGTCGCAGACCGCCGCTACAGACCGATCTCTGTGTGCCCAAGCCTTTATAGCCCAATAATACGACAAACGTGTTTTCGCGGAGAAATGGAACTGACTGCAAGTTTGCCAATTTCTACATTTTTTCCCAAGACCATAACTTTGCCAAATATGGTCCGATTTCGGAGTTATATTTTTCATATGTTAGGTACTTGTACTAGCTTTTTTCGGAAAACATTTTGTTGTCGTGTTGTAGGTATGAAACCGACAATAAGATTTGAATTCAGCTCCACAAAAAACTTTTTTCTATGCCAAACCCTTATTTTACTGAACTAATAAGGAACTGTCAGAAATCTGCCGAACCGAACAACACAGCGCGTGCTAAAGGCCTTCTCTGGTTTCGTTCCACCCTAGGTCGTTCCGACTACTACGTTGCGTTGATACTGCCGCTGTTTATTCCCTCCCCCTCTCCATCGCCGCTTTCTTTTAAATTTTTTATTCTACCTAGAGAGCTCAGCTTCTTCTTTCGGATTCAGAGAAATGAACCATACAAGTTTTTACTCCATGTGTAATTATATGATTTTTGTTGTTTTTTCAAAAGCTAATAGAGCTGTGACAAGAATTGATTACTCATTTTTTCTCGGAAACAATGTACAGTAGAAACTCGTTATTTCGTCACTCGATATTTCGTCTTATTCTGTAAATTCGTCAGGTTTTTTTTTTTTTTTTTTTTTTTTTTTCTTTGATTTGTCACTAAAAATACACCTATATTTATACATTTTGTAAATCATTTCATTGAAAAAAAAAACAGCCCAGATTCGATCCCCCCATTGATTGTAGTAAAAGATGAAAGGAAGTATGAGTGCAGTTGACGAATTCCCGGAATCAGTTAATACTGGAAAGCTCTTCCTACAAAAACATTAGCACCTGGCTCAGCAACTTCTGCTCCAGGTTATAAAATGAGAAAAAATAAGCAAGAGGTAAGCAGCTGGTTAAACATGGATAGTACGGATGTAGGATATGAAATTTTAAATGGCAATGGAATTATAGAACAAGTGCTGAGTGCTCAAAATGAAGCTAGTGATAAAAATATGATGACAATGACGTTTCTAATTATTCGATTATTCCAAGCAAAGAAGTAAAGGAAATGTGAACTAAGTGCATTGAGTGGTTTCGAGCAGCAATGTGAATCAGATATTTCACACCTGATGGGATGCGGCAAGTGTTAAGCTTTTTTTGTCATTATCACTCAAGTCCAATGTATATTATGTTCATCTGTTCGTTTTTACATACAATAAGTTACAAAAAAATTACAATTATATTGTTTAAAATGCTTTTTTATTACTTTACCATCAAAATTCTGTAATTTGTCATTTCCGTTATTTCGTCTCCGCCTAACCCCACTCATGACGAACTATCGAGTTCGTTGGAAAATCCTCGCTCAATTTTGTACTATACTTGAGCTAATTTAAAAAAAAAAAAAATTCTTGATTAAACAAAACTATTTTAAAAATATGCATTTTTTTTTAAGTATACTTAGCTATTTAAATCTCTTAATATTATATACCTATACAAGGAGGAGTTAACAGCTCGAAGTCACAACGAGGGATAGAACGAAAATGCATAGCAAGTAGGTAGCAGATTAGTCAAACTGACGTGGAACGGAATGAAAACTGGAACTGGTTCCAATCGTGGAACGGAACTTATAATCTCAGTCCAATTTTAAGTCGGAACGGCCCTACTGTTGATATGAACTATCAATATATTTTTTTACGATACTCGTACCTACATATCAATACTCTAATTTTCTCCCATATTTTTATTTTATTATCGTCCAATTGCCCATTACATAAAAAAATTTGCTCTTGCGAAATATATATATATATATATATATATATATCAGTCTCTTCGATTTTCTCGGTTAGAGATGCATCACCGTTTGTTGTTTTATGAACGAGCATTTTCCTTTCCCGCGTCAATCGAACAAAAAATTTGGATAATGCATATTCACAAAGCATTTAAATGAATTCCCATTCTGCCCTTTATAAAAGTGATTCTTTTCAATTCAGTTTGTAGTTCTAACATTTAAAATATACACGTAATGGTTGAGAATTACATGAGGAACTGTCGAACAAGTAATAAATATTTAAAAAAACTAATTATTAAAAAATATTATGCCAAATAATAAAAATAAAAATACTTCTAGTCTCTTTGTGGCTTATGTGAGAGTTATGAAAATAGAAGTGATGGACCTGCATTGCACCGCCCTATATGCTGCAGAGATTATAAGCTTTTTAGGGGTTTCTTACGAGGGTCAAAAACTTGTGGTCTTATCTTTTTATCTTTAATAGTAGGTGTTTCACAAATAAAAATAATAGTTTTTTACATGATTTTCATTCCTTAGAAACTGTAGATGCAACATGCAATTTTTTTTTTCCTAGATCAGTTTAATAAAATCTTAAATTAACCTTTAAAACTGAAACCCAATAGATAATTTTTGAATTTGATTAAATTAGTTATAAATACTTCATTAAAATAAGCTGTAAAATTTTAGCAAGGTTGCTAGACAGATTTGAAAACATGAAGATACGATCACTGTCAGCGAGTTATATTTTCAGATATAACTTTTGAAAGTAAGTTAAATAAACGACAGTTGTTTTTATTTTGTTAGGCTAGATTGTTTTGAAAGAACAAAGAATGTAAACAATATAAAGGATTGAAATATATATCTAGGGTGCTGGGTGATTGATATCGGAACGTCAGGTAAGAACATATAAAGCATACAACGCCAGGATTATAATTACTTGGGTTGGCAAATAAGTTCTTTCGGTGTTTCTGTTCATTTTTATATCATTACGGTCCATTTCTTATATGATGAATTAATCCCTAAGGTGGCTTGTTTAATCTGTTTGTAATATGTTAACAAACATTTCTACTAATTCTTGTTTACATTAGCTTAGTATTTTGACTGATATTGCACTGTGCACAAAATATCGTTTATTGTCGGCATATTTTGCTGTATTATTTTTTAAAAAAAACTGTGCTGCAGAAACCCATTAACAAATTGCAGTGATTATGGGAATGATCCCTTAGCCGAATGCACCTGGGTAGGTGCAATTTGGGTAAATTGGTTTGCAAAATACCGTTCAGGAAATTTTTACATTAATGACGCTCCAAGGTCTGGTCACTCACAAGAAATTTAAACGAGCTATTGCCATCAGGAAAAACATTTTATTCGACTCTATAATGTTCGCAAATAACAAAATTGGATTAATCAATTTTAAAAAAAAGCACCTAGAATTGGCAAATCGAAAGGCTGTTGTTTTCAACCAAGACAACGCAAGGCCCCACACCTCGTGGGTTACTCGCAATAAATTATTAAGCTTTCTATGGGACCTTTTGCCCCATCACCAGACCTGCCTCTAAGTGACTCCCATTTATTCTAATCTCTGCAGAACTCCTTGAATGGAAGGCAACAGGAAATAAAAAAACACTTGGATCAGTTTTTTGACAATAAACACCAGACGTTCTATGAACGTGGTATTATGCAATTGGTCGAAATATGAGAACAAGTCATACTAAATAATGCTGAATATATTGTATATTAATATACATTTTATGTCTATTATACAAAGAATTTTATTTCACTCTCAAAATCCGTACAAACTTATTTGCAAACCAAATATTTAAAATTCTTTCAAATTATGAAGTAAGTACGAGTCCTTAAATCAGCTTATATTTTAAATTATATCTAGTTATAGTATGTTATATAAAAAATTTTATTATCCTGTGATCGAACTATACGCTATGCAGAAAATACTATCCAGTTGGCCCAGGAGGAGGAAACAAAACTAGACGTATAGTATATTCGTCTAGTCTTTTCTGTTATCGTTAGGGTCGCCAGTTGAATTTTGAGCGTTGCTATAGCTCGACTTTTGGTTGAAACGTCTGCGAAAAAAAAAATCGCAGATGTGTTGTATAGCTACAAGTTGTCATATTGTCTGGAAAGAGTGTGTCCACAGTGAGATTTTCTACGACACTATCATGAAAAATTAGCGTATAGTTCAACTATAGGAAAGGTTTTGTGCTAAACGAAACGGTTTTACAATATGCTATAATTATCCACACTATACGCTAGTTTTCTTCCCTCGATTCAGGCGAATCATAGTCAATTAAGGACTAGCCAGCACTAAAAAAAGACTCACTGCTTCAGAAAGTTCCATATACGACACTATCATGAAAAATTAGACGGAGAAAGGTGGAACGTATAAAACCATCTTAGCCAACTATTAGGACAATGAGGCTAAAATGGTTGAGGCAGATGGGAGAGGGACATTGGTCGAAAACAATTATGGAATGTAGCCCTTAAAGGAAAGAGAAAGGCGCCCTAGGATATTTTGGGTTAAGGGCGTCATTAAGTTTCAGGCTTGACGGAAGATGAAACTAATTTTGGCAACGGAATATGACTTAATTTGTATTTATGTGAATATCCTTAAGAATCTATGTCATTTTTTTTTTTTTAATGTCATCTTTACTAAATTATAACTTAATTACCAATAATAACTATTCGTAGATACATTTCAGAAACAGCTTAGGGTAACATGACGACAAGTGGAACATGTAGTTTAGGACCACGTATCACGAAAGCAAATAATAACGCTGCGGTTGTGGACTGTTGTTACACTTGACGCATTCCTTGGTACTTGTGTTTCATAGTTAGCAGTTGGAACTGTTCGTGAGTGTACAATTTTAAGTTACGGAGTTTGACACCGCAATAATCATAATTTCATGTTTATCTGTTTTAGGAATAGATTTGGACTGTATAACCGCTTGTTCAACAGATCGGTTACATTTGAACCGAGTTCTAAAAAGGAAGGAAAATACTATTAAAAAAAAAAAAAGTCATAATGTTACACGAACTTTTTCAAATCTAAAGTTTAAAACTTGGTTAGTCATTAGAAGTATGAAAAAATATGGTATATATTTTTAATGAAATGTATTTGATTAGTTTGTTAATTTTTTTTTTTTTTACTTTTTGTTTCCAAAAACGGTCATTTTATGTGGTGCAACCCAGTATTTTCAATGCACATATTGAAATGCACAAATTGAATGGATTCATTGTCCTCTACATAACTTTTGCCCTTTAATAAATAATATTGTTAACTATCAATAACAGTATTATAAACAGCATTCAACTCCTCTTTATTAAAAGTAAAAACTTGTTACATGTTTCGGGAAACAAGGTCCCATCATCAGACTGAAAACAGTATTTAACAATTTATTATAATCACACTATATTTTCAACATCTAAACAATACTATTCTATCTATCACAATGTATCTATTATAAATTACCTTTAAATCAATCTCTTAGTGTTACCATACCGTGTATGTTTCTCTTTTACATAGTCAATAGAATAATTCTTTTACTTTATGGGTAAAAGGGTCAATCCTAATCTCTACTATTGTTTTTAGTACTAAGTTGGCCAATCTTATATTATTAATTCATTAATTATACCAGGATATATAGATCCTATTTTATCTGTGTCCGTTTTATAGTTGATTGCATTATTGATTGTTTTATTAATGTATATCGCTTATTTTATTTTTCTATTATGTGTTTTGGTTTCATGTTGTAAGATTTTAACGTTATCAAAATTGAATTTGTGGTTCAGTTTTTGTACGTGTTCTAAAAGGGCTGTTTTATTGCTGTTTGATTTGCTAATAAAGAGGAGTTGAATGCTGTTTATAATACTGTTATTGATCAATAAAAGTAACTCCTTCGTTGATGAATTTATTATTGTTAACTATGTTTTTATTTTTTTTTTTTTTAATGCGAAAAAGACCAAACATGATGGCCCAAAGCTTCACTTTTGGTTTGCACTCCCAGGCAGCCATTAATTTTTCTCTCATTAGGACTCTTCGTTCTTCATTCCACTTAGCCCATGTCTTTTTTTTCTCTTGTAATCCCTCTCCAATGAAACTTTCCATTTGTTTTTATCTACGATGTCCGTTTCTTTGATTCCTGGGTTTTGGAGGTCCTGTTTGACTTCTGATACCCCCTTGTTTGATTTAAGATTTTCTGTTCCTTCCAGTAATTTCTTGGTGAATCTGTGTTCGGGAAGTCTGCAGCTAAGGCTATAGAATTCTAAACGGCGTTTTCTGATGACAGCTGCCTGATCAGCTACAATCCCTTGTAGGCGGTACTCCTTGTCGGTCAGTTATGGGCCAAGAATTTTCCTGATAATTCTTCTTACCTCCTTTAAAATATATAATATTGTTATATTTATTCAATAAAACAGTTCAGAAAAAAAATTAAAATGCTAAATTGTTAAAAGTTTAAATAGGAATTGAGTGTGCTAGGAGGATAAAATTTTGAGGCAAAGAGCTATAAAAAAAATCATAATATCCTTAAATGTGTCTTATCTGACTTTTTTTTTTTCATAATTGTATTTTCTACTTGTTATGGGATATATAATCGCATTGCAAGATGTTACAAGCAAAAATCTATAAGAATTTCAGATTTGTCGGTAGATACAATCGCCGAAAAGGTCTGATAGAATTACATGAACCGGATTAAATAAATAATACATTAGGGACCGACGAGCGAATTCGCTCCTGTCCCTCGAAACCACTAGTCCACCAACAAACCATCGATTCGGGAGAACAAAATGTTAAAATGAATAAAATTCGTAAATAACATTTTAAAGTAATATTTTCCATTTTTATTACGCATGAAGTAATTTATCTCAGACAGATGAAGAAAGAAACTGAGAGACTGAAAATAACAGGCCAAAACTGTTTTGATAGGATTGACTATAGGAAAAGACTAAAAGAAATTAAGGTCCTTGTGGGAGAGAGAGATGCGAGAAAAGGAATAGCTTGGACGAGGAAAGAAGGAAGGAGCAATCGGAAATAATGAGGAAGAGAGAAAGAAGGAGAGAATGAAGGAGTAAAAATAATCAAAAGAAGTAAAAATAATCATATTCGCATGGTCTTTAAGTCCGTTCCGTGAAAGAAAAAAAATGGAAAAAAGTAATTCTAATCCTACCGATGCAGAAAAATAATATACCAAAATTTCATCAAAATCATTCCTATTTTCAAAATCTACTAGCCCAGTCCCTATCAAGTTCCACACTTCCCTATAACCCTTCCAAAAGTTTCAAAAGGCAGCGACCTCAAGATCTTTAATAAAATTCGAGAATAGTCATGGTAAGCCATTTTCTTCTTATGGCCTAAACGACTGTACTATAGCGTTCTTACTCAGCCTCCTCAGAAGAACTGGGATCTCTTTGAGCCTAGCTTGCCCCTAAATAAGTGAAGGAATAGACATTGCGCGGGGATCTCTGGGATGTGTGTATATTAAAAACAAAGTATAGTTGTACTTTTTACTGTAAATTTAATTTTATTTTTATTTTTACAATTATTATATTTTTGAATTTCATTTTACATATTAAGTCCAGTCAATAAACGTACAAGTATGTAGAGTGAATGAAATCACAGTTTCGTTAGGAGTAGTTAGAAGGTAAACAAGTGCCAAAAAGATATATATAGGGTCACCTGTGGTGTAGTGGTTAGCATAGCAACCTACTAAACCAAAGATCGCGGGTTCGCAGCCCGGCAGATGACCTTAGGATTTTTTAAAGGGAGTAAAAAATCCTTAGCTATGCCGTCCTTCGGAAGGGACGTAAAATGGGGTCCCGAGCCTGTGCGATGTCAGGTACTCGTTAAAGATCCCTATCCTAATTGTACCTGGATAGGCAAAATTTAGGACTCCCACCGTAGCATCGTCCGATTAGCCATAGCAGCATAAAGTGATGTTAAACGAAATAAACAAATAAACAAACAAGATATATATTAAATGAAAGTAAATTTAATGCTCTACAACATTTCTTCTGATAAAATATCGTGGAAGGCACTAGAAGCGAATGTTTGACAAAACGTGAGGTAAAAAAATTTTTTTTTCTCGAAAACTATCGATTTTAATTAATGTATATCTCGGAAACCGTTGAAAGTTCGACAAATATGTATAGAAACTATTTTATAGAAAATGTAATTAGCTTTAATTTTGATTTGCATTTTTTTCTCTTGAGTCCATCTTTTTCGAGATATAATCAAAAAACCCAAAAATTGGACCTTCTCCCTTCCCGCTCCGTAAGCTCAACCCCCCGGGACGGGGACTTAGGGTATGTTTACCTTTTAAATACTCCTAACGAATCTACGAAGTAAAAAGGAATCGAATATTTCATGCACTGCACACCTATCATTTCAGCACACATTAACTGGACTAATTTTACTTTTAAGTTGTTTTTTTTTTTTCATTTTTATTCTTATTGTACATTCTGTTTGAATCGATGCATAACTATTCATATTAGTTATTAATATATTGTTATTACTATTGCATATATGCATAACTATTCATATTAGTTATTAATATATTATTAACACTATTACCTATTATCATTTACAAAAAACAATATAAAATTCATTTATTAAATTCAACAGTTGACAGCTGACAGGGGAATGTGGGAGTGCTAAACCTGTCAGACAAAATAGAAATAGATTTGACCTTATCACTGCTAATTTCAATTCGACTAATGAAGGAAACATGACCTGCGCCAATCAAGACCTAATAAAAGTATCAATAATTTATTTATTTACCTAAAGGCAATAAGTAATATAGATGGCAAAATTCCATTCACTCAACATGTACAATAAACAATTTTCACATTAGGAAAATGGATATAACAAAATATCACTATATTAAACGCTAAGTTCATATTAGACAAATTAAGTGAACCTTATTGGTTAGCTTATAATTTGGTTCGTTATCGTTACCTGAATTACCTAAATAAATAAAACTAACAAAAATATCAGTGTTACGTGATTGAAATATTTAAAATGACATTTCTTTACAAAACACCTCAATTTCTCCCTGATTGGTAAAAAACAATAGATCATCGATATGTCTATCTATATATGATATATAGCTTTTCGGAATTTATATTTTAGATTAAGAAGGATCAAATTACTTCAATTAATAACTAAATTAAATTAACAATTAAAAATTGTTCGAAATAAAGTTGAGAGAAAGTAGGGGTTTGACTTTTTTTCATAGTTTAAGCGCTAGCTGATGGCACCTGGCTGGTGAGAAGAGGGGGAGCAACGTTGCCAAACCTTTTAACTCTCACATGGTTAAGGGTCTCTTTGCTGAGATCTTTCTCTTAATTATTTTATGTTTGTTGAGTTTATTTTTTTTTTAATATATGTTTATAATTTTAACTACTTTACAAGCTTAGCAATTTTAAGAATCGTAGTTAGCATTATTTTATCTTTAGATCTTTAGAATAACTTAATTCTAAATATTTTTGCCTCATAGTCAGAGACATGTTTTGTTTTTTTATATTCATAATTGTTATTCTTAAGGGACCTAGTCCCACAATATTTTTTTCTATTCTATCCCAAGTAAAAATAAAATAAATGTATAGGTAAATGTAAATGTGACATTTTTTTTTTATTTTTTTATTTTTTTTTGTAAATAAATTGTGGAAACAATGTCGTAAATTATTTTCGGACGCATAAAACCACTTCGCGAGCTTGCGATGTGAACATCTTACGATTTGATGAGCTGCTTTACCCAAACACTTTATCAAACTTACTTAAAAATTGAATGAAAAAAAAAAAAGTGAAAACTCGATGTGAACTGCTTCAGAGGCAAAACTGTAATGAACCTTTCAAGGTAGGTGGGGAGAGAAACGGCAACCCTGCACCGTTCTCAATGGCCCTGACCAGCCACGCCTCCCTCCCTTCACTTTTCCTCAAGTGCCATCAGCCAGTGCTCAGATCAAAGTGCCTAAACAGTAGGTCCTAGCGACAAATGATATATCAACAAATATTTTCCAATAAGTTTCGCATTGAAAAACTGTCGTTAAACTTTGGATCAGAGCGATGCCCACCGAGGTAGTAAAGCGTGTAAAAGAAGTCCCGATATTTGAAAATAAGTGTATCAAACGTGGCTTGTTTTTCCATTTAAAGCAATATAGCTCCTAAACGGTAGTTACTAATGACAAATGTTGCATAACAAAAAGTATTCTCCATTGAATTTCTAACCAGAAAACTACCGTCAAATCTTCGATTTGAAAAACACTAACAGAACTAGAGCGTGTCAAAATGTTACATTTTTAACTGTGAAAAAAAAAAAGTTACATCAGAAAGGATAGGCCCACAGCTAAAAGATGTATTCATCTCAAAATATTACGATATATCAATTTTTTGGAGACTGATATATCTTGTATCGATATTCAGAGCTAAAAAATATCGCTGATACGGAACATCAAGATATTTTTTGAGATATCCATCCATAGATGTGAGGAAAGAAAAAAAAAATGAACCTACATTTGTAGGCCCAGATTTGAATAAGAGACCTAAAACTAAGAATCACCCCAACGCATCTTCAGATATAATAGTTCTGGAACAAAATTCCAGACATATTAAAAAACAAAGCATGCTTTTAGGATTCCGTATTGAAGCCGAGAAGCGAGATAGTCATGGTCAATCAGGGCTGGATTGTAGAAGCTGGTTACTGTCAGGATTCCTATTGTCCTATTTCACAAAAGACCTATACAACGCCGTTCCAATCCACGGCGAGGATTATAGGTATTTGACGTACCTGACAATCATTGTACCTATAGATTCAATTTTATCAAAGGGTAGAGATTTCGCTGATTATTGATTATATATTAAGTGCTATGCGGCCCAAGGAGTTTTGTAGTATAAGTGTTAAATTATAATAACTTAATTATTATAGGATACTAGCTGAAAGTACCCTACTCCGCTATGGTTTAATATCATTAGGATGAAGAAAACTTAAATTAGTAAAAGTTAAGCTTATCGTCGATAATATTATTACTTAAATAAACCTGAAGAATTCCATTCTTAGAATAACTTCAATAAGTAAATTTGACAATTTGCAAAAGTTAATTTTATATTATTTTGAAAGTCCTCCAGTGAAGCTTCGAGGCAGCACTACCATCTTACCCAGCTCTGATACCAGACCATCAGCTTTTTTAGAAGAAAGTTTAGTCTTTCTGTTTCTATTTTTGCTTACGTATCAAGCATAAATTGGTTGAGGAGATTACGAAATCAAAGTAAATAAGGTTCTTCACCGCCTCGCTCCACTAACATTTAGGCGTAAAAATCAGCTGCAGACACAGTTTTCTTAAGTGATTTATTGGTGTTTGGGTCACGCTGAGGAATGTTAATACTGTACCTTTCTTTTCCATGGTAGAACATGATACGATACTATGGAGAATCATACACTTGATAGAACTCATTGATTTTTATCTGTTTTTGTCCCTACATCGAACTGGCCTTACATGTCATCACCAGAGAACAAAAGTCTTTTAACCTCCTCTTTAACATAAGTCTTTTAATAGCTTCTCGTCACGAAACAACTCAAACTTGTAAGTTGTAAGTAACCTCTGCAGCTACCATGAGTTCACAGAAAGTTCCAATATTATAAGGTTTCGACATCGATCGTATTTTTGTTTGTTTACAACTATAAGGAACTTAACCGGTGGTCAAAGTTTTCGGCTTAAAGATCTAACCTATTTTTTAACTTAGCTTATTTAAAATACCATTTCCAAATACCATATGATAATTAATCTTTTATTATTCACCCAATAAAAATTGGAATCGCATTTTTCACAAATTAGCCGCGACCAAGGCCGATTTTTTAAAATTCCTTTCTTAGCGAGCACCTATGACCCTAGAGGAATCTACATATCGAATTTCATTCCAATCCGTTCGGTGGTTTCTGAGATTTCGTGTTAAATGAGTGAGTGGTATTTGACAAATATATAATAGATTTAATAAAACACTGCCACTAACCAGTTACTGCCCCTCACCTCTTTCGTACATAATAATAAACTTAAGAAATCCAAGTTTAAAAGTTTGAGTTTAACTACAATTCTACATATTCATCTATCTTTCTTCAGACCGTTGAGTTATGTCAGGAATTTGGAGTGTTGCCATATTCTGTATTTGTTTGTTGGAGTGTCTATGCAATTTGTCATGAAAATGTCCGTAATGTTTATAAATACGGCTCTAAACTGTCAGAATACGTAAGCATGTAGCGTTTCGTTTGACACGTAAGAAGGGGAGTCTGTTATCAGTTTTAGGAATTTAAAAGTGATATAGAATAACAAATGAACATTCTATGGTTGCTTTCGCTAAAAATGCGCACCGTAGTGAAGAGCGGGGAGAGAATTTTAAAGGCTGTAAAATATTGGGACTAAGTTAGTATGTGGTGATACAGAGAAAATTAAATTCAAATTTCAAATGTATACCGCTAGAATGCGCGCCGATTAAACAGTAACTGGTTGCTGAAAAGTAACTGTTAAAAGGAGCAAGCCACCTCTTAGCAAGTAATACCGTGTGTCTTAGTAACAGTTTCAATTTGACTAGTAAAGACTAGTGCCACAATCTATCAAAAGTAGTGATGGGTGGTTCTGGGTGGAACGGAACTTCGAACTGGTTCCAGCTTTGAACCGGTTTATCGCCGAAACAAACCAACGTTAAGAAATCTCTCGTTTTGTACTCTCGGTGTAGAAGAGTTTAGATTGCATCTCTGGTTTCGTTCCACCCAAGGTCGTTCCGACAGCTTTGTTGCGTTGATCCTCTGCTGTTTATTCCCTCCCCCTCTCCATCGCCCCACCACCTCGCGCATGGGCATCTTCAAAATAAACCGCTTTCTTTGAAATTTTCTATTCTACCGAAGGAGCTCAGCTTCTTCTTTCGAGTTTAGAGAAATGAACCACACAAGGTCTTACTGCATATGTAATTAAATTATTTGTTTCGCTATAGCTAATGGAGCAGTCACAAGAATTGATTACTCCTTTTTTCTCCAATGTAACTGGAAAATTCTCGCTCAATTGTGCACTATACTTGAGCTCTCTCCAAAAAAAAAAAAATATATGCTTGATTGAATAAAACTATTGTAAAAGTAGGCATTTTTAAAAAATAAGTATACTTAGATATTTAAATCTTTTTAATATTATTATAGTACCAGTGAAATTTTTAATTATAAAATAGGAGGAGATTAACAGCTCGAAGTCACAACAAGATATGTAACGAAAAGGCATGGAACAGACCGTTGATTGTAATTGCGCTTTTAAGTCGGAACGGCCCTTCACTAGTATGTAGTAGGATAGTCAAACTGACGTGGAACGAAAACTGGAACGGAACGAAAACTGGAACTGGTTCCAATAGTGAAACGGAACGTAAAATCTCATTCCACTTCCAATCTCATTCCAAGTCGGAACGGCCCTTCACTTATCAAAAGCCTGGGAAACGTATAAAAACACATATCTTTGTAATTTAAGATTGTATTTCGATTTAAAGAATTAGCCTTCAATCTCTAAAGTTATACACGACATATAAAATTTAAATTATATAACTGAGCGTACTTGAAGAATGACAATGATGATTATCATAAAAGGGAATAATATTCACCGCAACCTATATAATTACACAGGGCTATCAAGGAGGCCAAGACGACTGCCTTATTAAGTCATATTTTGCGTCAGAAGACGTCCACTAATGGGATTTGTCTCCTCTTCGTCCCTTCTCAGTTTAATGCCTCCAATCAGCAGCTCTTGTTGGTTTTCTTCCAACTCCAATTATGCAGAATATTATAAATCTATGGAAATTCGTCAGCTTCAATTTTCAAGTTTCAAAATTCTATTAACGGACTCTGCCAGAAAAATAACGAGATGCCTTATTCCGGACTCAATTTTTATGTTTGTTTTACCTTAATAATTCTGATTTCTAAAGTTAACACGCAGGGTCTAAAACTAGCAACCAGTTGCTAAATAACTTTATTAACTTATTATTCACCTCTTTTTAATTACAATCGTGACTCGATTAACCGTATATCAATAAACCGAGTATCTATTTACTATATTCCATTTTACTATGGAATAATAGAAAGAACGGTAGTTCAGAGGATGAGGCGCTTGACTACTATGCTCCTGACCCGGGTCTGTGACTAAGGAAAGGCTGAAAATTTATATTATGCTATTTCAGCCGTGGACCGACTTCGAGGTCAGGAGACCCTCCTGTGGCACAACAAGCCTGTAAAAAAGTAGGTACTCTTAATTGGTGAAAAACCTGGCAGTTGAATGTAATTTCAGCCAAATATCCTCCTTTCACAACCGTTGGCCCGGTAACAGTATATACCGAAGTACTGAACCCGACTGGATTGTAGTGTACACTGATTGCAGTGTACTGAACATGGATTGTAGTGGTACATGTTCTATTTTTTATTTTTTTTTTTAATGTATTATTATTTTCGTTCAGAAACATTCGATCGTCGAATATATTCAATCTAATAGAATAACAAAAATACGAAAACGAGTTATAATATACCTATAGCCTGGGTGCACATGAGCTGGAAAAAAATCGGAACGCAAAGATTGTTTTTAATCAGATAGTCAGAGATCCATTGGCAATATAGGACCTAAGCAGATGGCACGCGGACAGCTATCGGATACACTCGGCCTATCTCGATAGAATCAGGGCTGCCGCTGGTCCCTTCCCCTATCTGCGTTTTTTGTTTTATATATGAGAAGATTGTTATCAACTGAGAGATGAGAATTCCTGTCTAGTAGTCTGTAAAGTTGGCTGAATCTCCTGTTTAGTTCTTGTCTTTTTAGTCCAGTGTGAGGGTTCCAAGTCAGTCTTTTGTCAAGATGAAAGCCAAGGTAGCGAGCTGTGTCATATTAATAATTAGAGATCGGATTTTTATGTATTTAAACATGCCAGATACTTAATTAAAACATGCATTTATTTTCGTCAAATATTTATAATTTTCATTTTATAAATAATTTCCAAAGGTGATACAGGAACTCTCACTGAATTTTCTTGCCCTTTTAATGCATCGTTGATTCTTGTATTACATTAAAAATAAATGAAATAGACATTAAAGATAACAAAAGAATTGAAGAATTTTTGTTCATCTTCCCTCATTTCTATGAAAATAGTGTTGAAAGCGCCTTTTAAATACCTCGCGTTGTTAAATGGATGAACCAAATATCTTATTTTAAGATCACTTTTATAAACGTATTTTTACACAAAGTACGAAAATAAAACCTTCTTTCTATAAATTTCAACTTTTGCTTGATCCATCTCGGAAGAAACAACAAACAACTCTGAAGAAGAAAGAATCCTTATCCAATTCGAAAATTTTCCAGGTATCAAAGAGAAAGGATGCCGCGCCTTATCTCCCATGTGCACAAAAACTCTGATAGGTATCAAAGAGATAGGATAGAAAACAATCTCGGCGTTCTGATTATTTTGCAGCTCATGTGGACCCAGCCTTAAGTATTCATTTCATATAAATTTCCTTTTTTATTTTTTATATTTATAAATACACTTTTTGGGCATTACTCCTCAAACTTTTATTTATTTTTTACTCACATACTAACATATTTCGGGATATGTTTCCATCTTAAGACTATTTTCCCTCACATTGTTTACACACTAGGTCATGCTCTTAAAACTAATTTATTTCTTAAAATAGTTTGAGGATAGGAACATATCCCAAAACATGTTACTATATGAGAAAAGAATAAAAGAAATTTTTATTTATTTTTTTAATATTTTGTTCCATCGTTTTGTTTTTTTTTAATTTTTTACTAACAATTGTAAATGTAAATATTCCACTTATCCCTGTTTAGACCCGCTACCTAGAACTCAAACTGGACAAACGTTTAACTTGGAATCCATATACAAGACTAAAATTTCAAGAAATTGCAGGTTGTATTTAACTTCACCATTTACTACATTAACGCTCTAAGATGCCGATTAATCACTAAAAAAACAACTCATTTACATGACAGTGATAAGACTAATTTAGAGCCTTAGCCTCCAATAAACAAAAATTAGAGATCATTTAGATCATATCGTATCTAATCCTTGCAATCTAAAATCCTCAATCCTCCTCACTTTGTGATATTCCATTATTTGCTGATTTAGACCAAACCTGATATCTATCATTTTATAGTATACCACATAAATATTCAAAGCCACTAGACTCTCAACTTGATTCCCTTTATATTCCTGACAATCCCCCGATGATTCTGAAAAGAAGATGGCCTAGAGACCTTCTTATGGTGAAGTTTTATTGAAGCTACCCGTGGTTATCAATTGACATGTAATTGTGAACGCTATATTCACATTTACTAGATTTTATTTTTTGTTCTTAATACAGATGTGAATTCCAATATAAAGAGTTTTTAAAAATATAAACATCAAAAAATAGTAAAAAATAAACTATTAATATAGAACAGATGAAAATAAGAAAAGAAAAATTAAATATAAGAAAGAGAAAAAATGTACAATAAAGATATATTTAATTAAATTAACATTAATGGGATAAAAATATTATAAATATAACATACACTTACGTATATACATAAATAATAACAAAGATAAGAGAAACAAACTGGTCTAAGGTTTTTATCGTAATAATATTTACAAATAAATATTTTTAAAATTATTTTAAGTACTTATATTTTTAGATAGATACTTTATATATTGTATATATTGTTATAGTTTTAAAATGTTGATATTAAAACTATAAAATTCAGCACTGTCTAAATTTGTCTTCTTTTTTTTTTCCGTATATACAAGTATTAGGTATTGACTATCCGTTTAAATTTGAGAAGGGTATAGTATCGGGAAAGTCGTTTGCAAAATTGAATATAAATATTTCTCTATGTTGTCATGAGCAGATCGCGTAACAGGTTGTTTGCAGAATAACCCAATCTCCTAGAAAGCTCCTCTCATAGTCTTAACAGAAGCTAAAGCACGCAACATGTAAAGACAGCATATATAGGCAATAAAGAATACATAATATACACAAATATATTATTCTATTGTACTACATTATAACTACACAATCAAATACATTATTTTCATCAAATAAATATTAAATTTGTGTGTGAAATATTATTAAAATATTATGGTATTATCTAAGAATTTTTTTTTTCTTTCTCATTCAAGCTTTTTTATTTGTACAATTACTATGCTAAGTTATTTAATATTATCATTTATTAAATTTTATTTTATTTATTGCTGAGTTAGTCTGTTTAATTTTTTCTTTATAAAGAAAGTTGTTGAGAGGGATGAGTCAATGGGATAAAAATATTCCCTCTCAACAAACTATTTGGGTTGTCATAGATGAAATGTCCGATTTTTCTTTATAGTGGATTAAAGCGTTGCCTGTTGATTCCTAGCAAAATATTTACTATCGATAATAAGCACACGTTAATCCTCTATTTGCAAACTGTGTTTGTTTTTTTCCCAAGTAGGCATACAGATTTTAGCATAATTTTAACCGTGGCTATGGAAACACGCAATTTGCGAACTATTTTTTTAATAGTACAAACTAGGTCATTCCGCTACCCAGGCATCAAGAAATATTAATCATGCGTTTGGTGAAGGAAGTGATAAAACCCATCCATCGTTGGTTTACAAAATTTTCCATTAGAAACTCTGCCACGTGGACGGGAAAAACAATTGATTCGACATCCTACTGCCAAGAAATTGACAAAATGCATCAAAATTTGATCAAGCAACAGCCGGTACTGGTAAACAGGAAAGGACCTATCCTTTTTCATGATAACGCCCGACCTCATGTTTCAATACAGGCAGTGAGTAAATTAAAAGGGTTGGGCTATGAAGTCTTACCACACTCCCCATATTCCCCTGATCTATCCCTTACAGACTACTACTTTTTTCGGAGTTTTGACAACTTTTTTCGAGGAAAATTGCTTACGAATGATTTAGACGTTAAAAATGCATTCTCTGAATTCCTTTCATCACGTGACTCAACGTTTATCAAATCTGGGATGGAAAACTTGGTAAGCCGTTAGCAGAAGTTTATCGAAAATGATGGTAAATGCTTTTAATTAAAAATATGTTAGATTTGATCTCAAAGTTTTATTTTCTTCCTGGTTCTGAAAAACGGTCATTTCATGTGTGATAACCCAATACTTTATATACTCATTTATTCATCAAATTTTTCAATTTTATTTTATTTTCAAAGTAAATTTAATATGAATGGATTTATTTTCATTCATATTACTCATAGCCATTGAGTGAGGCACCTTGTAAAATTTATTCGATTAAAAAATTGATAGTTTGGCATTACTCGAGGTGTGCGTCTGTATTTGCATCTGGTTGTCACAATATAGTCAGAGTGGCAAAAATAGTAGAAAATATCTGAAAATATATTTTTCCACTTGCATGCCCCGTCACCCAATTCACTCGGTACGCCATGGAGCATTATTTCATCATTGAGATTTTCAGGTATACCAGTAAATTTTAACCTGGATGAAATTGCACAGATTAGGTCGTTGAAGATTATGTAAAAATAAAAGTAGACTTTAAATTTTAATTTATGAGTTTGTAATCTAGACGGAAAAAGACTGTTAAAAAACTCTTGCGGATTGCATTGTGTCAGGGCTTACAACTAAAGGGCCGTGGATAATTTTTTTACACACAATATCAAAAAGCAAAGGATCGACATTCTGTTTTAGAGATCATTTTTATTCGGTAAATATAAGTTTATTGATTTCATCTGGTTGGATTTCAATTTCCATCCATGATAGTATAGGCAGGCAGTGTGACGAACCTCGTTTTTGCCACTCAAAATTTAATTGTTTATTATTGTAAATTTTATTATTGATATACCTTTGTAGAACTATGAAGAAAATAGTGAACATTTGGTACAGAGGACTTCAGTAATTTTATCATTGTGAATAGCGCTAACCATATATCGGTCGAATTTTAAACTTCACTGTGACCTACACGTACATATTTGTTACATATTTAAAACTATTTTAAAATTTTATAATTAGGTATAAACTTTATGATCGATTTTGACATCTACATAACGCTTTTGTAACCTCTCATGTAGCGAGCGCGTGTTTAAGCCCTGACATATCGGTCAATTTTCAAACTTCGTTGTTATCTACATATAATTATATTATATTATTAATATTTCTTCTTTATTTTATTGTTTTTAATTTTTTTTTGTTTGTTTTTTCATCTTATTTATTTATCATGTTTCTGACCAGATGTATCTAATATAATTTATTTCTGTACAATTTGTTATTCTTAAGGGACTTGGTCCCAGAATAAAATTATTTTTCTATTCTATTCTATTCTATTCTATAATTGTTTTTTTGTTTTTGTTTTTTTTTTATTGCAAATTAATTAAAAATCAATATATTTTATTATTTCTAAACCTTCCTAAAACAATAATTATGAGGTGGTTAAAATCTGTTACAGACTGGTTCAATAGTTTTCGTGTTTAGTCATAACAAACGAAAAATAGCTTGTCCTTTTATACGAGTATAATAGTATAGATTAAAAAATAATAAGAAAAAAATTATTTAAACTGATCTTAAACACTAAAACGACAAGAAACCGTCGTTAAAGCCTACTTCAACATTTACTAGACAAACGTTCAAAGCTCCCAATAAATTACAAAATACTCATTTACATGACTGTGATTAGACCTATTTGGATGTACGGAGCTGAGCTTTGGGCCTCACTCCACAAAACCATACAATTTATTTCGTATCCAATCCTTACAATCCAAAATCCTTCGAAAAATCCTCAATGCCCCTTACTTTGTCATCAATAAACTTATACATAAAGATCTTAATGTTCCATTTGCTGCTGATTTAGCCCGAAACAGATACCTATCCTTTCACAGTAAACCCTATAACCGCTCAAATTCACTAGTTTCTCAACTTGCTTCCCATTCCATTCCTGATTATCCTTCAAGGCGTCTGAAAAGAAGATGGCCGGGAGACCTTCTAGTGTAAGTGCTCCTGATGAGTAGTTCTTTAAAAGTTTTGGCATGTTATCGTAATCGTTATGAACATATTTACATGATGTATGTATTTTGTATAGTTGTAAATTTCAATAAATGCATACAATAAAAAAAAAAAAAAATGTGTAATAGATTTCACTGTAGAAATAAACAAAGAGTGTATATAATAGATTAAACATACATAACCACTTCTTTTAGTTCTTGTGTTGAATTCAACTGAATCATAGTTTGATTCGAAACAAAATAAATTAATGAATTTGAAATTATATTAATTCAATAATTTTTAGAACTA
This sequence comes from Euschistus heros, assembly GCA_003667255.2. Lineage (NCBI taxonomy): Eukaryota > Metazoa > Arthropoda > Insecta > Hemiptera > Pentatomidae > Euschistus > Euschistus heros. The sequence continues at coordinate 205,442 of RCWM02000133.1, read as the reverse complement.
ATATCCTCAGGAAGGAAAAATAATAATAACTGGAATTCTAGCTATAATTTAAATGAAAGCGGAATCTAGGCTATTATAGTCAGATAATATCAGTGAATTTTCCCATTCAAAATATTTATTGATCCGAATCCCTAACAATCCTGCGATGGGTTAGGTACCCAATTACTCATAGAGCCCTCGGAGGGAAGAAGTTGATGGGAGTGTGCTGAGAGGAGGGAAATATTTCTTGCTTAAGAGCTTGCCTAAGCAGTTTCCTCGGAAGAGTCATTCGTTTTCGTTGGCTGGAAAGCAGTGACTAATTCTAAAACAGTTAGTTCGCCCCCTCTGATATATTTTACAATTTCTCACTCTTTGTCTGCCCTCTTTTTCATTTCCCTTTTTTCGGTGAGGCTTTCATCGATTCATTATTTATCAGGCTTGCAGGAAATTGATTGTATTTTTTAAAGAGAATAATTTTGTTGCCGAAAAGTAATATATATTTGGATCATAGTTTTCTCATAACTATATATTCTTTTTAATTTAAATAATTATAAGTTTTTTAACGGTCCCTCAAAAACCAGTAGATACATATACATACATGATTAATGAGTTTACTTTCTCTGAATAATTTCAAAATGCTATTTAATGATTATCTTTTATTGTTTTTTATTTTAAAGTTTTATTGGAATAGATGTTCAATCTGCCTCAGTGAAGTGCAATAACAGTTCTAATGATTTATTTATTCATACAAGTACACATACACACACAATTTATAATAATAAAAAATAAAAAATCATGAAAAAATAAAACTAACAATCATAAAAAACAAAAAAGCAAACATGATAAAATAATAATAATAATAATAATTAAGTGACAAAAATTAAAATAGAAAAGTTATGATACATTCACACTGTATATACAGACGTACTCAGCCTGGAGAACCCCGAAACGAGCCAGCCTATTCCCCCCCACCTTTTATGAGTCAAGGCTACACCCGAAGAAATTCCTGTGCTGCTCTTTATTTAATGATTTTTTTTTTTCAATTGTATTTATTATTATTTTATTTTTTATTGAAATCTTATATTGATATAATATTACAATCTGCCTGTAGAAGGCTAATAAGTAACATGGATGACTTAATGGATCTATTCAAACAATATATACAATGAGAAAATGAAAATTAAAAGAAAAAGTAAAATAAATAAGTAAACGCATACTACATAAAACGATAAATAAAGTGAAATATTAAATAAATAAAGAATCTCAAACTATACAAACAATAGAGTAAAATAAATATAATAATAAAAACAATAAGATAATAATACAAAAGAAATAATTCTGATAGTGAAAAGAAAAATAGGATTAAATTATCCACAAGTTAAAAATACAACCAAACGTATTTACAATATACACACATCCTCTGGATCCCCCAATCAGACTTGTCTGATTTGAAATCATACTTGAAATCGCAGCGCTGCTCTCTCAGTATCGCGTTTAAACCGATCGATTATTGAATTTTTTTTGAATTTTTGAATTAATCTTTAAAAAAAGATTAATTTTTTGAAGCCCAATCTCCAACTTTATAATAATTTGAAGTCCACCTATTCTTTTTTTCTTTTATTCTTTTGTACATGTTAACGCAGAATTTGACAATGTCGTCTTCATTTTATAATAATCTTTCAAACAAAAAAAGTTTTTAATATGCAACATGTTTTACCGGTGACTTAATTGGTCAAAAGCTATACGTTTTGGAGAAACTGTAGCAGGTTAGGCGTAGTTCGATAGTTTGATATTAGGGCAGTAGAAACAGTTAGGAACTCAACTCTCGTAATACTAAACTTCACTAGTTCACTAATGAGTGAGCTCCTTCTGATTCTGTATCTCTTAATACGAAATAAAAAAATTCTCTCGATCTCTCTCGGCTGTTGTGTATTAAATAATGCTCTCCATTGGAAATAAACCAAGCAACTATACAGGTAAGAGGGGAAAAAAAAAATAAAATTAACATATCGTCGGTGAGATTGCAAATACCGTTAATTGCATTTTAGCACCTTTTAAGACATTTTTTTTTTGTTAATTCTTTTTATTGTAAATACATTACAAATGCAAAAACATGCCAAAACAAGAATTTACACAAGAAGATCTCTGGGCCATCATCTTTTCAGACGCCTAGGAGGATTATCGGGAATGGAGTGGGAAGCAAGTTGAGAAACTAGAGGATTTGAGTGGTTATGGAGCTTACTGTGAAAGGATTGGTATCTGGTTTGGGCTAAATCAGCAACATATGGAACATTGAGATCTTTATGGATTAGTTTATTGGTGATAAAGTAAGGAGCATTGAGGATTTTTCGAAGGATTTTGGATTGTAAGGATTGGATACGGGATGGATTGGATGGTTTAGTAGAGCCCCAAAGCTCAACTCCGTACGTCCATATAGGTCTAATCACAGTCAAGCAAATGAGTCATTATAATTAATTGGGAGCTTTGATCCGTGACATTAAATTTAAAATTTGCTTTGATCTATGACATTAAATTTAAATTTTGCTTTGATGCACAAGTGTTATTATTATTATTATTTTTTTTTTTTTTTTTGGCTAAAATCACATAAGTGTTTTGTCAAAACCTGATCCAAAAGCTGAATTTGAGTAATCGGGAATTTTATTTTAAAACGAAATCTGAAAAAACCTAAATAACGGCATTGGCAACCTCACCGACGATGTGACTATCATTGACGGTCAAAGGGGCAACCCCTAAAGCATGTTACATCTTATTCTTTCTTTAGCTGGCAGGCTCAAGGGAGCCAGTTTTTTTTTTTTTTTTTTTTTTTTTTTTTTTTTTTTTTTTTTTTCCCTTTAAGGCAAGAAAGGTCGTGAAAAGACTCCGCCTCATAATTGTGTTTGTTAAAAAAAAAAAAAAAAAAAAAAAAAAAAAAAAAAAAAAAAAAAAAAAAAAAAAAAAAACAGAGAACTGTTACATAACTTGCAGAGAATCTCTGAGACAACAAATCAATCATCCCAAGCCTAGCCACTAAAAGGTAATGTAAAAATACTCGGAAAGTTGGTACATTATGCATTAACTCACCGCCAATGTCTCTTGTATAACTAATGAATAATGTTTGAGTTTGGTCATGAGACTCTAACCCCACTATCCTTCACTCCGAACCTCTTGCCAACCGAATAACATTTTTTTCAAACGCCAGAACTGATTACTTGAAAATCGATTAAAAATTTGTTATTAGATATTGTTAATACTTTAAATATACAACTGATTAAGATATTGAAATTTACAACTGTATATACAAATATAATGAATCAAGTAAATATGATGATACTGATAAAAATGACACGTCACATGTTTTAAGCTACTACCTACTAATAAAAGTCCTATATAATGAAGTACTATATTAGAAGGTCCCGAGGCCATCTTCTTTTCAGGCGCCTCGGAGGGTTATCTGGAATGGAGTGAGAAGCAAGTTGTGATACTAATGGATTTGAATGGTTGTGGAGTTTGCTATGAAAGGATAGGTATCTGGTGTGGGCTAAATCAGTAACATATGGAACATTAAGATCTTTATGGATAAGTTTATTCGTGACAAAGTAAGGAGCATTGAGGATTTTTTGAAGGATTCTGGATTGTAAGGATTGAATACGAATTTTTCGTCGTTTTAGTCTTTATTGTTAATGCTAAATCAGAATCTACATCTATTGATAAATTCTATATAAAGGGCATAAAAATGTTTTTCCAAATGAACATTTAACTTTAGAACTCCAATGTCCAAGTTTTTACTCCGTAACATGGTACATGCGTGATATTTGAGTATTATTTTGTAAATCATAAAATAAAGACCACAATGCACTCGATTATCCTCGATTTCTCTTTCGAACTCTCGGTATATGAAGCTTTTTTTTAAGATACCTTATTATTATTAATAGTTGTTTAAAAATAGAAATTATAAAGTCATCAATGAAATACACTGCACTAAAGCTATATTATCTCCTCAAAACAAATAAACAAGCTATGTAAAGTTTTCAACATCTCACGATGGTAAGATAGCGAATAAAGAATTATGGCAGAAGTTTTTGAGCATCTATTACAGTTTCAGCGCAACTTTGAGATAGGGTGTTGACCCTTGTAAAAATATAAGGTTTGTATTTGAAGTCGGCGTAGAACTTCTTGTACTAAATTATTATTTACTGTTAAAATTCCGCCACTGTACGAGATTTATAATAAGAAAACATTTTTTTGGCCTCATAGGTTAAGAATGTCTGAGATTAAAACCAATATTTAACATTTAATTGAGGCTCTAAAAGTAGAACAAAACAAAACAAAAGAAAAACATTGGTTCCGAACACTGATAGCTATTTGATAAAGTTGACACTATAAACAAATAAAAATAAATGATACATCACTATGAAGAAAAAAAGGATTAATACCAGAAAACAAACAAATTATTTAAAAAATAAATAAAACAAAGAATTACTCTTTGAAACTCAAAGGTAAAATTTAAAAAGTAATTAAAATTGGTTTTGGATGTAAGAAAAAAAAGTTTTCATCTGGTTTGTTTTCTGTTCCTGAGAGAACAGAAAATAAAAAATTAAATACAAATTAATTCAGTTGATATGAACTGTTTACAATATAATAAACACAGTTTACAATTTTGGCGTTGACATTTTTTTTTTTTAATAATTGCAATGTAACACTGACTTTATTTCTTGTTTTATTGCTTCATAAACTTTTTTTTTTAATTTATTTTTATTTTTTATTTTAATGTAAACATTTTTTTTTTTTTTTTTTTTTTACTAAAGCTATTTCTTCAACAGTACCTTCCTACATTCCCTTTAGGTCTGAATTTGAAAGAAATTTTTAATAGTAGAAATTAAAAAAAAAACAAAAACAAAACAACTTTAACGTAATAAAAAAATATGGTTCATTTTTTAGGTGGAAAGTAGCTAAGTCGAGCTAATTAATTTAGAAGTTATGGTAAATAATTAGGTAATAAAAGAAATATATTCGAATAGCTTCAGCGTGTTAAATTCCCTTCATACTTTTTAATTAGCCCTTTATTTTGGAGACTCCAAATGAACATTTTTTTTTTTTTAAATAACTGGATTAACAGCAAAGTTCTAAATTATGAAGTTTCGCCCTGAGAACTTATGATTTTAGACTTAAAATCTAACTCCCTGTATCCAACTACATGCAGTGACTAACGAAATTGGTCAAATCGCATATGATTGGAGATAGATTGTTCATTTCGTCCTTTCCATATCCATTCTTTCCCGTCAGACCCAAATCTATTAATTTTGTTTTCTTCAGACCATATGATATTTTGCCAATTATTTTCAGTACAGTGGGAATATTTTTGGTGAATGCTAACCTTAGTTTTTTATGCCTATCTTTTAGTAATGGCTTTTTAACTTAAGCCCTTTTTCACATGCCAGTTTGTCTCGAGACACAGTGCACTCCTTCGGCGTTGATGTTGATATTACCAAACCGTTGTATTTGAACGGCATTATCAACTTCGTCTGACCGAATTGAATGAATAATATCGGGCTGTACAGTATCTGAGGGTAGAGGCTTACGACCTGCTTGATTCTTTTCAATCCCTTTCAAGTAGGTTGCATTCATTCTTCGAATGTTACTTTTGGTCCCTACTGAGCATTCGTATTTGATACTTAAAGAACGGCGAGTAAGTCCATTTTAAAGCTGAATTATAATTGCTTTATGAGTATTTTCTGATGTTGTTTTTACTGTAGGAAAAAAGACACAACTGTAATTTAATATTTTGAATTAGATTTAGAATTGACATAAAAAAAAAAAAAATAAATAAATAAAAAGAAAAAATACAATTGAAACTCACGAAATTAATCAAGTGGTCTTGGGAGACTTATGATAACGACTGAGTGATTAATGTTTACAATGCAGGTAGGAAAGAGGATTACAATAAAGAGTAACCATGTTATCAAATTAATAAAATAGGTATTGACAAACAACAAATCGGATTAGGACAAATTTTTTATATTGCTACCAACATTTGATTAATTTCGTGAGTCACTGTAAATATAGAAAAAATTATAGAAATAAAAAAAAAAAGTAATAAATAGCAAGATAAAGCACCTTTTTTAATTTTGAAAATGGTGATTAATAGATTTTAAAGTGACTTTCCACACCATATTGGTATCCAAAAAATCACCATTGCCTTTGCAAGGTGAATTGGGACCTTGGAGCTTCAGTTTGTCCTTGATCTTACTTCAAGGCTTCCAGAAGATTAATTGGTCCATATATGTATATTTTGGACAGATTTTTCAGTAGTGTGAAATTAGTAGAAGAACTGTCAAAAAAAAACTCGGTGGACAGGAACAATACTGGAAAATAGAACATTGAAATGCCCACTAGTAGCATCAAAAACTTTGTCTAAGAAGGACGGGGCACTATATCTTACAGAAACACTGAAATGTCATAATAACTAAATGGCATGATAATAATATTGTCACTATATATCTAATTGCCATGGGATTACGCCTGTTTTTCTAAAGTGGATAGCAATAGGAAAAGTGACCAACATAAAATGCAAAGTTAGTGTAGCAATGTCCTAATATAACACCGATGTACAACATTTTATGGCGGTGTAGACCGTTTTAAACAGATTTGGATTCTCAAGGATATCCCTAAAGGGAGAAAGTGGTGGTACAAGTTGTTTACATTCGGCATCGATGCCGCATGCCAAAATGTTTGGTTATTGAAGAGGCACACAGAAAAAGACTCCAAACTCAGCTATTGTGATTTCACAGGAGGGCAGTGTGGTTCAAGAATGGTTATTCAAGTTTGGGAGTCCCAACAAAATTAGTTCATAGTGTAAGGAATGTACCTTCATCACTAGTAAAAAAACAAAGGAGTTTGACCATCAATTAGAAGATTGCATGGAACACCGACGCTGCGCCCAATGCCATAAAAGAACAAGACAAAATTTGTAAGATATGTAACGTCGGCATACACATCCATTGTTCTCATGAGTACCATAAAAATATGTGACTTTTATTTATTATTTATATCACATTTTATTTTATAGTTTATTCTAAATATGTATTAATAAAATCTGTGTTCAATAATATTCATTGTTTTCGTTATTATTACCAATATCAAACGATACCGTAAAGCAACTCATGCAAGCCTGGGCGGACACCCTGCTCCCCCCAAAGGCACCTACAGGTGCCACCTCTCAATTTCTACTAATCTATTACTTTTTTTAACCAACTACTGGTCTAAAAATCACATTTAATTTAGAAAAACAGATTTACTAAAAAAAAATTGAAAAAAACCATTTAGATTGGCCATGGGAACTGGCGGGTTAAAACTTCAATTTCAAACATGGGGAGGGGGGGGGTTCCATTTGTTAAATTTATGGTAAAAAAAGAAAGAATTATGAAATAAAGCTTTTTTTTCTCTTAATAAATACTTATACAATTGAAAAGCCTTTTTAACATAGCTATAAATGAAATTTAGGTACTAGCATTTTGTAATGTTGTTGATGTCGCTCAGACAAAAACCAATTTTTTTTTTTTTTTCTTTGCTGTTTCAGGGGCTCACACCTACTAAAAAATGTAATAAATACTTTTAATATCGTTTTTTCAATACTTTTTTCTTTTTCTTTTAAAAACCATATTTTCGAACTAAACATTTTGAGCTCGTTATATCGATGCAGTTTTATTGGTTCTCATTGTTAATTCATCTATTCAGCATTTCTTTTCTCAGAATACTTCTTTTTTTCTCCGCCCAAGAAAACCTTCTTAGCGAAACGAAATTTAATTTGTGGAACAAACAAGGAATAATTGGTCCCTCGTGAAGTAGGTCAGATGGTACTTGGCTTTTGTAATTACTGGACAGAGACACACTCCGAACCCGCTTTCCAAGACGTGGGGGCGTTCCCACTTAAAATAAGAACGCTACGAGATTTATGTTTAGTCGCCTTCTGTCACTAATTACTTAAGCATTAATTACATATGATTATGTATTAGTGATGTAATGAGCAAATGTTTATGTACCAACTATTTTAATTCTTGTCAGCTATATCTGCATGTGAGCAAAAAAAAAAAATAGGCATGAAAAAAAATAAAAAAGAAACAATTTACAAAAAGATACCATATTACCTTACATCGTATTGTAAGGTTACAAGTGAAACTTACTAAGTCAAAAAATTATAGTAAAAATTTTTTTTTAAAAAAAAACGCTTTAATAGCGAACCGAACTAAACCTATCGAAGACAAAATTTAATGATCTACAACTTTTGTTATATAACATTTTTTGATTGGATTCGCCGTTTTTGGGTTATATACTCTTAAACATGATCAAAACTAACTTTTTGAGAAAGCTGGCGAAATAACTCGATTTTCGATAGTCAATTGAGGCTAAGCGCCTAGATCAATTCAGCTTAAGATATGTCTATAGACGAAAGTTTCATAAACTTTAATTTTTTACAGGCCAAATTTTTCGATTTAAAGCATTTTTCTATATTTTTTTTGTAAAAGTCTGGAAAAGTGAAAACATGGTTGTTTTTTTTTGCCTCCAAAAGTTTTCTGCTTATCAAATGTAGTCACATTTTTGATGTTTTATTCTCAGGACCCATCCGGACTAAACCGAACCATAATACCTTCTCCAACTTTTGCAAGACAGACTCCCTTTTTGGGGGTATTTCGACTGGATTAAGTAAGAATATTAAAACAAACTTGTGCAATTATTGCATTGTCATTGGTCCTTGACACTCGTGGAAATTTAGCAAGATTCCGTTTCGTACAGGTGAAGTAAATAAAAGCGTATTAAAAACATAGTTTTGAGCAAACGGTAACAAAATGTTGTTTTGCATTGTCTACTTTTGTAACTTCACTGTTATTCACATATTATCGCTATTGTTAATTAAAATTCGGTAGATTTTAATAATGTTAAAACTTTCTTGAACTATTTAGATGATGTGATTAAAATTTCGTGCAGATGAGTTTTATTAGTTTTTATGGTTAGTGATCACAAACGAAAAATGGTTTGTCCTTTTATATAATAGTATAGATATACTAAAATATATTATATAATACCAACCGAACGAATCAGGTTAATGAGGGGGAATGGTGTGGTTGACAAAATTAAAAAGAGATTAAGAACAGCTGCTAGCCAAGAAACCCTTTTACAGAGAAAAAAAAAATCTATTTTTTTTTTCCAAGTGAAATGAGAAGGTTTTAATAAATTTTCTTTCTTTTCTTTTTTTTAAATTTAAAAGTACAATATATCTCTAATAAAAAATTATTTATTATATAATTTTTTTTTTATATATACATTTATTGAAATTTACAACTTTACAAAATATATACATCAAGTAAATGTATTGACAACGATTATAATAACACGTTAAAACTTGAAAAGAACTACTCATCAGAAGCGCTTTATTAAAAATTCTACACTAGAAGATCTCTAGGCCATCTTTGTTTCAAACGCCTCGGAGGATTATCACGAATGGAGTGGGAAGCAAGTTGAGAAACTAATGGATTTGAGTAGTTATGGAGCTTACTATGAAAGGATAGGTATCTGGTGTGGGCTAAATCAGCAACATATGGTACATTAAGTTATTTATGGATAAGTTTACTGGTGACAAAGTAAATTGAGGATTGTTCGAAGGATTTTGGATTTTAAGGATTGAATACGAGATGAATTAGATGGTTTAGTGGAGCCGCAAAGCTCAATACGTCCAAATAGGTCTAATCCCAGTCATGTATATGAGTCTTTTGTAATTAATTGGGAGCTTCGAAGGTTTGTCTAGTAAATGTTGAAATAGTCTGTAACAACGGGCAGTTTCTTGTCGTTTTAGTCTTGTTTTATAAAAATGAATATAAAATATGAATAAATTAGCAAGTTTTATCTCTATGAACCATGCGCTTCAGAAGTTTATATTCAAATTTAGCAACACTTTATCTTGTATTAATTTTACTGCTATTTCTGAGCAATTCTATGAGAACGGACGATCAAAGGATGTTTATCCTCGACTAGTTCTAATAATGGAAGGTCAAAAGCGAATGGAAGTGAAGAATCCCGCTCTAAGAAATGAGATGGAAAGAGGAAGATACAATAAAGGAGGGAGGGGGCATTGTGGCTTAAAAAGAGAGAAACGGATATCTTTCTATAAAGGAATTAATTCAAGTCTGGTTTAACTTAAAATAAAAGATTTTTTATTTTTTTTTATTTTATCCTTAACCTTTAGACTATATCCAGAGATACGTTCCCTTCAGAACACAATTAAATAAGTACTATATTGTTTTAATATTTTCCCAACAATCCTTATTAATAAAATATTTGATATGAGAGATTTCTTCTTTTTTTTTAAATATAATTGTTTTTTCTTTTTTGTTAAGCGATTATTTAATTATTCTTTTTTTGGTCGGTAGTTCATTCATCAAAGGTGATCCCATAAAATTTGTTATTGAAATCAACTCATCGCTTTTTAAGGAAACAAAAAAACTCAATTCATGATTGAAACAACATGAACAAACTGAAACCAAAAAGTAAATTAAAACAAAATACACTCACTCACCACTAAAAATTGAAAAATAGCGTTATGTTTTAGGGAAAAAACAAACTAAAACCAAAAAGGAAATTATCGATACTCGATATCTAATTTTATTCCCAGTTGAATCTTTTTTGTCTTTCTCTTTGGTCTTTTTTCTTAAAAATCTTTTCTTTCACAAACCTTTTGCTTAAAACACAATTAAACACAATTAAATTAAACACAATGTTTCTTGGATCTTCGAGGAATTAACATTTAGGACACATGCCACTTTGAGCTAGTGCCATTAAATTGAGGTGTTTACTTCACAGCTTTGAAACGACACAAGTTAACAAGATGATCATCACCGTAATCCCCAAAAAACAGTTCCTTGCTATTGTTTGTTTGTTGGAGATTAATGTACTTATGTACCCCAACTAGGAATGGCGGGTTATCGTAATGTAGCCAGATTACAGCACAATTTTATTATACTCTTTTTTAGAGTATTTCTGCTATCCCAGAATAAAATTATGTTATATTTAATTACTAATTTTCAAGCCATGATGCACTATTTAAACAAAATCTTTAATTTTACTGAAAAGTTGTGATAATTTTTGCGACTCCATTAAAAAATGAGACATATAGTGTAGGGTATAATTATCTTTTTACAAAAGATTTTAAAAATTGATTATTTTTTTGACGTGGTAAAGTTTATTTAATCCTCATTTTGACACGTTCTATATCTGTTGGTGGTGCTTGGATCGAAAAGTTGTGGTTAGTTTCACGATCTGCTTTGAGTGACTGTGCTATAGCGCTAGCGTATTATCTATGTAGCGTATTATCTACACCATTGTCGCAGCTGAGAAAGAAGCGCTGGGGTCTCTCAGGACCTGGCTTGCCCCTCCATAAGTGGAGGGACAAGTCTCGTTGGGGGATCCCTCGGATTTGTATATATTGTAAATAAAGTACAAATGTATTTTTAAGATTTAATTTAATTTTTTTTTCTATTGTATTATATATTATACGGAGATTATTTACTTATTTTATTTTATTTTGTATCTTTTCTTTGCATTTATTTCTTGTAAATATTGTGTGAATGGATCATAAGCCATCCATATTACTTATTGCCCACATCGAGGGAGATAGTAATACTTTCTTTAAATAAATGTTTAAAAAAAAAAAAAAAAAAAGTTTCACGATCATAAATATATTTCCGAATATGTTTTGTTAAATAACATTTATTGCCAGGACCTACCGCTTAAGAGTTGATATTGGTTTGAATAAAAAAAGTTACTTTCTGCCTACGTTTTGTAAGTGTTGGGGCTTTTTTGAAACGCTTTTTTGGTGTTATCGAATCAAAAATTAGCCAATAGTTTACTCATCGAAAATTTATTGGAAAATATTTTTTTTCCTTTTTTTTTAAATATTTGTCATAGGACATATCGTTAAGGATCTTATTGTTTAAAATGGAAAAAGCCACGTTTAGAACCCCTGTTTTCTCTTATATTTTTTTACCTCGAATAAATATTTATTATTCTTATAATTGATCATAGTTAATTTGATTAAATTTTTAATTTAAGTAATTTCATCCTTTTATTTTTTATATTATTTTTATTATTATTTTTTATTTATTGGTATATAAAGTGTAAAAAAACATATACATTAAGTAAATGTGTTGATAGTGAATACAATGGCATGTAAATAACTTGTGAAGAACTACTCACTTGTAGCACTTCAATAAAATTTACTCTAGAAGGTCTATAGACCATCTTCTTTTCAGACGCCTCAGAGGATTATCGGGAATGGAGTGTCCAAGCAAGTTGGGAGACTAGTGGATTGGAGTGGTTAAGGAGCTTACTATGGAAGGATAGGTATCTGGTCTGGGTTGGCCCTTTTAATTCTAAAATGAAAATTTGGAAAAGCAGTAGATTATAGAGAGACATATGATGCATTGTTTTCCAAATGAGCGAGTAATTGAGTTTTTACGTTTAAAAAATGTACCGTTAAATTAACTATTTTATTACAAATTTTATAAAAATCAGGCCAATACAATACAGAGATCGAACATTTTTTCGCACTAATTTATTCTATTAAAAAAGCTAATAGCAAACATTTCCATTTTAGTCTAAGAAATGTGTTGAATATCCCAATGTTAATTAATATAGAGATGAGACGGTGGTGACATGTGTGCAGGCTGCTTGTAGAATGGTCCCTCAGTTTAATGAATAGCAAACACTACCATCGTGACGCGAATCCTAACGAAACCCCACCAAATTAACATGAGACAATGCGCGCCCAGACAATAACGAACAATTAAATCTGAATAATTCTGCTTAAATAATAATGCTGCTTAAAGGCATTGAGATATTGAACAGTACTGGAATACATTGGAATGGGAGCAATATGTCGGAGGAGACAGTTCTCCTAAAACTTGTGATTGCTTTAATTTAGTTAGTAATCAAAGAATTTTAACAGTAAAACTAAACAAAAGGAAAAGCCATATTTCATGATCAATAGGGCTGTGAAATACATGCATTTGCATATTTCTCCTAGCAAACTAAAACATCTACGATCATCAAAATGAATATTTTGAGGCATTTGGACTCAAATCGAGTTATTTTTATTTTGCATGTTTGTGAATATTTTACCAAAAATGCATATTTTTACATATTTTGAACTGTAATTGCATATTTATCTACATATCCATCATTTTTATTTTGTAAAGCTTTCCAGAAATACATAATTGCATATTTATCTGCCTATCCGGCATATCAGCATTTTACTTTTGGATTTGTTATAAATAAAATAAAATATAAATAAAATCCGAATAATAGCTATCGATACTTCTCCAATTCTTTTTTCGTTGGCTAATGAATAAGCTTGTTTTGTACAAGTGCTCATCCTTTGTGTGAACTATCGATCGCATTTGCTTTTCTTGGAATTGTTTAATTGGATTCATTTATTGTTTTCGCTCCGCTCGAATACTTGGAATATTACTTTTTTTTTTCTTATTTCCTTCTGCATAACATCATTCGACTCTCCAGTCTCTCACACAGTGTCTACCAAAAGACATCATTCGTAAATTGTTTATTTATGTAATCCTAAAATGCCTAAAATCACCCCGGCAAAGACAAAAGATCTTGTTGAAAAGAACGTTTCTGAGTTCTCTATAGAGACTTTTAAGCTCGGTGGGACGTTTTATATTGTGTTTGTTTTGTTTTGATAAAGTTGTATTAACTACTGCACAGTTTTTAGTAACGGAGCACATAAAAACAAGAATGAACCAATCTAACAAAAAAAAGAATTCAAAATTTGAAAAAAAAAATTCTGTTACACAAACTGCCACTGGATCAGAAAATACTGGTTTCGATACCGATTTATGTCCAGCTGACATACCCTTCCATACTTTATTTATTTATTTATTTTTGATTTTCGTCTTTGCTTTTTGTTTTTTAATAATCGTATTCAAATTGCTTCTAGTAATAACACAATTGTTTACTTAAACGTGATTTAGCACATATGTATAAGTATGTATTGCATTTTTTTTATTTTTTTAAATAACATAGAACGTTGCATATTTCAGGTATTTAATTGCATATTTTTCCAAATATATTTGCATATACATGTGCATATTTTTCAGTTTTTATTGTATATAATTCATAGCCCTAACGATCACTAACGACGAAAAATAATTACTTAACCAACCTGTACTAAATCTAAACTATTTTTATAATTCAAGAAAATTTTAGCAATAAAGAAAATTTACTGATTTTCGATTAAATTTTTATTAAAATTTCGATCAATATGTGGAGGGGTTTGAAAATCGACCGATAGATGGCGAGCGCCATTCTGGAAGGGAAAATTGATAATAAAATTTACTTATTTTAATTAAATTGTTTTTAAAAAATATATTAGAAATTAAGAAAATGTATGTACTTATAATTTATCATTTCCACTTCCCCAATGTTAAAAAGTTTATCAGAAGTTAATATTGTTTGTGATTTAGTATTATAGTAATTCTGATTTACTATAAACATTAATTTAACTTAGATTTAGAGTTTTATATTTTGATTTTTCTTATATTCTCTTAATTTTTCTTTTCACTTTAATATGATAATGCATAACAGAAGCTTATATTAGTTTTAATAAGGACTTAAAAGTTTGTATGTAATCACATACATAACAGTTCAAACAAGGCCTAATATCAAAACCATAAACACAATAAAACCCAAAGTATAAACAAGATCAAAATATAATTTAATGCGAAATCTTAAAATGATTAATGCCTGGAAGTAAAATTACTAGAAAAATACGACATCCTGTTTTCATTTCTACGCTTTTATCTCTAGAAATCAATTTTATCTAAAGTGGGCTATCTAATAAAACGTGGGCCTATCTTTTTCTTTTCTTTTTTTAATGTAATAAAAGTTTCCAAGTTTATAGCTCATAAATTTTCAGTTAGTGTCACAGTGGTTGAGCAAACATCCTTGACAACAAATTCAAGGTACTAACGAACTACTTTTACTGATTATTTGATAAATTTAATTTACCTAATTAAATATCTCTGCCTGCCTGCACTTATTTCGTTGGATTCTTCAGGATTCAGCTTCGGCAGTTTGGAATTGTAATTCAATTTCTAAACATTTCAATAACAAATACATCTTAAGAACGTGAAGTTTAGCTTGTACCGTACTATCTCGATAATTAGGCTTATAACGTACCAGAGGAATGGTGTATCACCGAAAATAGTGAATAACTAGATGTAAAGAAAAAAAAATTACAAATGATTGCATTTTTCAAAATTCAAGCTGTTATAATTTATCGCACTCGCAAAGGCACACGACATGAAAGTTAAAAGATCTTTTGATAATTTTCTCCTGCTTGCCATTCCATTCCTATGAAAGAAAGTTTTCTCGGTAGTTGACAACTAGATAACTAAACTATTAGATATTACAAAACTTGCCGAACTCTTTGTCAGTGGTAAAGGTTCCTAGGAATAGTAATCGGATCAATCCTCAATTAGGATTTTTTTCCCAACAATCGGTTAAATCAACAATCGGCGAATCTCAAGTGTACTCTAGAATTTAAAATAGGATTAATTATTATTTGAATTACAAATAAATATTTAATTTTTTTATGAATTTAAGACAAAAAGTTGGTGCAATCTACATAATCCAGAATAATTGTATATTTTGGTAAGCGAAAGGTCGGGAAGTTTGAGGTTTTTTTTACGTTTTTAGTGTTGTGCTTGTGTGAAAAAAGTTTTTGGATCCTGTCGAAAATGTTAACGTCCTCGTAAGGGGGAAAAAAAAAATTCATTTTGATAAAATTTAAGATAAATAAAGGGTTTTGTAGTGTCGAGATTTGAAGTCAGTTCCATGAATAAAAAATTGCCACTGATTTACAGGGGATTTCTTTGGAATTTCGTCATTTTTGAACACTGAAGCTAGGTCGTGTTTTGAGCATACCGAAAGTTTTGTTGTTTCAAATAGCATACAAACTACAAATCTAAGTGAAAAAATCATTTCTCTATCTTGACTGAGAGCAGAGATAGAAGAATAAAACAAGATTTTCATTTTTTTTTCTCGGCTCCTAATGATCATTGGCGGCTATAACTCTAGTTTTGGACTGTTATAGGTTTCTAGTACCTACACAAAAATCGGCTTTCGAATCTCTGAGTCACAAGTAAAAACGTCTCCTAGTAAGATGGGAATTGAGATATACAGTTTCAAATGTTCAGAATTTTCTCAAAAAGTGGCAGAAATAATGATTTATAAAATTGAAAACATTAAAAATATAAATTAATTTTTATATATTTATATTCAATTTTATTGATTTCATTATTATAATTTACATTTAAGGAAAATTAACTAGGCAACTCTATTATTTAATGACTAAAGTAGCACTTCGTAATATTTTCATTTAAATGTAAACAAAAAAAATTAATATAACAATAAAAAAATCTAAAAAAATTATTACTTATAACACTAAACGTTTTCTGTGAATCAGTCATCTGAAAACAACTGTGAATGTATCATAGGTTTATCTTTATATATATTTTTTCAGTTTATGTTTAAAATAATTTTTTTTTTTTTTTTTTTTTTTTTTTTTTTTTTTTTTTTTTTTTTCCGTAATGGACAGTAATGGAAAGTGATCCTTCCAGACAGACACTTGTACAGGAGGGCCCAGGACCTGAACATCAGACCAAGGATTCAAATGTCAGTCAGCGAAGGAGGTGATGGATTGCACCGAGGCCACCTTTGGAAGGAAAGGATCAGCTGTGAAAAATGGAACCAGACCATTAATCTGTGAGCACTCCTCTGATGACAATCTCCTTTCTTTTTCTTTCACTACTAACTTTTTTTTTTTTTTCTTTTTTTTCAGTAAAATAAATCACCAGTTTGAGATGTGGAAAGGTCGGCTAAGGATCAGGAGAGATAAAGCTGATGGATCCTACAGAAGGCTTTTTGGGAGAGGGTGGGGATGGATCAACATTTCGTATGTGTTGAGTTTTCTTAAAATTAGAATTTTAAAAAATATATATATTTACTGAGTAAGTTTTTCAATATACATAAAATGAGAGCAATAAGTAGCATGAATGGCTTTACAATTCCATTCACACAATATGTATATTAAGAAATGAATGAATACGAAAAAAAAAATACTGTACAATGTATAATTAATAGATAGTATCATAAAACATATTATGCTAAATAATATTAACAGCAATGGCTGACAATTACGAGCATAAAAAATCTATAGATTTAAAACCAGAACTCATCAGTGTGATGTGAGAAGGATTAAATGGGAAGTGTGCTTAAAAAAAAAAAAAAAAGAATTAAAAGATTTGATCAAATTTCATTAGGACGGAAATTATTTTGTTGGGAAGGAGGGGTGAAGGATATCCTTCAAACCGTCAAATCTTCAAATCCATGCAGTTCTGATAAAACTATCGTTCAGTGGATTTGGTAGGTGAGATAAATAATTTAAAAAAAAAAAATATAATAATAACGGTACGAGTAAAAATTAAATAAAATTAAAAGTTGAAAAAAACCTTTCCTTTTACTAGGGTGAAAAACTAGGTCTAAAGATACCCCAGCGCTTTTCTTTAAGCTGCGGCACTGGTGTAAAAAACAACAAATAATACATTGCAGCCTGAGTGACAGCGCTATAGTACAGTCATTCAGGAAATGAGCGGAGGAAGTGGCCATTGCCAGGACTCCATATAGAATTTTACGATAGATCTCGAGGCCACTGCGTTTTTAACCTGCTAGAGGGATTATAGAGGTGTGGGGGGTAATTATATTATAGGGGGGGTAACTAGGATAGGGATGATGGTAGATCAAGATGATGAGAATAATTTGATGAAATTTTTAAAATTTGACTGATATGGATTTTAGGACCAAAAAAAAAATTATCACGTATTTTGTTCGAGAATTAAGAATAAAAAAAACTAAAACTGAATAGAAACTGAGAGACTACAAACTAAGCAAATTGATATGAATGTATTATAACGAATAATAATAAATAAAAGCTTAGCGAACCCGAAGGTTCGATGCCAACACAACCAACCGTTGACCACAAACCTCCCTCTTGCAGAAAGGCACTCGCCACCTATCGGTCGATTTTCAAACTTGATTCAGTTCTATATATCTATTTTTGTTTTTCATTACAATTTACTTTAAAAGTCATTGAATTTTATCAATGCTAAACTTTCTAGAATAATGAAGATGATGTAGTTAAAATCTGGTACAGATTGGTTCAGTAGTTTTAATTGTTAGTGATCACAAACTAAAATAGCAATTTCAGTATAGATAATAAATTAGATGTTCTCATATTGTTCATATATTGTTCTCATCCACGTTACTAGTGGATATGAATAGACTAACAATTCTAGTACAAAACTGTTAAAATTGTTAGTCTATTCATATCCACTAATAACATTGGCATGATTATGAGAACAATATAGTCTCGAAACGTCGCCAAAATAGTTGTTTTTTATTTAATTGACGGAACCTAAAGAACCTTATTAAACATTTAATAGTAACAGTCAAGAAATTTATCAACATATATATATATATATATATATATATATATATATATATATATATATATATATATATATATATATATATATATATGAAGAGAAAGGATTTCCCTGGTTTGGGATACGAGCTCGGTGGCCTAGTGGATAAGGCACCACGCTAGAGAAGTGGAGACTTGGGTTCGAATCCCAACCGGGTCAAATCTTTTCTCTTCAAAAATAAAAAATATATTTAAAAAATAATTATTAACAACCAGAATTATTTCATATATATATATATATATATATATATATATATATATATATATATATATATATATTTTTAATAAATCACCTACTAATCATCAAAATTACTTATAAATCGGTAGGACTGTGATGTCGATTGGTTAGCGGACATTTAGCGTGGAAGAGAAACAGGCCGAACACTTCGACAGTTAAATGACGTTTCCTGAAGATAGCGCTCCCTGCGGTACAACTTACCATTCTAGAGGAAATTCTCGATCACTACCGGCACAAGTTTGGAAACGGTAATTACTAATTGACAGGCAGATAGGTAGAAACACTTAATATTTATTAATAACATACATATAATCAATATATTGTATATAAATTTTTATATTATGAATGACGTAATTAATGATGAATTTATTTGTAATTAATGCAGCCAGACAATTTGTACCAGCATTTTCCAACAAACAATTAGGCAATGAAAAAAAATATTATTCAATGAATCACTCATTTACAATAATAAAACATATAAGAATATAATAATTGTATATATGTATATTGAAGCTTAACGTCTTCATGTACTCCAACTAGGACAGGAAGGACGGGTTATCTTACAGGTTACCAACCTATTCTAGCCAGGGTTGGAAGGTCGCCAAATGCCACGAAATAAATTATAACCCACCCAGGTAGGATTCGAATCCACGACCTTCATTGAATATAATAATTGAAAATGTGCCAAATATTTATTCAACTAGAACGCTTTACAAAAAAAAAACTAAATGAAGCGTAGAATCACAAAACCAGTCTATTCCAATTCCGTTTTTTTTTTTTTTTTTAATAGTTATTATACAAAATTATTTTTAGGTAGATTTTCTCTCAAAAGTAGTCAAACATAATGGAAATGCAATAATAAGACGCAGAATACAAACTTAACAATAGTTGTGGTGGTTGTTTGTTTTTGTTTAAAGGCGTAAAATAGTTTAACGGAAATAACTACACATTTCTATAATTCACAAGTACACTTTAACACACAAAATGCCACTACTCACAAGTGTCACTGACACATGATGACCTAAAAAGTGCCCATTGCCTTGTCGGTTAGAAGTGCTTCTCTCTTTAGTTTCGTGTTTCAATGTTGTTTTAAACAATCGTTTCAGGATATATTATAGAAACCTATTTCGTTTTGACTTTTTGCTAATTAGGATACTTAAATTTTTGTACAAATGCAAAGTATTATACAATAAGATATTCATTTCAAATGACGGGAATTAAAAAAAATTACAAAACTTACAACACCCAAACAACACAATATCAAACATACTAACAGAACAAACTTATGTTTTCTTGGGGAACCCAGTCATGTTGAAATTTAAAAGCCGAGCAAAATAACGAATTCCGCTTGGAATTCCATTCAAGTTCCGCTATATCGACTCATAAAAATTTTCTATATTTTCTTCCTGACTGGAAAAAAAAAAAAATTGGTTAAGGAGATTACGAAATTAAAGTAAATAAGGTTCTTCACCTCCTCGCTCCATCAACATTTAGGCCGTAAAAAATAGATCAAGGATATGTCTATCTATAATTCATTGTTCCCCCCCCCCAAAAAAAAATTATTATAAAAAATAATCAAATTACTTAAATTAACAATTAATACTCAGGTGTTTGAAATAAACAAATTTTGCAGGAAATAATGATTTCTATAATGACTTCTTTTATTCAACCCAATATTGCTCCTAAACGGTATATCCTAGCGACAAATTTTATAAAACAAAAAGTATTTCCTTAAAATTTCTAAAAAGGATAAAGTCTAAATGAATGTTTAAAAAAAGTATAGTACCCAGCCAGATGACGTATCCATGTCAAAAAAATAATAATAAATAAATAAAATTAAATAAAATAATGAATGTCTTTTAGTTTTAAGACTGCAATACATCTACTGTATGATGTAAATGCGGAAAGCTAGTGAAAAGAATGAAGAGTATATCTTTAGAAGAGGCTGATGACAAACGAACCGTAAATATGACATAAGAAGAACAAAAGACATCTTTTAGTTAGTTTTCATTGAAGGCATAGATAGCAGTATAGATGCTTAATAAATTTGGCATCTGCAAACACCAGTTCCAAAATCTCTCTTGAAAATCCTCTTTTTCCCTATCAGATCAAGGGTAAAATGCACTTTCTTCAGCTTAAATAACTATAAACCTACACAACTATACAAAAGGACAAACCCTTTTTCGTTTGTGATCACTAACCACAAAAACTACTGAACCAGTCTGTAACAATTGTTAACCACATCATCTATATAGTTCCGGACAGGTTTAGCAATAATAAAATCTACTGATTGTCGATCAATTAATTATTAAAAAGCGATAAATGTGTAAATAACCGTGATGTTTGAAAATTGACCAATAGGTGGCAAGCACTATTCTACATGAGGTTACAAAGGTACGGTGTTAGACAGAATTCAAAATGATAATGAAATTTACTTATATTCAATAAAATTATTGAGAAAAAAAATTTAAATATAAATTTAAGACTAAAACGACATGAAACTGCCCGTCGTTACAGACTACTTCAACATTTACTAGACAAACGTTCAAAGCTCCCAATTAATAACAAAAGACTCATTTACATGACTGTGATTATACCTATTTGGACGTACGGAGTTGAGCTCTGGGGCTCTACTAAACCATCCAATTCATCTCGTATCCAATCCGTAATCGTATATCGTATACAATCCAAAATCCTTCGAAAAATCCTCAATGCCCCTTACTTTGTGACCAATAAACTTATCCATAAAGATCTTAATGTTCCACATGTTTCTGATTTAGCCCAAACCAGATACCTATCCTTCCATAGTAAGCTCCATAACCACTCCAATCCACTAGTCTCCCAACTTGCTTCCTCCTCCATCCCTGATAATCCTCTTAGGCGTCTGAAAAGAAGATGGCCTAGAGAGCTTTTAGTGTAGATTTTATTAAAGTGCTACTAGTTCTTCACAAGTTATTTACATACTATTGTATTCACTGTCAACACATTTACTTGTATATTATTTTGTACAGTTGTAAATATCAATAAATATGGATCTTAGTGAAGTTTGAAAACAGATTTGTAGGTACAGCGCTATTTTGAAACATAGTTTGCAGTGATAAAACTATTGAACCCATCTCTACCAAATTTTAACTACATTATCTTTACAATTTTAGGAAGATTCACAAAAGTAAAGTTTCCTCTAAGAATAATTTAAATATACAATGTTGAGTGGCAGAAACAAGTTTAATCTGACTGCCATAAAAGTAAATGAAATCAAAATTAAATGTTAACTAGTTTAGAAGTTAGAAATTAAAATCCAACCAGATAGAATCAGAAAAAAATATTTTTGCCGAAAAGTATTAACAAACCAAAATGTCGATTCTTTGCTTATTTATATTGCGTATAAATATATATAAAAATATGATTCATAGGACTTTGGTTGCAAGCACTAATATTGCAGTCCGTTATCCGTAAGAGTTTTTAAATAGTGCCTGCTCATCTGGATTACCAACTCATATATTAAAATTATGAACAGGATGTCCAAATATGCTATTACGTCTCAGATTCAAACACTTTATCAATGCAAGTTAAAAATTACTGCTCTGCATGAAAATATCATTGAAGTAATAATGCTCAATTGCATACTTCAATATAAGATTTTTATCGAGAAACAAATAAAACTTCAATCATTAGTTAAAATTATCTAATTGTCAATTCTTTACTTATACATGGTGTCTACCAATGTCAGTTATCAAAATTCTCGACTTTTTCAAGAATTTTTCTAGAAATTCCCGACTTTTCCAATAATATTTCGAAATCCTCGCCAATCGATATTTTAATGCTGTTGCAATAATAATCGAACCAAATCAATTAATGCATAGTTTGCTACTTAACACATCCCGGTTAAAAAAAAACACTCTTTTTTTATATTTCACGTTACTCTCGATAAATGTCAAGAAACACATCAATGTAGAGTATTGCCATTCGGTTTGAAAATAGTTAGGAGGTTACACGAGGTTGTCGGATAAAATAATGTCCGATCAGAAATTTTCTTTTTTTCCATATGAAAGCTGGTTGAATTTACTATGAGTCCTCATATATAAAATTTTTATCAAGTCCCATGTATATAGCTACGCCAGTACTCTGAGAACCCCATACCCTTGTGAAATCCACTTTTTTTTCAGTATATTTCTCGCTTACTCCGAAACTATTTAAGAATACTGTGCTGAAAAAAAAAATGGACTGGGTATTTCATGGGATTCAAAACACATTTCATATAATAGAACTCATAGCAAATTTGATCAGCTTTCAGATGAAACAAAGAAATTTCGGATCAGACAAATAGTTTTGGAGTTATAGCTAAAAGAGTAACGACAAACGAGTTTTCGCGGTGTACTACTCGCGATAACCTGAGGAATATAACACACACACACACACACACACACACACACACACACACACACACACACACACACACACACACACACACACACACACACTCACACACACACACACACACACACACACACACACACACACACACACATATATATATTCCGTTTTAAATCTCTACAATTCAAATTCTTCAATAAATCCACAATGCTTCTTAGGTCACAAATAATCCTATCCCAAATGATCTAAATGTCCAATCTGTTGCAGATTTGACCCAAACAAGCTATATTTACACTCGAATCCACTAGTCTCCCAACTTGCTTCTGAGGTGAACCTTCTGCATCTGAAAAGAAGAGGGGCAAGGGACTTTCTAATGTAATTTATTGAAGTGCTACTGATGGGCAGTTCTGAGCAAGTTATGGACATGCCATATATATGTTTGTTCAAGCATTTTAGTACGTAGATAGGTAAAACAATGTTCGATGATGACGTAATTCCCGATGGGTATATGATCTTTTTCTTTTTTACCAATAAATTATTTAAAAATAACAAAAATAAATAAAATTTGACAAATAAACCATAAAAATACGCGAGAAAAGTATTTTCCCTCAAAACCCACTTATGAACTGTTTTTTGTTACCAGCCGTATTTAAGAGAACCACTGTTATGGTACCCAGAGGTACCAGTCTGGTCTTAAATGAAAGCTAATCAAGTTTTCAACATCATATTTGGCGTGGGATACATATTTTGGGAATATTTCACAAAATAAGGGACCATATCGAAGATAATATTCCTGTATCTTGGGAATCAATGGCTCTGTAGAGCTTACCCTGATCTCAAATTGTAGCAAATTTAGTATACTTTAAAAGTATCAGACGCTTCCTTAACTGACATATTGAGCAAAACTAAAAAAAATCTGAAAATGTTAGCATTGACGACTTTTTCCCGACTTTCTCCAAATTTTCTGTTAATTCCCGATTTTTTCCCGACCACACGAAATTCCCGACATATTCCCGAAATTCCCGAAAAGTAGACACCCTGTCATAAGAGTGCTCCAAGCCGCGATGGAGACTATAGTAAGATAGAATCAAAATAGATCAGCCAGAAAAGTGGGTACCCTTTTTTGGGTCAAAACCATACCCAAACCAAACACTAGTCAGGGAACTGTGCATCTTTACTAAGAACCAAGTAGTTTTTATTTTTTTAAGTAACCTCTAAATCACAATGATTCGAAACCTGGTTATAAAGCTGATAGATACACAATCAGAATGACCTTCATTGGATTTTATTTTTAGACAAACCTATCCTGCCTGAGCAGTGAACAGTCGATCTGTCAGACTGTATACCCAAAACTATAGATAACTCCCAAATATTTATTGACTCAATTTTCTGACTCTGAAATTCTTTTTCTACTGACCGCATTACAGTAGATTTTGCATTTTAAAATATTTCATAGATTACTTGTTTTTTGATATTTGATATTTGAACAATGAATAACCCTGAAAATTCATTGTATAAAATTTCTCGTATTAATTTAATACACTTTTGTAATATCCGTTGTAATATTCCTCCATTTACTGCAATATTCCAATAAACACAGTAAATTTAATTCAAAAGATGAAAATGAATACAAATGAAAATTTTCGAACTTTAATATAAAACCATTTTAAATGAAAGTTTTAAAATCCACTTTTCCTCCAATGTTTTCAATATATCATTGAATACATTTTTCATGATATAAAAAAAAAAAAAAAAAAAAAATATATATTCAATTCGTTCTTATATATATATATATATATATATATATATATATATATATATATATATATATATATATATATATTAACATTTTAAAAAAGTAAAGGAAATAGAAACGTATTTACACCATGCTATGTCCGTCTCTGTTTGAGTCCGGATCAGTTAATCTAATTATTGGGATGCCAGCCAGGACTAATCTCCTGACAAATGATAAATAAGTATTCATCGGTTAAATTGAAAAAATATAAACAAATTTTAATTGACGTCGAAAAACCCGAATGATATTTTTTTCATCGCGATTGTTTCCCCTTCAGGGGCGCAATTGAACTTTACTTTCCTTATGCTCTTTCACTTCATCTCCCAAAAACTCTTTATCCTTTCGGAATGCTTCATCTTCCGGTCATCTGTCCACTTTTTCCCAGGTTGTCGCGACATTTGTAGTTCAAATTTGTATATAAATATGTATATATATATATATATATATATATATATATATATATATATATATATATATTGTGTATTTTAATTATATTAAAAGCTGTATATTAACATTTTAAAAAAGTAAAGGAAATAGAAACGTACAATATTTACACCATGCTATGTCCGTCTCTGTTTGAGTCCGGATCAGCATTAATCTAATTATTGGGATGCCAGCCAGGACTTAATCTCCTGACAAATGATAAATAAGTATTATTTAAATAATTAATTGATTTAATAAATTCTTCTCTTCTTAATCTAGTATCTTAACTTTAACAAAAGGAACTTAGCCTGAACTTATCTTGAATAAGAGGGCGATGCTCGGTATGTTGTGGGTTCATAGTGGTAAGCCAGGAACTCCCAAGCTCCGAAGGATCCAGGAACTAGCTCAGAAGGGACCAGAACAGACATCTCCTAGACTCTCTCAAATACTCTCCTCGACTGCTCGACTGATCGACCCAAACTCACTTTAAATATTTTGCCGGTAAGGTTTGGCAAGTAGAGAAATATGTCACAACAACAAAGAACCCCCCTTTCTGGACCACCCGCGAGGGACCACCCCTTTGGCAAGACGCGACTATTATAATGCTATGTATCAAACCTATAGGTTTGATACATAGCAACCAATAGACCAAAATATTTCCATAGCCTATAGCATATTATAGATTCCATAGCAGCTATTTATGTATAAAACAATGACCATAATAACCTTTGGATAAACATTGGAACCATGGAGTTATAGTACTATGGAGAGGCCCTTCCCGTAAATTGTTCCGTGAGGGGCGAGACCAAGATACTAACCGGCCACGCTCACTATGCCCTACTGGCGACTTACATTCCATTGGGATAGGCCAATGGAAAGGGTTCATAATAAATAAAATAAGTAAATCACTAAAGTAAATAAATCATTAAAATAAAATAACAGCAGTATAAAGCCTAGGAAACCAAAATTTGAACTGATAAGAGGTTAGTATACTGATAATACGGTTCACACCAAAATGGCTGATTGCCCTGGTTCTAGAGAGGTAAGCCCCCTCCACTTGTCTATAACTTCATGATTGGACCACTTAAATCAGTCCATAAGCATTTAAGTCTTCTAAATAACTATAGGTTTGGTTTTCAGCTTCATCTTATTTCTCTATCCTTCAGAATCTTCTTCTCTTCTCTGTTTTTAATTTGTTAAATTGTTATTTTAAACTCTTCCAAATCCTGGACTTCTTTGAACCAATTGTTTTTAGTTTTATTCTCTAAAACGTAGTCAAATAGCTGTTACAATAGCCTGGCTTCCGTGAATCTAGATATCTCGCTGAAAAAGGAAATTATCCATTTCCTCATTGTGTCTACTATTGACTCACTCTTCTATTAGAGCACTTCATTAGGCAACAATATCCATTGTTTAGCAACTTGGTGTTTCGTTTGGATAATTGTTCTAATTTTTGAATAAATCAAAAATCATTGATAATGAAGTATACTCAAAAGGTCATTGTTAATGTGCCCAAGGATTTTAGCGGATGATTGAGTTCAGTCGCGGACAGCGGTTTTTGGAGGGTTCAAAGGTCTTCTAGTTTACTAGGAGAAGCTTTTGCTATTAGTTTAGGGGAAAAGTTATTGATTAATTTTTTTTTATTTTTGAATAATTAATTATATATCCTTATTCATCGCCTAAATATATACTTCCTGCTTAAATTTTAATTTTGCTATAATATTAATCACGTTTAAGGCTCAAGACTCAACGAAGAGTCAACGACAAATGGTAATGAGCGCTAACGATAAGTAAACAAAAGCGACCGGAAGGATTTGTACATCATTAGTAGCCTCAGAGGTAGCACTGCCTTCTCGAGTACTGTCGTTATTAATTATTTAACAGAAAAAAATAAATAAATACTTGAATGACAAATTGATTTTTGCCTGGAGGGATGATTATGTTGGATTATTTAAATTTATAAATATTCTTTTCATACACCGAGAATTATAATAATAAACAATAACGATCAGTTAACCCAATCTAAAAGAGATAATGCAGCGATAAAACTACGTAATGTGGTCCATAAGTTTTCAATTTGAGGAAGAAGGAAAAATAAAAGAAAATAATGGTATTATTCTTCAATACGTTTACTTAGGATGTGACAACATTTCTATTGCATGGAAAAAATATAATAAATTTTCTTCTTTGCTTCTAAAATGTTCCACAGCTCTTCGACCAAGTGTGGGTTGTATGGGAGATGAAAGACATTTCGAAATCTCCATTCTTTCACAGTGGTCTTGTAAATCAATGGTGCATGAACAAAATCATTGTCATGAAGAAGCCTTTTATCTGTTTCTGTCTGTTAGTGTGTTAGTATGAATTTCAACATCAAATCGGAAGAACTTTCGATTTTCAGTTTAAATGTTCAATCTAACTGACTTCGAAAAACATTCGATTAAGGCATCAAATGTTAAATCAAAATTTTCCCCCCAAAAAACCCTTTAAGTCAAATCAAGCAGCAGTATTTTTTTTAAATGTAAAAAAAATAGTGGCTATTTCTTTCTTTGTCGATAAAGCAGTTTAGATGTTACCTTTTTAATTTAATATAACATGTTATTATTTTATATTCATTTCTATTATTTACAGTTTTTTATGTTGTATTGGGGCAACTGTTTTGTTGAAACCATAATATTAGTTTTCTCTCTTTCTCATTCCTGACATGATTTGAAACAAAAACGAAAACACAGTTTCTTTAAGTAAAAGGAATTGATTGAAAATAAGGGATTTATAAAAAGAAGGATAATAACATAAGTTCAGAGGGAAGAGATTTCAGAGAATGGAAATGCGGATTAGGAAGGATTTATCATATGCTTCAGGTCTTTGGATTGACGGATATATATTGGAAGGATTATCTCTGGCTTTCCGGAAATACGTAAATAATTTAAATATAAGAACAAAAACAAATAATGTGGAGAAAAAGTCTGGGAAAGGAGCGGAAGAAATATTGTCTTTAAAGAGCAACATTAATTTAATATAAAAATTTGTAGCTAGAAAGTTCCTAAAACATGAGGAAAAAAAGCCCATAAAAAGTTTTAGGTCATCATCATCGAGTTCTTCTGTTGGTTTCATTGAGTCCCACATTGAGAATCTAATGAAAAACTAACGAAAAAAAAATATCTACACCAATTTGTGAATGAATATACCAATATAATATAATATTTATATAAAATACCGAGATTCCTAAAACAATAAATAAAAAACAAAAATTGCTACATAACGTCTAATCTCGATAGTGTGAACTATTCTTCCGGTCTATTGAAAAACGTTTGTGTTTTGTTTACTTAGTTTCTTTGATTGGCACAACGGTCCGTAAAAGACCATGGCCTACAAATATTTCAATCACAAACATTGCGACTATCTGCAATATCTCCATGCTATGTAAATAATAGAACACTGCATACAGACGTACACATACTCTACTGGAACACATCAGAACACAATACGGAATTATTCCAGTCCTATGGATGCTGAAATGAGGGGTTTAGAGTCCATGAAATATGCAATTATTTATTACTTCAGGGCTTCGTTAGAAGTTTTTAGAAGATAAACATACTTAAATTCCCTGCCCCTGGGGGTGAGCTTACGGTGAGGGGAGGGGAGAAGGTCCCATTTATGGGTTTTTAGATTCTAAAATCGTTGACTCTTCAAAAATATGGTTCAAATAAAAACTAAACCTGATTAAATTTCCTATAAAATTGTGTATATACATATTTTTTGACCAACCGTTTTCGATATATACGTTATTGAAAATCGTTAATTTTCGCAAACAAATAATTTTTACCTCACTTTTTGTCAAACATTTGCTTCAAGTGCCAGAAACGCATAAATAAAATTAAAGTATATTTAATGCTCTACAATTTTGATTTACACATTTTATTTTCTGGGAAACGATCGCGGAAGGCACTAAGCAAATGTTTGACAAAAGTAAGATATTTTTTTTTTTGAGAAAATTATCGAATTTCAATAATTTATACCTCATAACAGTTGAAACTTATTTATATATATACTTATTTAATATTTATAAGAAATTTAATAAGCTTTAAATTTTATTTGTAACATATTTCTTGTGGAATCCACGGTTTCCGAATCGAAAAACCCAAAAATGGGACCTCCTCACCTCACCGTTAGCTCAACCTCAGGGGTGGGGACTTTTAGTAAGTTTATCTTCTAACTAATCCTAAAGAAACCCTAAGGTAATAAATAATTGTATATTTCATACACTTTACTTGCCTCATTTCAGCACTCTTTGACTGGAATAATTACGTATTATGTTTTGATGTGGTGCAGTACAGTGAGTATGTGTAGGTCCGTAAGCAGTGTTTTATTATTTACATAGCATGGGGATAGTGCAATTAGCCGCAATGTTTGTGATTGAAATATTTGTAGAGATAAAAAATGATTGCATATTTTATGTACTTTATTAATATGCTTATTGACTCGAGTAAATATTTTACGACGTATATGATCATTAAAACAGAAGGATTAATATAATTCTATTGGAACATTGGCTCATATTTTACATGTCTTTTTTGTTTTCAATATAAAAGATATAACAAAGTTTTATGACAGATGTAAAGTAATTAAAAAAGTCTCACTCTCAGTATTATTTCATTTATCATAAAAACATCTGCTAGGCCAATATGCGATTGTACATTAGAATTGCCTGAAAGTAGCTATGCCTTCATAATCTACACTATTATATAGAAGGACAAGCCATTTTTCGTTTGGTACTAACTACAAAAACTTTTGAACGATTGCTTACCAAAATTGAACTGCATCATCTTCATAGTTCAAAGAAGATAGAGCGATATAAAAATTTACTGATTTTAATTTAATTAAAGAAAGGTTACAATTTTACAGTGCTGTCTAGAGCTTAAAATTTATAGTAAAATTTAATTATTTTCAATTAAATTGTTATTAAAAGTAGACAAATACGTGTTACGAAAATTGGGTCCTCGTGAAATTTGAAAATCGACAGTGAGAACTCGTTATTTCGTCACTCGATAATTCGTCTTATTCTTTAATTTATCAGGTTTTTATTTTATTATTATTTATTTAATTTTTTTTATTAAATACGTATGTAATTCATTGTTCCTCCTTCCTACATATTTAATCTTTAATCGCCTCATTTGGATTGTCAATAAAAAATACGCCTATATTTATACATTTTGTAATTTATTTCATTTCATGGAAAAAACAGAGCAAGTCTGGAATCGATCCCTTCATTGAAAAAAAGTAAGAGTGCAGTTAACCAATTCCCGGAATCAGTTAATAATGGTAAGCTCTTCCAAAAAAATCATCAGAATCTGGCTCAGCAACTTCTGCTCCAGGTTATAAAATAAGAAAAAATAAGAAAGAGGTAAGCAGCTGGTAAAACATGGATATGAAACGGATGAAGGATATGAAATTTCAAATGACAATGGAATTATATAACAAGTGCTGAGTGCTCAAAATGAAGCTAGTGATGAAAAAGATGATGAAGATGACGTTTCTAATTCTTCCACTATTCCATGCAAAGAACTAGAGGAAATGTTAACTAAGTACATTGAGTGGTTTCGAGCAGCAATATAAATCACACACTGATGGGATGCGGCAAGTGTTTAGCTTTTTTTGTCTTTTTGTCACTTTCACTCAAGTCCAACGTGTATAATGTTCATCTATTCGTTTTTAGATTTCAATAAATTGCAAACAAAAAAAAAACAATTATATACTTTCAAATGCTTTTTGTTACTTTACCAGCAAAATTCTGTAATTCGCCATTTCCGCTTTTTCGGCACCCCCTCTTCCCCACTCATGACGAATTATCGAGTTTCTACTGTAATATAATAAATATTATCTGTCCTCCTGGATTACCAACTTATTCATTCAAATTTAAAATTTAATATCCAATAATGTTTTGATGGTACCTTCAACCACCAAATCTGTGCAATGGTACCAGGTTAAAAATTATTGCTACGCCTGGAAATATCAGTGAAGCTATAATTCTCACTGGAACACGCATTTATTCCTAGAATCCCAATAATTTCTTCTAATCTGCCATTTCAATTCAAATTATTAAAATTGAAATTTGTATTGCTGTTACAGTTAACAAATTACAAGACCAGACTTACAAAAATGTTGTAGTAAATCTTCGGACTGGTTGTTTCTGTTACTTTCAAAAATATGTAAGATTTTGCAAAACTGGAAACTATGAAAATCAAATCATTCGCACAACATCGGGAAATAAAACTCGAATGTAGTTTATTTGGATGTCTTTTTTTTTTTTTTTTTTTTTTTTATTTTTTTTTTTTTTTTTTTTTTTTTTTTGCTTTTCAACGCAAACTTTCTTCAACACAAGATTGTTATTGATAAGTAAAGTATTTAAAATTATCTCACATCAGTTCTATACTTATGAGATCAGACAAAGCCACCAAGGGTATTGCTAGTACAACATATTTTCATTTTTATTATGGATAGCTAATTCCTTTAATAATTCATATACATAGTTTCTTTTGATGGTTAAAACGGCTTTTATAAAACCATTTACCGAGGCTATACAGGAAACTCGACCTCATAACTTCCACTTGCCTTAACTAAGCGCTTAACCCAGTTCTAGTTAAGACCTAATAGAAGAAAAGGGCACTGAGACGCAGATATTTCTTGAATAGCATAAGTCACTAGTCAGGGACTAAAACTTTAAACATACAGTAAATATTGACCATACGCTAGCAAAACTGGCAATACACAGAAAATCTTCATTCGGCTTAAAAACCATAATGTATTATAAAAATATCAAATTATGTATTTTTAATACGTGCCAACGTTTCGACCTACGTTGCAGGTCTTCTTCAGGGCCACCGAACCACACTTGTGAGGAGAAGGACGATGACTGATCATCATCGGTGGCACGTATTAAAGAATTCTTCTTTGACGTGGTGTTACATTGACTGCATTCCTGACTATCTTCTTCTCCATTCATCATCCAGTCAACCATACTTTTATCATTAAGTATTTTTAATATGTGTATATGCGGCTTGTTCAAAAAATAGGCTGATTTCACGGGCTAAATCGGTTATGTTCCTAACATATGATGACGTTATCAGCAATTTCGCATACTTAGTTTCTGGCACATATACAGAATACAATTAGGATTGATGAATTAATTGCCACTTCTATTGAAATTACTTCACAAACCGACACAATTTGACTGCAATTTAAATTACAGCCCTTTTTTTTAAAGGTTATAAATTAAAATCCAACCAGATGAAATTGATAAAATAATTTTTGTCGCATTAAAAATTGTCTAACACTTGCTTTTTGAAATTAAATGTAAAAATATGGTTCAAGGGTCTTTAGTTGTAACCACTGATAATGCAGTCCATTATGGGTGGATGGATTCTGATTTTTATAGGCAGGCTTATTTCTGACAAGGAGCACTGATTATTTAAAAGTGTTATATAGATTGAAATAATTATTAGTTAGCAACGATAAGAATTGGAAGGTTTAGAGAAGCCCAATGGCTCAACTCCGTATGTCCAAAGAGGTGTAATATAAATAAATATTTTTACACTTTATCGGAGGCTTGGAACGACTGTCTAGTAAACGTTGGAGAAAAAAAAAAATATACAAACCAACATTAGTTATAATGCGATCTTTTCATTTGTAGAATTTTATCAAAAATAATACCATTGAAATGATTTTCTTAATTTTTAACATTCAGTCTGTTCAGAGAGGCAAATTTGTCTCTAAGTGGACGGAAATTCGGCTGTTTTATTAAATTCCATTACTGCAGGCCGAGGCGAGGTTTGAATGTATTTTGAAATACCTACATAGACGAGTCTAAAGCAAATATATTATAACAGTATGCTATAAAATAATATTTTTTGGGTGCGGAGAACGGCTACACTGATCGATTGAATAATCCTTCCTTTTGTTTAAATACTCAACATAATCCGAATAAATACCAGCTAAGAGATAAAATAACCACAATTACCCGATGGGCTGTAATTTAAATTCCAGTCAATTGGTGTCGGTTAATTAGGGTAAATTATTGTGATCGAATGTAGAGCCATCGAATGGAACGAATTCACCGAACCAATCTGTGGGATGAAAATAATTAATTAAATTATTTAATTATAAATTAAACAGTAATAGGAGGTCTAATTGAAGAGATTATATCATTTGAATAATCCATGTTAATTATATACCTAGATGTTTCAAACAATGTAAAAAACGTTTACAGTAAGAATGGATTTTTTTCAGGAGTTGAAAGATGCTACGTAAAATACTTAGAAACAAATCTACAGGGTGTCCCGAATTTAAATGGCAAAACTTCAGGAACTTAATAGGGGACCAAAAAACTAAGACAAATAGTTCTTTAGAGATTTGCTCGTTTTTGCTTAGTTTTAGAGAAAATCGCAGAAAAAAAAGGAACAAAACAAAAATGTTACAGGTAGCAATTATCACCTTTCAAAGTTCGTCAGGCTAGGCAGTGAGATATGTAAACACTTAATGTTATCCTTCACATTCTTTTATTTGTTTACATTTTGGCTTCCTTCAAGGACTATAATTCCTAAATCAGTCATCAGTCAGCTACTCAGATATTTTTGTGTGAATAGCATCAGCCACAATGCCGCATACATATTCTAATGTTGAATACGCTGATATGATTTTTGTGTATGGTTTCTGTAACGGTTATGCTTTAGAAGCGGTGCGGTATGCGCGCCGATTTCCAAATAGAAGAGTGAGTAATCGACGAGTCTTTTCGTTAACTTTTAATAGACTATGAGAGACTGGGTCATTCTTAATACGTAATGAAGGCGACCAATTCCAGGCAGCAATAAGAGCAGATTATCGGAGAAGAAATTGTGTCCAAAGCCACTTAGATAACAATCCTGAGAATAGCATCCGAAGAGCATCTGCTGCATTAGTAATATCGCGGCAAGCAATATGGCGAACATTGAAAGGTAATGATCGCTACCCATACCATCTTCAAAAAGTTCAGAATTTATTGCCTGAAGATTATGTCAAAAGATTGAATTTTAGTAACTAGTTTCTTGACCTAATTCGCAATGATAATTTATTTCCATTAAAAATTATATGGACCGATGAAACTACCTTTACAAGAGGAGCAGTTATTAATCAAAGAAATTATCATGTATGGGCTCTGGAAAATCCTAGAGCTATTAGAAAGAATAGGTTTCAGCATGAATTTGCTATTAACGTTTGGCTTGGAATTTGGAACGGATTACTGGTGGGACCATATTTTTTACCTGGAAGATTGAATGGTATCACATTTACACATTTTTTTGGAGAACGACTTTTTTAATTATTTAGATGACATTCCCTTACAGCAGCGGATTGAAATGTGGTTCCAACTCGATGGATGTCCAGGTCATAATAGCAGAGTTTTGCTCGAGCTTGGCTAGATATAAATTATCCACAACGATGGATTGGACGTGAAGGAGTAGTACCTTGGCCACCCAGATCACCTGATATGACACCCTGTATACCACAATATTTTAATTATGCCATAGGATGTGGCGATTCCAAATGACGATTATCGATTACACCATTTGAATTATCGATTTAAATTTGAAAAAAGATTCAAGATTCCTAGGAACCAAACTGTACCGGCGACTTTCATGATAACTATACCAACTAGTTCGATCCTTACGCTTCGCTTCGAGTTTACACTTATCGATACCTTCTCTCTTTAACCCAGCAGCTGGAAATACAATTATCGGGACCCCTAACATCCTCGAATTATATCGACAAGGATGCTCCAAAGTAAGCTATATGCTTCTAGAAAAAAGGGAAGGCCGAGAAGAAGATGGCTGTGTGACGTGGTCGATCTTGAACGGCTGAGAGTGACTGACTGCAGGAAGAAAAGGATGGATAGGGATGTTCGGGGGTCTATTGTTCAGGAAGCCAAGGCCCGCCCCGTTCTGAGAAGTCAGGAACGACGAGCGATTTTTTGTCTTTGTATGAAAATTAAGATGCAATTGATTAACACAATAGAATGAAGTTAAATAGATCGGACTCAAATAGGTGGGGGGGAGGTAGTTGAGTCATTGGGACAAGATCCATATTCGTATAAATAACAAAGCTGTAGAGGAAAATAGCAACTTCGTACGCTATGTATTTCAAATTTATTGATTGTTATCGCTATATACAAAAGCAAATTAATATTAAAAGTTAAAAAAAAAAATGAATGATTTGGCTGCACGATTTCTGGTTATTCCATAGCTATCTGAAAACCAGAGGAAGGGGTATAAATTTAGAATGCTAAAACAGCACTTTTACCCTCTTATCCGCTGAACATTCACTGCTTCCTACATACGGAAGTGAAAATCCCTAACATAACATGAAATATAATGCTCCCCAGTGCCTCCTACAGCACGCCCGGGGATAATGTAAGCCGGATATCTGCCTTATCGATTTTGATCACGGCCCCTGAGAGGAAGTAATGGACTTTGTTATCTCCTCAAACACTTTGGCCTACGGAAAGCTGAAGTAAAAGCCACCAAGAGATCAATACAATCTAGAGTTAGCATCGGAAGTTTTAATCAAAGCTTCAGTAAGTAATGATAAAACTGTTAAAAGTGAAAGTTAAAGACTTTTTCTTAGAAACTTACCTTTGCAGGAGGAGGTATTTATATATTTAACACCAGACCGCGCGAGCATACTGCAGTCACGTTTAAGGGCGCGTGGATGAATTCGTCAACCAATACAGTTTTCTTTACCTTCTGAGAATATATTCATACCTGTTCTAAACCTATGATGTAACTAGCATCCCCTGTTGCTGCTTCGCCAGCTCTCAGAAAAGAACATAAATAATTTTAACTAAGCAGATAAGTTTTATTTGTTTATCGATAAAAAATCTTTTATTGAGGTATGCAATTGAGTATTGCTTCTTCAATGATATTTTCAAGCATAGCAGTAAATTTAACCTGGTTAAAGTTGTACTGAATAGGTTGTTGAAGATTACGTAAAAGCATTTTAGACATCCAATTTCAGGTTAAATGCATAAGTTGGGAAACTGGATGGACAGATTAAGAAACTCTTAATGTTCTGCATTATCACTGCTTACAACTAAAGATCTATGGATCAACGTTTTTATTTTCTCATGATTATTATGACCTGGAGTACATAAAAAAAATTAATGCAAAGTGTAAAAAGTCATTATTCATCTTAATATCAATAAAAATCAAGCTTGAACACTTTTGGCAGGCTAATTACTTGGCCACCACCAATCAAAACTATTTTACTTTAGCATGTGTTTAATAGATCCATTGTGTGCTGTTGCTATCGCCCAGCGTTTGCATGTTGCGCTATTTGAAAACTCACTCCCTCTAGTCACTATACCACCACTAACTTCTTTTTCCCTAACTTAGCTGATAGCGGTTATCTCTCAAGGTGACCAATAACTGACCATGATCACGTAAGATATGTTAAAATAATTATAACATAATTCACAAGACATCTATTATTTCATTTTTTTAAATAAATTTTTTATTTTAATGACGTAGTTTTTCTTTATATTTCATTCCTTTATTGTGGTGAGGGGGGGGGCGGATTTTTATTCGGCAGAAATAATATTATTCATTTCATAAGGTTAGATTTTAAATTCTAACCATAAAAGCATATGGCAGTGTGGCATTGTTTCTGCCACTCAACACTGTACATTTAAATTGTTATTATAGTACACTTTACTATTTAAAACCTTCCTAGAACTATAAAAATTATGTAATTTAATTTTTTTAAATACGGTTATA
Source organism: Euschistus heros (assembly GCA_003667255.2). Classification (NCBI taxonomy): domain Eukaryota; kingdom Metazoa; phylum Arthropoda; class Insecta; order Hemiptera; family Pentatomidae; genus Euschistus; species Euschistus heros. Next base: position 168,231 of record RCWM02000133.1, on the reverse strand, counting down.
TAGTTTTACCATTGCAAAGTGTGTTACAAAATGACGCTAGCCACAGTCGATTTTTAACTTCACTGCAATTAACACACCACACCACATATTAGCTTTTTTGATAACAATATAATTAATTAAAATTAATAAAATTATATTATCAATTTATACCACCTGTCGGTTGATTTTCGAACTTCACTGAGCACCACATATTTATCCCATTTTTTATATCAATATAATTGAAAATCAGTAAATTTTATTATTGCTAAACCTTCCTTTAACTATGACGATAATCCAGTTAATATTTGGTACAGATTGGTTCAGTAGGTTTTGCGGTTATCCAATATTAATCGTTTTTTTGGTAGTGGTTTGATAATCGAAGGTATTTGGTACTGCGAATCCCCAATTTTTTCAGTACCGATTTGACAAATATATATATATATATATATATATATATATATATATATATATATATATATATATATATATATATATATATTGCTGGGAAGCCTCAAGAGGTGTCCACGGTGGAGAAAATTAGCCTTATAATCCAAGTTAACAGCATTCCACTTACTAGGCTTAATCCACTTTCCCTACATGATCACCCGCTAAGCCTAGAGGACTTCCGACTTAATTGCTTGAGTTAATTTTATACTTAGCTTATTAATTGAACTATCATTTGCACATGATGATGATATTAACGATGATATAACCTTATTTACATATTTAACACTACATGTTAAGAACTTGCAAACTATACATGTTTTTTTAAACAACTTATACAATAGATATTTACAACTCTAAAATAGTCAATTTGAGGAAAATGATTACAATGGCATGTCAATAATATGCAAAGAACTACTCACGACTAGAAATTCAATAAAAGTTCTGCATTACAATGTCTCCTGGCCATCTTCTTTTCAGACGCTTCGTAGGATTATCGGGAAGTGAGTGTGAGGCAAGTTAAGAGACAAGTGGGTACGGAGTTTACTATAAAGGAATAGGTATCTAGTTTGGGCCAAATCAGCAACATATGGAGCATAAGGACCTTTATGGATATGTTTGTTTGTGATATAATAAAGAGGATTGAGGATTTTGAATTATAATGATTGGATAAGAAAATAGCCCCAAAGCTCAATTCCGTATGCCGAAATGGGTCCGATTATTGTCATGTCAAGCCTTTTGTAATTTATTGGGAATTTTGAAAGCTGGTTTAGTAAATTTTGGAGTAGTCGGAAACAACAAGTAGTTTCTGGTCTTTTAAGTCTTGTCATATACATGCTTAATATAGTTCTAGGATTTATGAATTATTTACATCTCTTGGAATTGTATTTGAAGACTAATTCCAGTGTTAAATATTCAACATCAGTTCTAAGGACATCGGAACTTTGCAAGGAAGATGAATCAAACATGTTGATACTAAGGAGGAAATATGCAGGGATTTCAAAAGATATCGAAACAAAGAGGATTCGATGTAAATAGATGTTGCACTACATTTTTCAGTCAGTAAGATGGGCAGTTATTTAGGTTTTCACTATTACTAGTTGGGTCTTGAGTTCCTACTGGAAAAAAATTTCAGCCCTGTAGCGCCCACAGTACCATATGCGGGTCAACTATTTTTATCGTTCCTACAGCTATAAACATATTAGCAACAACATTTCTTGACATTTCGACAGAAGCGTTGAATATTTAGCAACTGTTTAATACTAATCATTGCATAAAGATGCCATCACTGTTTCTTTTACTAGTTTGAAGTTTGAATTAATTCTTGTCGTACGTGAGAACTAAAAATTCTGAAAAAATAGTAACTGAATAGTTTCGAGTCGGGAAAATATACTGTGTCATAAGGAAATGTATATTTTGGAGAGGTAAGTAATTTTTATACAATATTCTACATTAAAGGTATTAGCTATAATGACTGCGATAAATGAAAGAACTAGAATAAAAAAAAAATTTCCTGCCAAATATTGGAATATATATATATATATATATATATATATAATATACTATATATATATATATATATATATATATATATATATATATATATCTAAAACTACTAAAAACAACAATAAATATTTGGAACTCAATTAAGTGTGAAAATTGACTGATAGATGGCGACTGCCACTCTATAAGAGAGGTGCAAATAGTTTACGGTTTTATATAGAGTTTAAAATTGATAATAAAACTTACATTCAATTAAATTGTTTAAATTACGCTGATGACACATGTGTGTTATCAGTAAACAATTATCCCTTCATTGCCTCCCAAACTCTCCAATCCCATATCCTAACCCTTCAAGAATGGTGTCAAAAATGGAGAATCAAAATAAATCCAAAAAAATCTCACCAAATAACCTTTACCCTTCGTCGTAAACCCACAACTTCCTGTCCTACAGTAGCCTTTAATGATGTACCACTAATCCCTGTCGAACAGATCCACTACCTAGGACTCCACTTGGACAAACGTCTAACTTGGAATCCACATACAAGACTAAAACGACAAGCAGCTGCCCGTAGTTACAGACTACTTCATCATTTACTAGACAAACGTTCAAAGCTTCCAATCAATTACAAAAGACTAATATACATGACTGTGATTAGACCTATCTGAACGTACGGAGTTGAGCTTTGGGGCTCGACTAAACCATCCAATTCATCTCGTATCCAATCCTCACAATCCAAAATCCTAGAAAAAATCCTCAATGCACCTTACTTTATCACCAATAAACTTATCCATAAAGATCTTAATGTTCCATATGTAGAAAATTTAGCCCAAACCAGATATCTATCCTTTCATAGTAAGCTCCATAACCACTGAAATCCTCTAATTTCTCAACTTGCTTCCCACACCATTCCTGATAATCCTCCGAAGCGTCTGAAAAGCGTCTGACCTTTTAGTGTAGAATTTTTATTAAAGTGCTACTGATGAGTAGTTCTTCTCAAGTTTTGTCACGTTATTGTAATAGTTAACAGCACATTTACTTGATGTATAAATCTTGTACAGTTGTAAATTTCAACAAATAGTTATTAAAAAAAAAATATATGTGATGCGACTTGTGGATCCCAGTGAAATTAGATAATCGACTAAATTAATCAAGCAATATAATTCATAATGGTAAATATACTTAACCAATCTGAACGAAATTTTAACTACATCATCTTTGTAGTTCTACGAAAGTTCAACAATAATAAAAATTTAAATGCACTATGTTGAGTGGCAGAAACGAGGTTTGACGCAATGTCATATACTTCTATGGTTAGAAATTGAAATCCAACCAAATGAAAACAATCAAATAAAAATAATCACTAAATCAAAATGTTGATCCTTTGCTATTTAATATTATAAAAATATGATCCATGGGACTTCAGTAGAAAGCACTGACTATGGAGTCCATTATCGACAAGTATTTTTAATGGTCTCTGTCCATCTGGATTACCAACTCATAAATTAAAATTAAAAATTGAATGTCCAATTATGCTCTGGCGTAATTTCAAACTCCTAATCAAGGAAATTTTAACCAGGTTAAAAATTACTGCTATTCGTGAAAATATAATTTAAGATATAATGCTCAATTCATAGAACAACATAATATTTTTATCTTTTAACAAATAAAACTTCAATTATTAGTTAAAATTATTAAAATTCTTAGCTTCTGAGAGCAGGCAAAGCCGCGACGGGGTATGCTAGTATATGTATATATATATATATATATATATATATATATATATATATATATATATATATATATATATATATATATATATAAACAGTTGAGTTAATAATTAAGATTTAAATTAAGAGCAACTTATAAAATACCCATGCATGAGTTACCATGTTTTATACTAATGATGAGAATTTTGTAAAATATACGTTCTGTAAAAAAAAAAAAAAAAAAAAAAAAAAGGAAACGAAAATCTGGAATCAAACCACTGATGCGGAATAAAGGTTTGAGTCTCATTTTATTATCGAGATTAAATCCAATAAATTCACTAATTGAGGACACAAAGCCATCTTCAGCAGTTGAAGTGGAAGAATTTTATAAAAGCGTTGGAGCGATGAATTGAATAATAAATACCCAGAAAGAGGGAAGGTTGACTTATTAATATCAAGCTAAAACCTTTCAAAGACTTACATAATACCTAGTTGTACAGGAATAGAAGTTTTCCTATTTTTATTGTTAATATTCTATTGCTTTATAGAAAAATGCCTAGTAAAACCGATTCGGAAATTATTTTCTCAATGTTTTTATATGTTTTTTGACCTGCTTAACCTAATATTTGTTCGTTACCTTGTCAAAACAATTTTAAAATTTTAGTAATTTTCTTAGTATATATATTGTTTGGTTGTGTATATGCTCAGTACATATGTATAATTGCTATGTCGGAACTGGATCTGTCGATTCGAGGTAAGAAATAATCGAAATAGATGCCATTCAGAACCTACTTAACTGACAATGAATATTCTGAAATTAATTAACATACTCAGCTTGGATACTCACTTTAATTTCAATTGATCCTTCGTAAAATACTTAATGCTCCTTATTATGTCACAAATTATTAAACTTAAATTATTTAAATTAAACTATTAAATTATTAAATTAAACTTATTCATATAGATCAAAATATTCTATAAATTGTAAATTTGACTCAAACCAGATACCATCCTCTCATAGTCTTCTCCATACCTACTTGAATCCACTAGTCACCCAACTTGCATCTCACTAAATTCCCAATAATCCCCCAAGACATTTGAAAAGATGACCAAAAGGCCTTGTAATGCAGAACATTAATCGAAGTGTTACTAGTGAGTAGTGTTTAACACGGATATATTTTATATATTATAATATACTATATTTATCCATATAAATAATATAATTCATATATTATTCGACTACTAATAACAAAATATTATAATAAAAAAAATCTCTCTATTAAGGCTAAATTGCGTCATTATAAAACATTAGTTCGTCCTGAAAGCTTATATGCCTCTGAATGTTTGTTTCTCTATAAAAAAATGAGAAATCGAAAATATGTAAAAGAAGCAGAGGAAAATATTGAGCCCAAGAAAGACTGAAGAAGGTTTTTAACTAAAAAGTAATACAGAAATATATCAAAATATTGAAAAATTAAGTAATGCAATGAGGAAACGTAAATTGACATTTTATGAAAATGGATGAGAGAAGACTGGCAAATAAGATTTTCCAACACAGCCTCCAAAAACAGAAAAAGAATACATGGACACGGATGGTGGCTAATATACAGCGAAATTCAATGTTGGACAGAGACAAAGTTCGGACAGCAGTCAACAAGATCAAATTTCTGGAACTGGTTAGGACACATATTGGTAGACGGTGGTCAGAAAAGAAAACATCAGGCAGAGGTAATGAAGAAATATTAGAAAGAACGAAAGAGCAAGGAATGAATTGTTAAGCGTGATCTACTCTCGAAAGAAAAAAACTAACAAGAAGAAAAGAAAAAACAAACATAATATTATTAGTTTTTAGTTAAATCATTCTCACACCTTGATATTTATTGATAACTTTACAGGTTTTTTACTATTGTCATTTTATTATAAATTGTTGTTCGTTTCATTTAGTGGTTGTTTATAAAAAACATAAATTTAAACACTTTTATTTATTTATTTTCTAGCTACTTTTTTTTCTCTACTTTTAGAATGTCACTTCTAATTTAGAAAACCATGTAGTGTGATTTACATCTAGAATAGAATGAGGAACACTTGCTGAAAGGAGAGAAATTCGAAAGTTTTCAAATAGCTACCGCTAGAATCGCGCCGGTTAAACAGTAACAGGTTACCGAAAAGTAACTGCCTAAAGCCGTGTTTTCCTAGCGACGCATTTTTCGTGTCGCATGCGACGTGTTACGCTCAGCTTAATACGTCACCTACTCCTCCATAGGGATTCAATAGGACTGTTTTCCTAAAGAGCGCAACACGTTCCATGCCGACGTGATGCGCTCAACGTTTTAGACCGACTGCTTGGAGAGGAGTCTATTTTATTTCACGCTACGCAATAGTCAGGTTTTGTCAGTCTCAGAACGTTTATTTTGTTGTGTGTAGTGTTTGTAAATTGCTGAAATGGGGAAAAAAAAAAAAAAAAAAAAGGCAAATGTGCAAAAACTGCGTTTTTTTTCGGCTGATGAAGACGAACTTCTGATAGAGTTTTTTCAACACCACAGAATTTTTTATGATTTAAAAGACCCAGAATTTAAAAACAACGTGAAGAAAGATCTGATTTGGAATGAAGCAAGAAAAGTCCTCAATAGAGAAGGTGAGTTTATTTATTTTCTTATTTTTGAAACAACAAAATTGTAATTTACTTAGAAACAAATGAGATTTTTTTAAACGAAATATAGCAAATTGGGTTTTACTCCCTCTTCAATTCTTCTCATGGAATATATTTTTTGGTTCAATAATAAAATTCTTTTTAAAGAATTCATTCATTTGCGATATCTTGGCTTAAAAGTTTTATTTATGAAAATCAGAAAATCCATTTTTAGAACTCATAATTCAATAACAAACAGTAGAAGTGGTTCTCTATGGTTCTCTCACTTATTTATTTCTTTTCCAAATTTCGCATGTTTCAAGAAAATATGGTCCTCTTCATCATTTTTCATTTGTTTCAGAATAAACATTGCAATAAGTTTCTTTCTTCTTTGGATTCGTTCCATAATGACACACCCGAGACACTGTCCGTTGTCCGTCAGTACGTCAACTGAACACGCTTTGCTAGGAAAACATTAAAACGCCGCGTGATAAGTTTCATGCCCCTGCCGACGCAATTGGGACGAACCCGGTTCCTGCTGCGCAAAAAACACGTCGCTAGGAAAACCTACCTTAAAGAAACTTTCTAAAGAAACAAGCCACCTCTTCGCAAGTAATGCCATTTTTGCCTTTAGGATTCGCCCTAACTTCTCCATTTTCGACAACAGGTATCATCTGGATATCAACGCAAATACATATTTTCTATTGTTGGACATACATATATCAATGTAATTGCCAGAACCGAAGATAAAGTTTCTAAACTATAGTTATTTAAAAAAAAAGGTTCTATTAGAAACAGTTTTTATTGATACTTGTGTATCGAAGAATAATAAGTAACCTTAGACAAACATAGAGGGCAGAAGACCCCGTGGTAGATCCATCAGAATATGGGAGAATTATTTTAAGAAGGTAATCGAAAGGAGAGGCAAGTTCTCGAAAAATTACCATTTGACTGGGCTACATTTCAATTCTTGGAAGAAGCACTTCAAAAAGTTTTAGCTTGGTGTTAATAACTAAACATTTTATACCAAGGCTTTGGGAATACTTTATTATTATGTAAAGTTAACTTTCAGTGCAGACTCACTAATAGATTTCTACTTCAATCTTGAGTAAGTTTAAATTATTATTAAAAGTTACATTGCTATAATGAAAACTTTTTAAGTAAATTAAATTTCAATAACCTTCGGTTCGAAATCACTATAAACAGTTGCATTTTTTATTTTAATTAAAACTTTCCATCGTCTCTGGTAGAATCTTTATATTCTGAGAAAATATTGAAGAAAGAACAATGATCACTCAGGGAAATGGAAGAAATCTCAAAGAAGAAAAAATAGAAGCTTTGTCTGAGGCACAAAAGGGAAAGATATGAAATTAGTTGGAAATAAGACATTAAGATACCGAAAAGGCAGACAAAGAGGGTGAATAAAAGATCCTTTTGTTCTGCTTCGTGGGGATGTTCATGTACAAATGTTGTATTGTTCTAATGTAAGTGGTAGAAGATTTGTCTTAATTATTGTATTTATACATTTTGAAATTTATACAAACCGATAGATGAACTTATTACATATTCCAAATATGTGGCTAATATTTATGTGGGTAATTTACAGTCAAAACTCAATAAAAGGGGATCCGATGGCCGAGTGAGTTGGGGCGAGGGTTTCGGCGCACTCGGTACTAAAGGTCGTGGATTCGAATCCTAACTCGGCTTGTTAAAATATCATTTGAATGAATGAATGAAAATAAATTTTATTCTGGGGCTTTGCCCCTTAAGATTAATTTATTATAATGAACAATTAATGGCTACCTAGCATGCCGTATATATAATTAAGAAATATGATAAAAGCAAGGAAAATATAATTAAAATTAAATTAAGTAATTTAAAAGAAATTCAATCTACAATATAAAAGTTATTGGTCATATTTTAAAATATCACACAAAAAGTAAATTTTGTCTTGAGGATAGAATCTAAGATAAGTTACGAAAACAAAAATAGAGAAAATTAAACAAAAAATCAATGAAATCATATACAATAATCAAAGCTGAGAAATATAAACTATCTGGAAAGATCATGTGCCTTATCTGATAAATAATATAAATTATGCCAAAAAAAATTTAGTGCAATAGTACTAGACTAATACTGTACAAACAATATTATATTCTGAATGTTCATATCTCGTTTTAAGATATATTTTCTACATCTATATGACTATTAGATTGAATATCTAACAGGTAAATGAAAAGTCGGGATTTGAAGCTGTTATGAGTGGAGGAATGGCGAATGATGGAAGGGAGGGAATTCCAGAAGTTGGAAGCTCTGGAAATAAAGGAACGTTTGAAGGATGTTGTGTTCAAAGGAGTTAGGTAGAGGTCTGAGGAACAGGATCTGGTTTTGCGGGAACTCACTGATGATATTAATGTTAAAGCTTTCAGGATATAGGAAGGTGACTGAGAGGAAAGAGATTTGTAAAGGAACGAACTAAGAAAGTACTGTCGTCGGAAGGAAGTAAATAACCATTTTAATTTGGTGTAGAGGTGGGAAATATGTTCATATTTCTCGAAGTTATGACGCCTTCGTAGCTGTTTCCTGCCCCTTTTAGGTTTTCCAACATATTTTGTTCTTTTGACGTCACTAGGTGGTTCTAGTCACTAGGTTCTTTCTTCGTTTATGTTGAGGCCAACTTCTTTGGCTTTTCTGTTATATTCCTCAAATGCTCCTAGTAAGCAGTTTTCTGTTCCGCCAGTGATCACTATGTCGCCTGCAAGAATCTAGCTTTCGAATGAAAATAATTCCCATAGAAATGGCAATTAATAGATCTATCCTATTAGTATTGATTCTGTGATACCATCATGCGTACTTCAGCGATTTCATCTTTTAGTACTATCACGTATATCTCAATTCGAAGAGGCCCCAGAAAAAAGAAATGTTATACTTCAGTGCAAGAAAAAACACTAAGCTGGTATGGCCACTTAAAAAGAATGCCGGGAGGGCAATGGACCGTTATACCCCTACTGAAAGACGTAAAAGCAGACGACCAAAGTAGAAATTACTGCAAGATGTGGTCCTCATACGACTTCGGAAAACTTTTAGGAAGCGATGTATAAATTTTGTTATAATAACACTATTCCACCTTTCAAAAGTGTTTATATATATATATATATATATATAAAATATTTTTTTTATTGATGATTCTGAAATGATTGAGCTTGATGAATCATTACCCTACCAAGGTTTTGAAAAGATAGCCTTTGTATTTTCTAACATTTATTAAAGTACTACCATTGATATTTGCTTGACGAGTAATTGAATGCCAATGAATTCACAGTCTCACTTTATCACATATTGTACAGTTGTACAGTTGTAAAAATTAATCCTGTGTAATAACAGAACCCTTAAATTACAACTATAAACAAGTATGTCATGATGACCTGACGGTTAAAAACAATCACACTTCTTTGTTTTTTTTTTTGTCAACGAATACAAAACATATTTATTTTTTTATACAGATTCATTCTTCATTTGTTATAAAGAATTAAATAAAGTTTAAATATTTTGTTTAAAAATATCAAGTTAGGAGAGGCCACACAGTTCTAATGTCCATAAATTCAATAAAGACTCGGGAGTGAAACTAATATTTCAAGTAGAAAATAGCATTAAATTGAATATTTATGAATCATTAGATATCATAATATCGTTCAAAACCAATCCAGATTGTTTTTTAAATGTTCAGATAAATATTTCCAATAGTCATATTTTAAATTAGTTTCCATTAGGAAGGGGTAAAACCAGCCCAGGAAAAAAAAAAAAAAAATTAAACCATCTACCTGACCTGAATATATATATTTATAAGGGTTGGGCGATAGTCGATAACTACTATCAATACATCGATAGGTCATTGTTATCGATGGTCACTATCGATAGTGTCGACTATTGATAATCTTTTTTTCTCTGAAGTTTTGAAATTTTTGGAATTATTCTGATCTGTCTTTGTCCAGTGTCGAGTTCTTTTGAAGTTGAATTCGGAATTCCTAGAGCTCAAGGAAGGGTTCTCTTAAACATTAAGCCAAAGGAAAGCAGAAATGCTAGTTTTTCTTTCGGGAAATATGTGGCTCAAGGAACACACTAGACTCTTGAAATTAACCGTTTCATTATTTTTCTTTTCTGAAGATTTGGTTTGTTCATTATTATTGTAACCATGTAAATTGTAAATACTTTTTAAAATTCAAATAAAAGTTTTTTCTCTCATCTTTATGATATAATCTTGCAATTTTAAATTGTAAGTAGATCATAGAATTTAATTAAATTAGTTGAAATCCTTTATTGAATAGCTTTGGAAAAAAAAGGAAGCAACTATGGAAAAACTATCGATAGTTCTCAACCGATAGTATCGGCCTATCGATAATGCTAACTATCGACTATCGCCCAACCCTAGTCCGAAAGCTTGGACGTCTAGTTGCTTGCCTAGCCCACGGTAGTGAAGGGCCGTTCCGACTTCAAAGTGGAATGAGATTTTACTTTCCGTTCCACGATTGGAACCAGTTCCAGTTTTCAGGGTTGTGCAATAGAAATTAATATTAGGAACCAAATCTCCCTGCAAATAAATAAATAGCAATTAAAGTAAGGTAGAGTAATTAAAACTATCATTGTATAAGTCTGCTCTAGACCATGATGTCTTTCAAAAGTCCTTTTCATTTTTCTCGTCAGGTAAGAACTAAAATATTTCATTTCCGTCTTTTTCAAAAAAGTTATTGTACGAGTGTATGTATATATACAACGAATTTCGATAGACTTAAAAAACAATTTATCGATTCTAATTGTATTGATCTTTCTATATCATGAGTGCCTCAAACGAGTTCTGTAGTTTTTACGGACAAAAAGCAGTAAATGTTGAAATAATTTTACAGCTGTTATATAAGGATTTTTTAAAATTAATTCTCTATACAATATAGTAATGCAATTAATAAATTAGCTGTAAATTGGCAGGTAAATAGCTGTTATCGCTAATAATTTTATTAATAGGTTTCAAACACCTCTGAGAGTCTTTAGTAATTACTTGGAAGCTATGAAAATATGTCTAGTAAATTTGTAATTGAAAATTTAAAAAATGAATTTTTTTTTTTTTAAAGTAACATTTGAAATTGCTATCATGGTTGCATACCTATATCTTTATATAGGTTTTTTTTCCAGACACTATGTCTGTGCACAGTTGTATGATTATATGACAGTGGCTTTTACATTTATCATGGAGCGTGCAAGCATTGAGTTAATATGTGTAATTGTCATTTGTTCTTTGTCAGGCGATATGGCTAGTTTTGTTGATTTAGTCTGTCATAGAACAATAATCATAAGATAGGAGTACTGTTCTGTATCATATTATAGGAATTATTTTATATTTGATACCATACACTGAAAAATCACGGTTGATTTTAATTCCAAGTATATTCCATTAAAATATTTCTTCCCTGGGAAATTTGACTTTTGCACTTAACATTAATTTGAAAGAATTTGTACACCAGGTATAGATTTAGTTGAAAATATTTTTTAATTATCATACCTTATAAAAATAGTATGGTTGCATGATACGATGGTTGAAGAAGGTCTTGGATGCAGGTTTAATAAGCTACATATTCAAGTTTAAAAAAAACTTTTTTACTAAACAATAGAATATAAACTGAATGTCATGGAGGTGTAGTGGCTCCGTGAGCTAGTGATGGGTCGTTCTGGGTGGAACGGAACTTGGAACTGGTTCCAGCTTTGAAGCAATTTAGAACGAAACGAATCACTCAACTTTTTTCCTTCCAGCTGGAACGAAAACCAACGCCAAAAGATTTCTCGTTTCGTTCCCTTGGTGTAGTAAAGTGTATATTGCATCTCCCGTTTCCTTTCACCCAAAGTCGTTCCGATTGCTTTGTTGCGTTGATCCTGCCGCTGTTGATTTCGTCTCCACCACCTCGCGCATGGACATCTTCAAAATAAACCGCTTTCTTTAAAATTTTCTTTTCTACCGAAGGTGCTTGAACCACACATGGTTTTACCGAATATGAAATTAAATGATTTTTTCTCTGTTCAAAAACTAATGAAGCTGTCACAATAATTGATTCCTCTTTTTTTTCGGAACCAATGTGGAAAATTATCGCTCAATTGTGTAATATACTAGCAGAGGTGGTTTTAAGCATTCGTCGCACTCCTCTTTCAGCTGACAAAACTAAAAAACTTCTATTTTTGAATTTTAATTTTCAATAATAAATCTGTTAATCTTTTCTGTTTGATTTTCAAATTTTGTTTTTTAGTTTAAAAAAACAACGAATTCTTGATTGAATAAAGTTATTTTAAAGGTATACAATTTTTTAATAACTATAGTTAGCTATTTAAACCTTCTCAATATATAGTACCTATAAAAGTTTTATATGAAAGAGAAAGAGAGAGAAAGAGAGAGAGAGAGAGAGAGAGAGAGAGAGAGAGAGAGAGAGAGAGAGAGAGAGAGTGAGAATGAGAGAGGGAGGGAGCTTTTTCACTTCATACACTTTCTATGAATCATTTGACCATCTCTCTTGTAATAAATCGAACAAAAGTTATTATTGTGTGTGAGAAAAAAAAGAGAGAGAGAGGGGGTAAGCTTATATATATATATATATATATATATATATATATATATATATATAATATATATATATATTAATATATATATATATATATATATATATATATATATAGAGAGAGAGAGAGAGAGAGAGAGAGAGAGAGAGTGAGAGAGGGAGGGAGCTTTTTCCCTTGATACACTTTCTATGAATCATTTGACCATCTCTCTTGTAATAAATCGAACAAATGTTATTATTGTGTGTGAGAAAAAAAAGAGAGAGAGAGAGAGAGAGAGAGAGAGAGAGATTTTTCACTTCATAAACTTTCTATGAATTTTTTGACCATCTCTCTTGTAATAAATCGAACAAAAGTTATTATTGTGTGTGAGAAAAAAAAAGAGAGAGAGAGGGAAAGTAAGATATATATATATATATATATATATATATATATATATATATAGAGAGAGAGAGAGAGAGAGAGAGAGAGAGAGAGAGAGAGAGGGGAGCGAGAGAGAGAGAGGGGGGGGCGAGAGAGAGGGGGGAGGGGGATAGAGAGAGTGAGAGAGAGAGAGTGATAGAGAGAAGTTTGTCATTTCTTATTTACCTTGCATCCTTCATTTTACACATTCTAAAACGTTGAATAATGGACACGTTAATTAACTCTATTATAGAAATAATTTAAGAAAAATATGCCCCTTACTGCAAAAATGTAGGGAAAAAAAGATTTAACGAGACCCTTTGGCCCAAACAGCGGTCGGACCTTCAATCAGTTGGTCAGAACGCTGAGGCTCCTTGTTATTTTGTTCTTTCCCGTTAGGCCTGACTTTTCAGGAAAAGCATTTTTTTTCCATCCTTTTCTGGAAAATACTGATTCCAAGGTATTTATGTTCCCTTTTAAAAGGTTTTCGCTGTTTTCCCTGTTTTTGTTAATCACAGTCGGCTTGATATCTTGTCAACAATATTAAAAAGTATGCAAGGTATAATGGATATAAGCCTGAATTATTATTATTCTACTTAACTCTATATCGGGTGCTACAGTCCATGAAGTCCATTTTCCACTCATCTCTTTCAGCGGCTACGTTCCTCCAAATCTGGATATTTAGCCGCCGTATGTCCCCTTTAACATTATCCATAATTCAAATAAATCGAAACGTATTTCTGAAGTGACCCAACTCAAAAATCTGTTATTTTTTTTTTTTTTATCATTATGTTTAAGTTCAAGACTCTTCTATAAAATGTCAAAAATGTATTTCATTTGCTGTTAGGATTAAAAAATAATTCAGGTACTCTTTCGTTACTCATACAAGCGTGTAAGAATCCACATTTATACAGATCAGGAAAGGACTAATAGCCTATTTCATTGTTTTTCTTTTTTTAAAAAAATATATTATAACGTTACTTATTAATATCACGTAAAAATCAATATAATTCCTAAACGGTAGGTGCTAGTGAAAAAATGTGATCTTTGTGACAAAAAAGTATTTTCCGTTAAATTTCTAATTAGGAAACTGTCGACAAATTTTCGATCCAAGCAATGATATTAATGGACTGCACGGAGGCGTTCGACTCAGATGATGAGGCTATGTAACATTTTCATAATAAAGGAAAATCTTAAAAAAAAAAAAAAAAAAAAAAAAAAAAAAAAAAAAAAAAAGTCTTTAAACATAAATTACCCAAAATTGACATAATAATGTGACGTAACCCGGAGCATTGAGGATTTTTCGAAGGTTTATGGTTGGTAATGATAAAAGAAGAATTGGAAGGTTTAATGGAGCCCCAAATCTCAACTCCGAATGTCCTAACGGGTCTAATTATTGTCATGTAAATAAGTCTTTTGTAATTTATTAGTAGCTTTGAACGTTTATCTAATAAATGTGGGAGTAGTCGGAAACGCCAAGCGGTTTCTTGTCTTTTAAGTCTGAAATGTACCCAATATTTATAGTAATATTAATATTTGTGAATTCGCAAGTGGTAAAAATATGTTAAAATAGTTAACTTACGAATACGATATAATTTATACTCTGTACACCAAAAACCTAGTCCCATGATCAGATTTTAATACCCTATAAATTTTCTATCCAAAATCATTGTAATATGCAAAATACCATATCGGTTCGAATCTGATTTAGTTTTGTATCATCAATCAAAAAAGTTATTGATTAAAAAAAAACAAAACAAAAACTTAATAGTGTTTATTATTTCATTTTTGATTATTCATTCCTTATAACCTATTTTGTAATAATTTATACTTTGATTTGGTATCAATCTGCCATACAATTGTACCTCTAGTTGTCATTCATAGGACATGTCTCAGAATGAGGTTTATTTTCCATCCCATTTCATTCCATACTAATGACTGATGTAGGCCCAAGGAAGACCACAATAGTACTACAAATGAATTGCGAAATACAGGTACATTGGTCATTAGTAGAATTACAAATTCAAATTGTATTCAAGTGTTTAGCATTTAGATCGCCTTTCATTGACCAGCAATCCAGGATGTTTTCTTGCTAAGCCATCCATTGAATTATTTGCATAACCTAAAAAGAATTCTAAATGTATCTTAATTAAAAAGCTATTTTATATTGATTATTCAGAAGTAACACTCCTGGTAATGAAAACCTATTGGTCTCGGTTTAATTAGTTCAATAAATTACAATGAAGACGGATTCAGAGTTGTGAAATGGATTCAAATTTTACAATAAATCGTTCATATATTCTCTGTTGCACAAGTAGTGGCTAGATAACTTAAAAGAAAAAAAAAAAAGCAATACTTATTATAAAATTATATATGCTCAAATATATATGTTATATTATAAACGCTTTAGCCAGCAATAACGGATACAGTAAAATCACGATTGACAAAAAAAAAAACAAAAAAAAACTATGAATAATAGATTTTTAAGGTGGGTTTCCGCATGGAGCAGCCAGCCGCAACAGCTGCGTCTGCCAGACGCCGCGGCTGGAAGCGAGGCACTGTTTCAGTTGGTTTTAATAGAAATGTTGCGAGAGTTCTTTCTGCTGCGGCTGCCACCAGAAAATTGAGAAGCTGAGCTGCTGCGTTCGGACTGCTCTAGGGACCAGTCCAGGCGGTGCTCCTTCGCGTCTGTGGTATGCAAACCCACATCACCAAAGTTTCTAGTACCATTTTAAACTGTATATGTATATGTATACAGGGTGAGTATCTCTTAGTGTATAAAAAAAAATGGGTAAAACTACATCAAACATGTAGCAAAATGCCGCAGATCTCACCTTTCTATTCCAATCCGTTGCAGATATATGATAAACAAAGGAGGAGACCACGTTTTTTTTTTCTATAAAAGCTGTAATATCTCCATTTTGCTTAAATATTTTTCAAATCTTGACCACATTTTCGGATTTAGCATTAAATTTTCTATAATAGTTGAGTACCTGTAACCTTGAATTTTACAAACTTGGTATCTAAAGAACAGCTTGATCTTCACCTTATTTGGGGAAGTTACAATGCCTTACATTACTTCAACGCTCACAAATCACAAAAACTTGTAAATTTAATGAGCTTTCGAATGATATGTTAAAAGTGATGATTTTGTTTCGATTTCATGGAGAAATTTACTTTTTAAACCGAAAAAACATGGTGTTCTCATTTGGCATACAAATCAGTTACTTTTGTAAATAAAACTTTTTGACAATCCCTTAATGGAAATGTGAATTTTAAACATAATAAACTCTTCATTGGATTAAAAAGCAAAGAAAAAAATTGAATGTTTAATAGGAAATAAAGAAAAACTGTCAATAAAGCGACACCAGTTCCGAGGATCTTAGGTTATTACATTTATTTATTTCTTATTACTATTTAGGATTTTATTTTATTAAATTTTCAATGTAAGGTTTAAAACTCAATGATAATGAACATAGGTCTCAATTTTGTGGTTAGCTTCTGAATGCAGATGGATTAAACAATATCACTTTTTGAGATGAATTCATGGACAGATGAGTCTGTTTTTACAGGGGAAGGCATTTCTACCGTTCCATGTGGAGTATCGTTAGTTTATTCATCTTTGTATTGCTGTATAATAGTGTTTGTATTGTCAAAAATCATAGTTCGCCCAACAAATTAAATGATGATATTACTAAGATTTGTTACAAAATATTCACCCATTTTTTTTTTTTTTTTATACACTAAGAGATACTCACCCTGTATATGATTTTTTTCAAAAACAATTCTTAAAATTACATTACAGAACACAGTTTTCAGGTTTTATAAATATAAATATACATTTTTAAATAATTTGATACAACCTCAGGTTGAAACATCAAAATTTATTTATAAAAAAATATCTCTTACATAATTATACTATATCTTACATGATAAAAATTATTAACGAAAACAGGGTTGTCAATAAAATGTTCATTGGACAAAACAGTAATAAAGAAACAGGAACTTTATACATCATCTAAACAATAAAATTGTGGTTCCAGCGAGTTTTCTAAATTGTCTTTCTATATATTGTGAAATCACCAAAGGAAAAACGCGGGATTCACAGCAATGGAGATTTCCAAGTTTTGGTTTGTTTTCTGGTCTTCCCGCAATTCGCTAGATTTCATGTCTGCCCACAGTTTGTCAGTTTTCAAAATACGCCTCGTCGAGCTCCCGTTTATTAAAAAGTTTTATTAAAAGTGGCTCGTTTTAGTACGTTAGAGAAATAGAAATATAGAAAAATTATAAAATCTAATTGAATGAAGTTCAGCCGGAAAAACTTCGTGAATTTCTCCTCGTCGTTTTGGAGGTGCAGCTCAACCAACGAAGAGAGAAAACCTTCTTCTCTTCTTCGGGAAAACATAGAGCCAATTGATCTGTTCATAACCTGAAACTCCTCTTACTCCATTAACAATCACACCAGTTTTCTTCTCAATATACTCCGCTGAAGCCAGAATACGAACTGATAAACTTCCAGCCGCAGCCTCTGGAAGCTTAATGTGGAACCACCCTGAACGCAGCAGCTGCGGCTGGCTGCTCCATGCGGAACCCCACCTTTAACACAAAGATACCGCGAAGAAATATATTTTGATCTCAAATTAAGGACCAATATCCACCAAAGTTTAAAAGGAATTAAAAAAAATAGGTATCAATCTCTTATTTTAAATAGATACACCATTGCCATCTTATTTTCTTCCACCTAAAAAGAACATAAAAGAGCATACAATAATAAGACGAAAAATTCAAACTTTTCTATTCATCTCAAGGAAAATAACTATAAATTCAAAAAACACTCGGGGGTGATACTAATACATAAAATAGATAATATCCTAAAATTAAATATTTGTGAATAAGATATAACAAAATCGTTTAAAACCAATCCACAGTTTTGTTTAAATCACCAGATAAACATTTCCAATAGTCCCACCATTTTAAATATGTTCCAAATAAGAATTAAATCTGATTATTTAGCGAAAACCCAAGGGAAAATAAAACCAAAAATTTAACTTACCTGGCCCTTCCCCTTTCACTCTTAATATATTTCACCAATAAAAACTATCTATTTTCGGGATTTTCGCAGAATTTTGGATAGCAAGAAAACGGCGAATGATGAATTAGATGTTTTAGTGCTACTCTAAACTCCGATTCAGAATTTTGAAAAAAAATCATATTTGATTAATTTGAAGCGTTGATCGTTTGGGTAAATGTTTAAGGACCTATTTTATGAGAACTCCAAATAAGATGTTCGTACAGTTGAATTCCTAAGTAGTGGAACTGTTCAGAAGGTATGAGTGAAATAAGTCGTAAATTTACGATGATTAGATTTATTTTAACATTTTAATTTTTGGACTATTCTTGAAGGTTTGCAGTTTGAATTAATATATATATATATATATATATATATATATATATATATATATATATATATATATATATACACACACACAGGGTGCTCAGAAGATCGTTGGCCAAAGATTGGTAGGCCCTATCTCTGGTAGGGAGGTTCATTTTGAACCTATTTAAGGTCACTTACCTATATACAAAGTCCTACGGGTTTTTTTTTTTTAAATGATTTTATTTTAAAAAATGGCTAAAACCCAACATTTATGCCTTTCAGCTTCGTTGTTTACTGATGTATAAACGCAATATTTTTTTTTCTGTAATAACTAATACATTGTTTATTATATAGTCCATATAAAAATAATAAAAATAAAAAAATAAGAACTTCAATCAACTAGAGAAGTTATTAAAATAATTTGGATTTGGCTGTTGTGCCTATTTTTTTTTAACCTAAACTTTAAGTTCTCAATTTTTTTTTTTTTTGCACCGAATCTTTTTTATTTTACATGGACAATGTATTAGTAATTACAGTAAAAAAAAAAAAAAAATGAGGTTGATCAGATTCTGATGTAAACAGAAATAAGGCGTAAATGTTTGGTTTTGGCTATTATTAAAGAAAATTAATAAAAAAAAAAAACCATAAGACTTTGGATATAGGTAAATGACCTTAAATAGGTTCAAAATGAACCTCCCCACCCGAGATACCTCTTTGGCCAACAATTTTCCGAACACCCTGTATGTATGTGTATATATATATATATATATATATATATATATATATATATATATATATATATATATATATATATATATATATAAAACACTTTTGAAAGGTAATAGTGTTATTATAACAAAATTATACACCGCTTCCTATATATATATATACGAATTTAGGCTATAGGTCAACAATTCTGTTTGTAACCTTTTTTACCCTCAAAAACGTAACATTTAGACACGCTCCAATTCTATTGGTGTTGCTCAAATCAAAATTTTGCCAAAATTTACCTTTTAATAATTTAAAGAAATTTAAATTTAGAGAAATTAAATAGGGAATAATTTTAGTTATATAACTACATTGGTCACCAGGACCTGCCATTTAGGAGCTATATTGGTTCGAAAGAAAAAAAGTCACGTTTAAAACCCTTCTTTCCCCTCAACTTTCTTTATTTAAAATAATCATTGATTGTTAATTTATTTTAAATATTACTTTAAGTGATTTAGTTCTTTTAAAATGAAATGTAAATCTTTTTTTCTTCGTCAAAATTGAGTTTTTTCATTAAAATGTTTTATAATAATAATGCATTTTTTATAATATGAAGAAGAAGGAATCAACAACATCATTATGCTTTCTAGTGTCCTTTTTATGGACGAGAAACGTGTACAGAAATAAAATAAGTTGACCATAGTTGAGCGAAATGACCGGACCAAATAGAAGATAGAGACGGACAAGGAATGAGAAAGTGGAATAACAGTAGCAGATGAATACAGAGGGTTGAATTTACTATAATTGCGATACCACACACACCGGCCGAGGTGTTGTTGGGAAGATATCAAGGTCTATGTTCAGATGACATAGAGACCGAACAGTTTTGGGCCAGAACGTTATTTATTATGCATAAGTTTATTATTTTTTTAGAACTGTTGGTTGTTAGATCCCATTGTGTTCTACAGGCCAATCTGTCTATCTATTTATAATCTGTATTTAAAATAACATCTTAAATTTAGTTTCAGGATTCCGAAAATTCTTCTGTTTATTTTTAGATGGTCTTATCATAATATAATAAATATACGTTTCTTCAATAGCCTTAAGTGTTTGATCAAATTAAAAACAATAATAATAATACTTTGTTTAATTTAATACAACGGAGATGCCAAATGATTCAGAGTAAGTGTATGAAGGGATAAAGGTCTCTCCTTCTCTCTCTCTCTCTCTCTCTCTCTCTCTCTCTATATATATATATATATATATATATATATATATATATACCAGCATCTAGTCACAGCTTCGTGTCACAGCTTTTAGCATTGATAAAATTCTTGATTTAAAATATGGAATGGAGCATTTACCAATGGTATTTTGAGGTATAGAATTTATTTTTAAAATGGTTAAAGTCACACTGATCAGTTGTTTTAAGATCACCTAAAAGCAAATTGGCCCCCTCTGGCTTGTAATTACTGTTTGCGCCAAAGTAAATAGTTTAAGGACTTATCAAGAAGCAGAAATCAACCAATCACAAAAAAATCCTGCTTTGAATGTTAATAGTTGACTCCTTTTCAAAGCAATTTGGTTTAATAACCACATCTTCACAAACGACTATCGAATTGGTAGAAACCCTCTAGTTAGGTTAAATTATGAAGACTGTTTTAGAGGAAGATAGAGTCCCAAAGATTTATGCCAAAAAGTTTTGCCCTGTAAAGCCATTCTATTCATTGAGATTATTAGCGATTGTCGAAATTATTATAAATTAAGGCTACATCAAAAACTGTCAAAACTTCTCCCCACTCCACAGGAGATAAGCAGGCCAAACGGACCCTCGGTCGTTGTTAGGTGTGGTGCAACCATAATGTTCCAATAAAGAGTAAACTTAATAATATAGCACCAAAAGCTAATTAGGTATATATATATATATATATATATATATATATATATATATATATATATATATATATATATATATATATATATATATATATATATATATATATATATATATATATATATATATATATATATATAAGGTACTCTTATAGAAGCGGGGCTCCGGCCCCTTCACGCACCTAGAATACCTTTTATCGATTCTAACCTTTTTCCGATTTATTTCGATGTTTTAGTCGCTACTTTTCGAGAGAAAAAGTTATACTCCTTAGCTTACGGAGAAAACTCCAAATCCATTTTCAAACTAATATTAACATCTGTTAATCTTCTAAAATATAAAATTACAAATAAGAAAATAATTAAGTTAATAATTAAGTGGAAGAAAATATCAAAATATAAAACACTAAATCAATGTTGAATTAATATTATATTAAATCGGAATTAATATAATGCTAAATCACAAGTAATGTTAACTTCTGATAAACTTTTTGATGTTAGGGAAGTATAAATAACAACTTATAAACATATAAAACATAGAATCCTTGTTGAAAGTCGTGATGTTAATTTCTGCTATATTTTCTCAAGGGAAGTGGAAATAAGAAAATATGAAACCTGTGATAATGCTTTCTCACATTTATTTTTATATCGATGTGTTCTATAGAATAAATAATACATTCTGTCTCACTTTAGGGCAATAAGTAAAATGGATGACAAAGAATCCATTCACAAAATATGTAAACTGAAAACTTCTCACTTGAATTGACATAAAAAATATAAATATATAAAACACTAAATCCATTATGAAACTCATGTTAACTTCTGTTTCATCTTTTTACGTTTAAGAAGACTAAATATCAATATAACAAACTAAACAACACAATCCAAGTTGAAGCTGTAGAAGTAAATGTTTGCATGTGAGGTTAATATACTCGTATATGTATATACATACCCACTTTTTTTTTTTTTTTTTGTGACTTCTAAGTTAAATCTTTACTCCATAATCTTTTTTAAAACCTTTTTGAACGGCTTGTGCTATCGTTTCCCTGCATTTTATGTCTCTGTTTCTTTGGGTACTATTCCGACCGAGTTTGAACTCATAAAACGAAATAATACGAAACTAATGGAGTAATAGCTAATGAAGCGTGAACCAGCGGAGTAAGGACTGAATTTTTAATAAGTAGCCATAATGCTAAACAGCTAAAAAACATTTTAAGGGAGAAATGATGAATATTGAAATCCATACAAAAAATAATCTATTAAATACAAAAAGCCTGTTAAAGAGAGGGGTAATTCAAAGATAACAAGAAATTTATTTTCTCAAAAGAATCCAATAGTATGATTGAATATTATTTTTTAATTTGTTTATCTATAAGTAATTTAAATGTAATATTTATTGAATAACAGCAGTTTACAAGTTTAATATTCATAACTATTACTATATACCATGCCATTTGTAAATATGTTTTTAACTGATATTCATATAGGTATGGTTTCTTTTCTTACTTACTCATTTTTTGTTTTATTATATATATATATATATAACACGGACGTGCGTAGAGGGTTATGCTCGATTTATTTATTTAATTTTTCAATTTTTTGTTCTATTTTATTTTTATTTATTTTAAGTCTGGAATCATGTCCAACACATCTCATAGTTATGATTTTAATAACTATTTTCGAAGCGGCAAACGCAATAATACTTAACACCATTTTCATAATTAACAAGGAAAGGTAAGGAGTCACCATTAATGAGAAGTGTTTTAACTAGGGTTGGGCGATATTTGATAGCACTATCGATAGGCCGATACTATCGGTTGAGAACTATCGATTTCTATCGATAGTTTTTCGATAGTTTCTTCTTTTTTTTCCAAAGCTATTCAATAAAGAATTTCAACTAATTTAATTAAATTCAATTATCTACTTACAATTTAAAATTGCAAGATTATAAATTATAAGATTATATCATAAAGATAAGAGAAAAAAACTAATTTATTTGAATTTTGAAAAAGGTATTTACAATTTACATGGTTACAATAATAATGAACAAATCAAATCTTCGGAAAAGAAAAATAACGAAATAGTTAATTTCATGAGTCAAATGTGATCCTTGAGCCACATATTTCCACATATTAAGAAAAACCAGCATTTCTGCTTTCCTTTGGTTTAATCTTTGAGAGAACCCATAAGCTCTAGGAATTCCGAATTCAACTTCAAAAGAACTCGACACTGGACAGAGACAGATCAGCATAATTCTGAGAGTTTCAAAACTTGAAATTAGTAAAAAAGATCTATCGATAGTCGGCACTATCGATAGTGACCATCGATAGGCATGACCTATCGATATATCGATAGTGACTATCGCCTTACTCTAGTTTTAACTATCTTTGGGTTAACAAGCTAGGTGGAAACAGTGATTTGTAGAAAAAACTAACTTGAAAAAAAAAAAAAATAATAGTTTTTCCTATTTGAATATTCATTATTTTGTAAAAGAGATGTTTTCCAGAAAAAAAAAAAAAAAAAAAAAAAATATATATATATATATATATATATATATATATATATATATATATATATATATATATATATATATATACCCACCACATGGTCTAGCGTGCAAAAAATATTCTGCATTAAATTTCTGATGAGAGAACTATCGTCCAACTTTTTGAGCAATACCAAAAAGCTAAATCGCGTGAAAAAGATGCACTTTTGAGTGCGAAGAAAAAAACATTACACATTTTGAGGGTGAAACCTATAGACGTTACACAAGAAAACGAAACACCTCCAGCCAAAAGACATATATATATATATAATATATATATTATATATATATATATATATATATATATATATGTAAAAAATATTTGGAAGTTTTAAAGTGATTCCTCAACTGTTAATAGTCAATATATAAAAAATAAAAAATATTTTCTGAAAAGTACATTTTAGTTTAAGTGGTCTGGTTTGATAAATAACACCGTAAAGCTTTCACTGTTTTAACTATCCCGAGTGATGTTATTTTATTTTTTTCCAGGTTAACATATTCTGGAAATGACGGAGCTCCGTTGATCCCCTAGGGTATCGCCTGACCACAATACTGTTTCCACATGGGAAGGGAAAAACGATGTTGGTAATACTGGAGTGGAATAATTCAATTGTTTAAAAACACCAATCCCTAGCAATTTTATTTAAAATAATACAAATATAATTCATTTCGCGAATCATAAAAAAACAATTTTTCGTAAGACAATATATTGTAAAAAGTTAGCTCAATATATATATTTCAAATTCCTTTTTAAAGAATTTTATAAATAACAAAATATATCCCTGAAAGAAAACCAAATCGAGGGAGGACAAATATATGTTAAGAGAACTCAACAAACGTAATTTATAGTTCAAAGTTTACTATAATAATATTAAAAGTTATATATTAACAATATAAAAAAAGCAAAGGGGATAGAAACGTACGTTATATGCACTATTAGACTAATATGTGTGCATTGAAATATTTTCTCTAGCTATTCAATCATAAAATCATTGACCATAAACTAACTGTATTGTGTTTGGTTTATAGTAAAACCTTTAAAAAAAGAACCACGATTTCAGCCACATTTTTTGAAAATTTGAAAGCCTCAATCCTAGATCCTGTTTACGCTTGTAAATGTGGCCGGCTAACTCCACAAACATTCTTGCACATTTTAAATGACTGCAACTTACACGAAGACGAGACATAAATTAGTTAGGGCTTCTCTAATGGAAGGGGGTACATAGCCTCTTCAACAAGAACCTTTATACCGGAAGTATAAAAAGGAACTTCTAGAATACAGCAATATTTTGAAAATACACAAAGACTAATTGAAAACTGAGATCTATTAGTGTTTCAACCTATTGGCTCTAAAAATGTTTTTTATTTTTTATTTTATTTATTATCATTTATTTTTTAACATTTTTTTTTTCAGTTTGAGTAATTTTTATTTTTTGTTGAAAAATTATTAATACTTAAAATAAATTTATTTGTATTAGAAGAAAAATCATTTAAAACTTTGTATGCATATAATATGTTTTTTGAATAGTGTACGCACAATTTTTAAAATAAACGCCTCTTCTGAAGAGTTACTATAGAAGAGAGAATATATATATATGTATATATATATATATATATAATAAATTTATAAGTACATAAAGTAGCTGTTACCAAAAGTAAATATAACTGTCTGGAAAATATATAATAAAACATAAATTGAAATTTAATAAATAAACAAAATATTTTAATTTGTATTATACGTTATATATGATAACAAATAAATAAAAATAAGTACAAATAAGAGCAGACTACCTGATAACTTAAAACATGACAAAAGACTTACAGCAGGTAGATTTCTGCTATTTTTTTCTCTGTTAGCTGGAACTTCTCACTATTGTGCCCACAATAATCACTACACTTTTGCGAACAAAACATAAACTAAAATAAAACTAAAAAACACAACCGAACACTTATCACAGACAGAGAGACACGAACGGAATGAAGAGAACCTACTGACGCGCTACCAAGCGGCAGAATGGACTCGTCTGCCAACCGCTTGCGGTGTTGCAACATCTTAGACTGTTACCATTTTTATTTTATACGAAAATTTCAACTAAGCTACTCATATATCTAATGTGTATATATATATATACAAGTCTTTAAAAACGTCATCAACTTTATTTATTATACATATTAGAATACAAATATTTATTTGAACAGAAATGTATATATTAAAATAATAACTCTCCTTAAGTTATTATTAAACTCTCCCTGACACCAAATTATGTGATTATTATAAATATATTCTTCTTCCAATTGTTAAAAAAAAATTATTTAATGTTTAATAACCTATCGATTCATTGTTTTATTTATGAACACAATGGTACAGAATTTAAACCAATTCTCTTCTAAAATAAAACATTGCTACTGCGAAGTAAATTTCTTAAAGATATGTACTCGCTATATAAAGAAATAGAACACAAATTTTTAAACAGTAGAAATTTAAACATTAACAAAATAAACGCATTTAGATTATAGTAGGTACTATTTTATCAATTTTTTTTTTTTATTTAAAAAAAATATATAAGTATATATTAATTTCCATTTAGTTGCATGTAAGTGTTGGTTTTGTGTAAAAACACCTGACTTCTTTTCTTTTTTTATCTCATTTTCGAGAAAGATTTAAAAAAAACAAACCGTTATATGTTTAAGTGGAAGATAGGCTGCAAATGTTCAATTTCTTATTTAGGTTGTTAATGCGTAAAACCTGATGGTTATCAACGCTACTATGAAAACACTATAAATTATAATATATAATGTAGTTATGGATATAAAATAAAATAATATAAATAATATTGAAGACAAAACATTTACACCTCAGTCTCAACATAATATATATATATTTTCAAACTTTTAATTTTACAAACATTGCAATCTTCTATAGTTAATGGGTATAATTAATAGCACTATAATTTTATGCCTTAAACAAAATATTAAATATATATAATTGGTTTCCTATTCAAGTAAAATATATATATACATATATATATATATATATATATATATATATATATATATATATATATATATATACATTGTAATTTATATTTAAAAACGTAACTAAAAAGCAAATATAAAATTATGTGAAATATTCATGATTTGTAAATTTCTTTTAAGACTTTATGCCCTTAAGATCCGGCAACAGTGTATTTGTTATGGAAGGGGTAATTAGGTTAAACTGGTCAAATCTGGTTACACGTATTCTGAGGGACTTAAGAGCACTTCTACATTTATATATATTAAAATTTTTTTTTTTTCCTTTTCCAATTGTTTTTAGATTTTATATTCTAAATGTGAACATAAATGATTAAGAGGGTGAATAATTTTTAATTTGGATTATAAAATACTATAAATATAATTTAGTTTTATAATTTATCACCGCAATGTACACTATTTTGGAAAAAAAAAAAAAAAAAACAAGAACCGGGAATACGTACATACAAACAGTCGTGTGTATATATATATATATATATATATATATATATATATATATATATATATATACACACATAAAATAAAGGAAGCCAAAGTCGAAAAAATATATTTTAATTAAAACTCATATACTAAGCAGATTAAGCAACTAGAAAATAAGAAGGTTTGGAGGACCCGAAGGCTCAATCCCGACGCTACCGAACTTTGACCTCACACCTTCCTCCGACAAAACCCATTTAAGCATAAATCCTCAAGATGAACTCTGATATAGTCCTCCCATCTACTCCTCGGTCTACCTATCTGATGTTTACGCTACGCCTCAAAAATGATTTTTTTATTTAATATTTGGTTTCCAAAATATTCCAATGAATCTATTATATATTTTAACCATAGCGCTGCAGTTACTTTAACTTTACTTGTATATTTGATTGAGTTTTGTCAAAATGATGAGGTCGATTAAAAAATAAATAAAATAAAATACAAACGTTGAAGGTTTGAATTGTATTTTATCAAAAATACAGGATATGGGTCATTATCATTAAAATAGATGCTTTCGTCAAACAAATAGTCACTCGTACTGAACTTAGTGTAGCCTTTGATTTTTTTTTTTTACTACTCTCCATCTTTTGAAATTTGTAGGGGATTTCTTCTCCAGCGTATATTTCTGAAGTAGAAAAAAGGAAAAATGTTTTTAAAACTACTTAAAATGTCAGGAGTGTTGCTGTCACCACCTCAATATGACAAAAAAAGTAAGCATCTTATGTTTTTTGTTATAAATTTAAAGTGGACATTCTAAATAAATATATGCACGTATTTTTGAAAATAAAAATAGACTATCTAAAAATCGAAAAAATATTATAATGCTGCCACCAGTGTCTTACTAAACTCAGAAGTGTTACTGTTCTTTCTGTAGACATAAAAAAACTAATAAAAATTAAAAAACTCATGATTGCGAAGTACTTTTCAAAAATTTACATACGTAAGGAATGATACAAACATACTCGTTCAAGAAAAATGTAGCTCATTTTTCGACATTTTTAATCTATCTCTAAACCCAAAACAGCATTTTTTTTTTCAGAATGATCCATATGTGAACAAGGAAATAAAATAATAATTTGTTGTAATGAAATTGCAGATTTCTTTTTTTTTCTATTCTTCTAAACATTTTTTTGTGATTCCGACAACCAACATTATCTAAGAAAAATAGAAATATTAAAATTAGCAAATCATTATTTTATTATGCCAACGTTTTATGATTTCTATATATTGGGACATATATATATATATATATATATATATATATAATTTATAGATGATAGATATATCTATTTATTTAGTCGATCCTAAAAAATATTCGTATTTTATACCTTTCTTATAGTCTTATAGTCTTTTTATATTGTATTGTATGTTCTCAACAAACAGTGAACTCCACATAATACACGAGGCGATGGGATTAGGTGTTCCTCAAAAAGACCAAATAATAAATCCAATCGTTTAAAAAAAAATTTTAACAATTTTAATTTAGAGCGAAAGTTCTAAAAATGAAATTAAAAGTTAATAAACATTGTCCATAATTTATTTATCGGGGCTCAGCGTCCTTAGATACTACAACGAAGGAAGGAAATGTAGGTTATCCAAAAGGTTACCAACCTATTCTAGCTTGGGTGAGAAAGTCAAGATTCGTTGTTCCACAACGAAATAAATTTTAACTCGCCAAAGTGGGATTCGAACCTTCTGTACTCTCGTCTCAACACTCTTGGCCATCGAGCATCCACATAGTGTAGAATACTTATTTATATGTTTTATTTAGGGCATTTTATATTTAACTGTAATGTTCTATTATACAGCCTATTGCTAGAGTAACATAAAATATTCTTAAAAAATGTATATATTTATTTATTTATTTATTATTAGGAAGTTCAAGAATAATCCACAAATCTGATAATCCACCTGGAGATAATTGAGATTATAAAGTATATACATTTTAATATATTAATTATACCTTATTTACGTTCTTATTAAAATTCAATTGTAATAGAGGTAGTAAAAAAATTAATAAATAAATACACATAAAATACGTATTTCTTTCAGTTGAATAGAATTGAATTAATTTTAAAATGGACACCTGGAAGAATGTTTTGGAAGCAGTGGAGGGGGAAAAGCCAATGAGAAGGAAGTATTCCCCTAACTCAATTATCTAGTCATCACAACCCAACAATATTAGCCTCTTCGAAACATTATTCATTTCATCTCACTGCCCTTCTGTGTATATTTTATCGTTTAAGTACTTCAATAGTGCAATAGAAATGTTTTATGTTTTATTTCAAATACTATCTTCAATATATTGTTTATTTATTGAGTTATATTCTTTAAAAAGTCTGTGTTTTAAAATTAGTGAATTTTGTGCAAATAAAAAAAAAAGGAGAAAAGCGCCATCTTGGAATTTTTACTGTAAGTTGAAATTCTTTATTATTTGTATAAAACATGAATGTTCTATTGTTTTTTTTTATTGATTATTCAGCTAAATATTATCTACTCTTTTCTAAAATAATTTTCTTAATTAACTATTAATTGTTTAATTGTTATAGACAAATAATTGACTTCATTTATGGTTTTTTATTTACAACTAATATGAATTATAATTGTCTATTTAATTTTCATTAATAACAATAAACGATGATAATATCTGTATAGATTAAATTTATTCAACTATCTTTACACATAATAGGTCTTAATTTTTTTCAAGAAATTTATATTTCACAGGTTTTAATTTCTTAAATTTCTAATTTGTATATATATCACAACTTACAGAATGTAAGTGAATCACTCAGTGAATATATGAATAGATTATATACATTATTTCCTATAATTTTAAAATATGATAAAATTTAGAACATTAAAAGAACCACTGAGTAAAGTAAAGGTAAAGTAAATAAACAAACAATATTTATTATGAATAAAAATCATAGTGATTTGTTAAATTGTCTTTAAATATAGTTGCATCAACTTTAAATGTATATTATTAACATAATATATGTTTGTTTATTATTTCGTAAAGCACATCATATTCTGTAACCAGTGGAAACCCAAAACTTCAGTGTTAATATTTTTACTATTTGGTTCCTTGTCAGCAAGACAAACTCATCACTCGAATAATAGCAAATAAATAATTTACGCTTCCAGTTATCTATCAAAAACAGCGGTGATAGGAAAAAAAATCTTGTTTTCTAAGTATCTTGTAAATCTTGTAGATCATAATGAATCTGAATTTCTATCATTCTGGATTTAAATACACGTTAATATACATTCTTTCTTACTTTGTAATTAATCACATCTACTGCATATGTAAAAATTTACTGCCCTAATTTTTTTATTTACATATTTAGTTCATGCTGCCATATTAAAAAAAAAAAAAAAAAAAAAAAAAATATAATATATATATATATATATATATATATATATATATATATATATATATATATAATTTTTAATCTTAGTTGTTTTCACTACTGTATAGTTTTGTTTTAAAATTTTAATATTGTAATTCAGCATGAGCTCACATTAAGAATAACTATTTAAATTAAGTTCTATATAAGTAAAAAGTTTATTAACAATTATTCTTTCAATAACAGTCAAAAATTAAAAAAATATTTTTGGCCCAGATATTTACAGTAACCAGCTGGTCATTATACTAATATATATACTCTGGATGTATCAGAGGTAAGGACATAGTATTTATTTTTTTTTTTTTATTAAATAAAATTTTTATTTTTATTTAATACTAGCTTAAAGTACCCTGCTCCGCTACGGTTTAATATCATTAGGGTTAAGGACAACTTAAATTAGTAAAAGTTAAGCTTAACGTTGATAATTATTATTACTTAAATAAACCTCAAAGAATTCCATTCTTAAAATAATTTCAATAAGTATATTTGACAATTTGCAAAAGTTAATTTTATATTATTTTGATAGTCCTCCAGTGAAGCTTCAAGGCAGCACTACCATCTTACCCAGCTCTGATACCATACCATCATCTTTTTTTTTTTTGCATATTTTAAGTAAATCTCAACTTCTCAACTTTTTTGATTTTTTTTTTTAAAGAACTCATTTCCGTCCCATCCTAATAAAGTCTCAAAACTTCTCTTCTCTTTCGGGAATTATATTTTTTTCGAAAAAATTCGTTTTTTTGGGATGTTTCGAATAAATTCAAAATGAATCGATAATATCTCAAGTGATATATCATATTTAAGGGCATTTCAAATAAAAAAGATTGACGTAAATAGGAGCTCTCTGGGAGCAATAGTTTTTCAATGGCGTAATTTTGAATATACTAAATGAGGACCGAAAACAGTAGTTTTCTTGAATTTTTAAAAGCTTATAACTCAAAAACATCAAGTCAAAAAATGTAATATTTTTTTTTTTTTTTTTAATACTTTATTGAAATTCACAACTGTACAATATTTATATATTAAGTAAATGTGCTGTTACCTATTACAATAACATGACAAAACTTGTAAAGAACTATCATCATTAGCACTTAATAAAAATTCTACACTAGAAGCTCTCTGGGCCTCTTTTTCTTCTTTTTTAGACGCCTCGGAGAATTATCTGGAATGCTGTGGGAAGCAAGTTGAGAAATTAGGGGATTTGAGTGGTTATGGAGCTTACTATGAAAGGATTGATATCTAGTTTGAGCTAAATTTGCAACATATGGAACATTAAGATCTTTATGGATAAGTTTATTGGTGACAAAGTAAGGTGCGTTGAGGATTTTGGATTGTAAGGATTGGATACGAGGCGAATTGGATGGTTAGTCGAGCCCCAAAGCTCAACTCCGTACGTCCAGATAGGTCTAATCACAGTCATGTATATTAGTCTTTTGTAATTAATTTGGAGCTTTGAACGTTTGTCTAGTAAATGTTGAAGTAGTCTGTAACGACGGGCAGCTTCTTGTCGTTTGAGTCTTGTAATATTTTACATTTCTACTTCTCGTGGTAAGTACAGCTGCTATACCAAAAATCATAGAAATCGGAGTGGTAAAGGTCAAAATCTAATGTAGAATTGGTTGATTTGACATGGAATGATCCGTATATGTTTTTTTACGTTATTAACCTATGCAACTGTTAATAAAAGTGGTGAATCGGTACCATGATTTTTCGGACTCCTCACAGGTTAAAAAGTCGGTTGGCTAGAAAAATTTCGTAAAATTAGATAATGGAGTCCTGGCTATGGTTAGCTTCTCTACTCTTGAGTGACTGTGCTATAGCTCTCTAGAGAGTACTGCTGGGATCTCTTTAGGCCTCAGTTCAGGTAAGGTTCATGTATGGTTCGGATATCCTTAACCTGAGTCTATATTTTAAATATAGTGTATCATTTTATTTTAAGTATTTAATTTAATGAAATGTTTATTTTTTTTAAGCAGTCCACGTTGCGTCTTCTCCCGCTCTTATATGTCAGGGGCTTAGTTAAAATTATCTAGCTTATAATTGAAGTTTTCTTTTACTATCGATGAAAATCTTGTTTTGAAGTATGCTATGGAGCATTATTTCTTCAATAATATTTTCACGCCAAGCAGTAATTTTTAACCTGGTTAAATTCCACTGATTAGGTGTTTGAAGGTTACATGAAAGCATAATTTGGCAACCAGTTTTAAATTTTTATATTCATATATTAAAATTAAAAAACAACTCAAGTTGATAATCCAGAAAGACAGAGACTATTAAGAAACTCTTAGGGATAATGGACTGCATTATCGGTGCTTGCAACTAAAGGCCCTTAGATCTAGTTTTTTAAAATAATATCAAAAAGCAAAGGATCGACGCTTTGATTTGGTAATAATTTTTTTTCGGAAGAAATTATTTTATTCGATTCCATTTGGTCGGACTTCAATTTCTAACCTGAAAAGTTTATGACAGTGTGACAAAACTCGTTTATGTCATTTAAAACTGTACATTTAAATAATTATTGTGGTAAACGTTACTATTGTAAACCTTTCTAGAACTATGAAGATGATGTAATTAAAAATTGGTTTAACGATGGATTTAATAGTTTTAGTAAAACTCTGCTGCAGAATAGTGTTACATATCGTTCAATTTTTAAACTTCACTGGGACACACACGTCACACCACATATTTATAGCTATTTTTATAGCAGTATAATAGAAATAAGTATATGTTTTTATCATTTCTAAATAAATTAAACACCGATTTTTTTTAACCTATCTCGAATTTTCAATTGGCCATCTATTGGTCAACTTTCAAATTTCACTGCGCATCACATATTTATCGCTTTTTAAAAAACTATTTAATATGAAATATGTAAATTTTATTATTGCTAAGCCTTCCTTGAACTATGAGGATGATGTAGTTAAAATTTGGTATTGATTGGTTCAGTAGTTTTTGCGGTTATTAATCACAAACGGAAAATGGCTTGGCCTTTTATGTAATAGTATAGACTTTTCAGATATTTATTATTTTTCATATTTTATGAAAAGATTCATAGATATCCATGATATTTATTGCCTTTAATCGAGTCGAATTGTGATATTTAGTTAATAAAACCTTACTATATTTATAAAACAAAATGTTGAGAATTTGTACTTCATCGAGCGTCATAGATTTTTTTTTTCCATTAAACAGAACTTCACTTCCTAAGTTTGGTAGCTCTCGGAATTCTCCAGTTGTCCTCTCTTGTCGTCCTGAACAAGAGAGACAACCATCGAAGAGACAGATATAGAAGTCTTTTAATGGCCCACTCCAAACTCCACGTCCCAAAACCCTCAGGATTGTTTTGTCAGCCATTTACAGAATAAAAACGGTACCGTTGTGTTTATGCTTCTCCTTGAGTCGGGAATCTCCTGTCCCACTTTTCTTTATGTTATCTAATCCTACGGAATATAAATTTTGTTGAAACTACGGTGATTAATGTGTAAGTTATAAAACTTATACACAGAAATTCTTTTTTCTTTTTTTTTTTTAATAATATTTCATTTTGTAAGAACATCTTTTATAGTTGGAAATTGGATTCTCAAGGCGATAGTGAACTATGACACTTTGATAAAGATATCTTTCACAACAGTTTCTGTAACCTTTAAAATGAAAAATAACTCTCAGTGTAAAGTATATATTATATTTCAAAGCTACGGAGCGTTGGAATTTGACATATGTCTATTAATTATTTAGGTAACGTAATCAAAGCGCGACCCAGCAACTTTTCTTCCTTTCACCTCGATTGTTCCGTTTTCTCGATTTAATTCGATGTTTTGTCACTTCTTGTTGGTTTTTTTATATTAATGTCATGGTTTTGCCTTTCCTATGAACTACAGTCACGGTTGTCATCAAAATTAAGAGTCTGATATAAATTGTTTGAGAAAATATATAGCTATCGTAGTTGAGAAAATAAGCGTTTTACACAGGAAAGTGTTATAAGCGGGAAAAAAATAAAAATGCTTATTAAAAATGTAGTACATCAAAGTAAAGAGGAAATATGAATAAAGAATTATGTGTGTATAATTATGTACGAAAGATTAAAATTCCTTAAATAAGAACATTGGCTTCAAATATTCTTTTTTTTTTTAATTTTTTTGTTTAACACAAACTTATTAAAAACAGTGATTTCTACTTCACTAATATCTTCAAAAGTTTCGTCCTATACTTCCGTATTACTTTCAAAAATGTAGGAATAAATAAATCTCTAATAAGTCTTTAATAAATCCAAAACACTCACTATTTAACTAAATTCGTACTTTAAAATTGTCGCAGAATTCGCCGAAGAGGATCGACAAAATTAAATAAAACTCAGATCTCTGAATCGATTAGATCATGGCACGTATTGTTTTCTCTCTGGTTTTAATTCAATTGTACACTTTCTTTATTTTTGTGTACACAGATGTAATTTATTTTTTACATAATATGATCTATTATACGAGCAGATGCCTGTACGCTCTTATTTCCGAGCATTATCACGAGCTGCAAAAGTAATCCTGTATAAAACAGTCATAAGGCCTGTGGTAATGTATGGAAGTGAGTGCTGGACATTAACAAAAGGGAACGAAACAATACTTAAAGTGTGGGAAAGGAAAGTACTCAGAAAAATTTTCGGCCCAGTAAACGACCATGGGAATTGGAAGAGCTATTCGGGGAACCGAATATAGTGGCGGTCATCAAGGAAGGAAGGTTGCGGTGGCTGGGACATGTCCAACGGATGCCGGACGAGAGGCTGCCGAAGAGGATGATGAGTGACAGACCGGATGGTAGCAGATTGAGAGGAAGGCCTAGAATAAGGTGGCAGGATAATGTGGAGGCCGACCTGAAAAATCTGGGAGTGAGAGGATGGCGAAGAAAAGCTATGGATAAACTCCAATGGTCATCTCTTAATAAAAAATAAAAAAAATAAATAATGAAAACGTCTTTCGTAAAAATGTGTTCGTACCTTTCATTGGGGGCTCAATAAACGGGAAATCGGAGGGTTACAATGAGTAAACTTAAGGAAGATTTAACATTGAGGCCGGGGTCCAGGTAAAAAAAATTAATAACCGGGAAATCGTTATAAACGGTAGCGTTGCATCGAAGAAGTCATCCCTGGTCCAAATCAGTAAAATACCTTGGTTTGACTCTATACAGATCTCTGACATACACAGACCACATAAATGATAAAGTAAAAGTGAAAAATAAAAAATCATATATAGTAATATGTTTTCTTATTGACATAAAAATCTAAATTAAGTCCTATAAATAAACTCATGTTATATGAAACAGTTATTCGATCCCAGATTACATATGCCTCAGCAGTGTGGAGCTCAACTTGTGCAACCAACTACCGTAAACACGAAAGGATACAAAACGTATGTATGAGGATAATCAATTATTACCCTTGATATATAAAAATATCAAGAATGCTTCACGCCTACGATCAAACAAAAACATACTTCGGAAAAACAACAATATCAGAAAATTCCCTTATCAGAGAAATCGGTAATTACAATAAAACATCACTCAAAAGAACGACATGTACTCCTTACTTAATCTAAACCTTTCGCGCCAATTCTTTCGCAACACGTATTCCTCTTGTTGCTCAAAATTTAAGAATAGCAACTTTTTGTTGTCAACTTTGGTATTTATGTGATGATCATAATAATTTCTGGTTCCTAAACATTTCCACCTCTATAACACGCAGCAGATTTACAAGACAAGAAACTGCTCGTTGTTTCCGACTAATCCAGCATTTACTAGACAAATATTCAAATCTCCCTATAAATTACAAAATATGCATTTACATAACAATAATTCTTCTTGTATCTTACAATCCAAAATCCTTCGTTTAATCCTCAATGCTCCTCATTCTGTCACAAATTTATCCATAACAATCTTAATGTTTTGGCCCAAACCTCATACCTATCCTTTCTTAGTAAACTCATTACCCACTCGAATCCACTAGTATCCATAGAATATCTTGCCTCCCACAAAATTCCCGATAATCCTCCGAGGTGTCCGAATAGTTCCTTACATGTTATAATGTACACAGTTGTACAGTTATATCAATAAATAATTTATAAAAAAAAATATGTTCGTTACAATATTTATTAAACTTGTAACTTATTATTTATTAAATATTTTTCTTTGTGAAATTTAGCATTCGTAATTTAATAACATCGAATAAATATAGTTGATATGAATATATAAATATTCTCGTATATTGAGTGGGTAAGTACATCGGTTACCTTCTCAACACTCACAATAATTAGGTTTCTAACGATAAGCTTAGAGGAAAGACCTGTGTGTAAGTATGAAACACGAAGTGGAGGAGAGAATAGGTTAGAGGTGTGCGAATTGGAGTCGTCTAATAACGATTTAAAATTTGGTTATCGTCGTTTCAGACTACTTCAACATTTACTAGACAAACGTTCAAAGCTCCCAATTAATTACAAAAGACTGATATACATGACAGTGATTAGACCTGTTTGGACGTACGGATTTGAGATTTGGGGCTCCACTAAACCATCCAATTCATCTCGTATTCAATCCTTACAATCCAAAATCCTTCGTAAAATCCTCAAAGCTCCTTACTTTGACACCAATAAACTTATCCATAAAGATCTTAATGTTCCATATGTTGCTGATTTAGCCCACACCAGACACCTATCATTTCATAGTAAGCTCCGTAACCACTCAAATCCGTTAGTTTCTCAACTTGCACTCCATTCCTGATAATTCCCTGAGGCGTCTGAAACGAAGATGGCCTAGAGACCTTCTAGTGTTAAATTTTAACAAAGTGCTACTGATGAGTAGTTCTTTCCAAGTTTTAACATGTTATTATAATCGTTGTCAATACATTTACTTGATGTATATATTCTGTACAGTTGTAAATTTCAATAAATGCATATAAAAAAAAAAAAAAAATTGGTTATCGATTTATTTATATCGGCTGCCGGAAATTTCGGTATCGACATTGGAAATTATCTAAAAATAATCATTATTATTTAAGTAATAAGATGAAGAACATTTTCGTTGGTCCTTGTATTCCCCCCCCCTTTTTTTTTTTCCCCGTATGACTTTAGGGAAATAAAACGTAACTGTTAGAAATAACTTACGAAATAAAGATTTTTTATTATGTTTTTAACATGGAACATTTTTTTTTCCGGTGACCTAGTTGGTAAAAAGCGAGACGTTTTTGGGGAAACGCGAGGGCGTTAGGCGTAGTTTGATAGTTTGATATTAGGAGAGTAGAAGCAGTTAAGAGCTCATCTCTCATTATATTATATAACATTAGCTCACTAATCAGTGAGTTCCTTTTGACTCTGTTCATTATAATACGAAATAAAAAATTTCAACCTGGACTTGACTGATCTTGCTCGATCCCTCTCGGCTGTTGTTTATAAAAAATTACGCTCCTTTGGAAATAAACAATACAATCTTACAAGCGAAAACAAATAACATATGGGCATAGACGGTCTTCAGGATTAAGCTATTTAATCCTCCAAGGACTGGCTTGTCATATGATCAGACCAAACGTAGCCCCACTCAAAAGGACACCCTGCTCTTCCACCTTTATATTTTCCTCTAAGAGGTACAAGAGTTGATTTGTGACCAAAACTGTGACGATTGAGGCTTCTCTCATTATAATAAAAGTATTTAAATTTGTCATATTTTGAAAATCTATTATTACCAACGTTAAGTGTCAAAATTTTATTAATATTTTCTTAAATGATAAGAGTGATCGACGATGAGTTAAGACTCAATATAGATAAGAGTTCTTTTTCTTCTTTGAAACGGTGTTTCCCTTCATTGGGTTTCCGTTAGGTCAAACTATCCTTCCACAGTTCTCTGTCCCACCAATCACCGTTCCTCAGACCTTTTTCTGCCATTTCCTCCGCTATCTCATCCTCCAGTCTCCTTGCTGGTCGTCCTCTCCTTCTATTTCTCGGAGGGTTCCATTTTCTAACCAGGCCTTATAGGGGCATCCAGATTATGTACAAAATTAAACAAGGCAAAAACTTGTCTGCTGCTTTTGAACCCTCGAAAGGTTTAAAACAGGGTTGCTGTCATCCCCAACCTTTTGTTGGATGTTGTGATGGAGCAGTGGTTTAGGGAATTTAAAAGGATGGGAATTCCTATTGAAGAGGATTTGTTCTGTACAATCTTCTTCGAGGACGATCAGGTGGTTATGGCTCATGATAAAGAAGACCTAATGTTGATGATGAGGAAGCAGATAAATTTTTACAAAACCGAATACATCCGTATAGAGAGTAATGAGGAGGAGGATCGCTGGATAGAAGGAGCAAAATGTAAACAACTGGCAGAATTTAAATATTTAGGTTCCATTCTGGACATTGTAGGAGGATGTAAAAGAGAAATACAGAGCAGATTTGGAATGGCTAGGAAGGCAATTCGCATCTTGCATCCGGTTTTGTGTAGCAGGACCTTATCCAAAAAGAATAGATTAAGGTTAAGACTCTATAACGATTAGAGTTAACGACGATGAATTAAGATTCTATATAGATAAGAGTTAGCGACTCTAGATAGTCTTATCATGCTCTGGTATGAGTTTAATTAAAAAATAATAATCTTGAAGGTTTAAAATGGCCGTTACTAGGGCTGTGATCATATGATGCCCGTCTTTCTCCACAACAATTTTTTTCAATTGTCGATCTTACAAAAAGTGTACTGTTTATTGAAAATATGTAAAAATATACATTTGTTATCATTTCTTTAACTTTTTAATAAGCCGTAAACATGACAAATTATAACCTTTTCCTGCTTTAAAATTATACTGTTCTTCCACAATATTGTTTATTATTAGCATAATCTAAAAGTAGTAGAAATCGCTCACGTTTCTCAAATTTCATTCCATTCCCTTCTTATCTATCTACCATTTCATGTAGCAATGTTACCGTTGACAAGTAGCACTAGTAATGTCCTTTTACTGATGCTACAGGTAACAGCCGCTGTTAGATGTTAGATGGGGTTTCATTAAAAAAATCGGTTCTATATTAAATAATTATTTATTGTTTGTGATGTACATTAGCTAAAATAAAATATATTTTGTTAATAAAAGCTTCTCTGTTGTAAAATTCCAAAATTTAAAACATCCCTTGTGTACGGAACAAATGTCATAGTGTGGTGGAGGTAGTCTCAATGGTATTGAAGCGCGGAATGTACTGCACTTGAGCCTTTCTCGACAAAAAACAAGATTTTGGCCGAGTCTGGCAGCAGGGACTGCTTTACAAACTCCGTGTTTTCCCACCTCCTACATACTTCCTTATTATCCACTCCTATCTCGGCAATATAACCTTTAAAATTAATCATAACTTATCCAATTCTTCCCTCTTAATCCAATCTGCCGGTGTTCCTCAAGGAAGTATCCTAGGTCCTATCCTTTACACGGTCTATACAGCTGACATCCCTGTACATCCTAGTACTGTCCTCACTACGCATGCTGATGACACATGTGCGTTATCAATAAATCACGATCCCTTCATTCCATCCCAAACACTCCAATCTCACATCATAAACCTTAAAGAATGGTGTCAACATTGGAGAATCAAAATAAATCCAAATAAATCTCAACAAATAACCTTTACCCTTCGTCGTAAACCAACGACTTCATGTCTAACAGTATCTTTTCTTAAATTCCACTGATCCCTGTTGAACTGATCCGCTACCTAAGGCTTCAACTGGACAAACGTCTAACTTGGAATCCACATACAAGACTAAAACGAGAGGAAACTGCTCGCCGTTTTCGACTTCAACAAGACAAACGTTCAAGACTTCCGATTTTCTACAAAGGACTCATTTATATGACAGTTATCAGACCTATTTGAACGTATGGGATTGACCTTTGGGGCTCCACTAAACCATCTAACTCATCTCGTATCCAGTCCTTGTAATTCAAAATCCTTAATGCTCCTCACAAATAAGTTAATCCATAAAGAATTCAATATTCCATATGTTGCTGATTTAGCCCAAACCAGATACCTATCCTTTCATTGTAAACTCTATAACCATTCAAATCCACTATTCTCTCAACTTGCTTCCCATTCTATTCCTGACAACCCTCCGGCGTCTGATAAGAAGATGGCCTCGGGACCTTCTCAAATAAAACTTTTATTGAAGTGCTTCTTTAGCCGACACGCTCAAAGGGACCAGTTTTTTTTTTTTTTTTTTTTTTTTTTTTTTTAATAATTGAGTTCCATTTACTTAATTGATGGCACAATTTTATAACTGAATTATTTTAAAGATAGTTCTTAGTTTTAGAGGTATAGTTTATAAAGAAATTACAAAAAAAAGTGGAGCAGTTGATAGAGCGCGGACTGTAATACCCAGTGGGAGACAACTTCTTGGGCCTGAGATAATCCTTGTCAACAGAGCGTGGGACCCAGCAGTTGACGGTTGATGGGTATCCGGAGGAGTGGCGCTCGGAAGAAATCCTTTCTGTTGGCATAGCTTTAACTAGAAAATAATCCCCCATCTTCCAGATAGATAAACTAAATATTGTCGTCCCGCTTGGAAATAATTAGTAAAAAACGTATTTTCAATTTTCTTCTTTTTATATTGTTCTTTCATTTAACTTGAACATCCTTGAAGATCCTATATAAGTTTGATCAATGTGGTGCTGAAACAATAAATCAACCAGTTAGGGACTCAGAATCACTTTAATATAATTAAAATATAGAAGATGTAGGTAGCTAGAGTGCGCAGTCATTGAAACTCAATTAAAATATAAAGTTTAATTTATCGTGCCGACGCACAATTGGACGAATAACCTAAATTTCTCAACATTAAAAAAAAAAAAAAACTAAGAAAAATTAAAAAACTTTATTGCTATCTCCGACCACATTGCACCATCTTCTAACCTCTAAGGGATAACAAAATGTGGGAATGTTTCAGAAATGCGTACCGAAAATGCTGCGTTTGAAACAAGAAAAGTAATGATATTGACACAAAAATGCACGCAATAGTTTTAAATACGCTTTTATTAGCTTCACCTGCATGTGACGGAATTTTTCATCGTAATTTTCACCACTCTCCGGGAATCTGATTAACTTGAAAATTTGCACACGCTTTAAGGACCAATGGCAATGCAATAATTGCACAACTTTGTTTTAATGTTGTCACTTGGTCTAGTTAAATTACCCCCGAAATGGGGGGGGTCTGCCTTTGCAAAGAGTGAAGTAGTAGGTTTTACGTTTTTATATCGTCCAGATGGGTCCTGAGAATAAAATATCAAAAATGAAACTAAATTTGATAAGGGAACCCCTCAAAAACCAAAACTTTTTGAACTTTTTTCAGATTTTGGAAAATAACATATAGAGAAATGTTTTCAATCGAAAAATGTTTTACCAAAAAAATTAAATTTTATTAAAATGTGCGTCTAAAGACATCCACTAAGCTGAATTTGATTTAGGCTTTTAACCAGAATCAATCGTCAAACATCGAAGAATTTTGCCAACTTTAAAAAGTTAGTTTTGGTCATGTTTAAGAGTCTACGCGCATAAATGTCTAATTCAATCAAAAAATGTTATTTACTAAAAGTTACCGATCATTACATTGTGTGCAAGATAGGATTTTTAAAGTAAAAATTTGCCCATTCCTACTCTGAGATATGTCAAAAAAACATAAAGTGTTGGTTGATTTTGGATGAAATGTGTTAAAAGTGCAAACAAATCACAATAGTACAGGGCAATTAAGTTCGAATCTTCAACTGAAATAATTAAAAGGTCTGGACTGCTGCAAATTGTTCACCACAATTAGCTTTTTAGTTAGGTTTGCTATAAAAGCGTGTTTTTCTGTTTTTTTTTAACTATAATTTTTATTTTACTGATAATTATATCTCATAATCTCAAAAAACCAATTACTTTCTAGTTCGTACAAGGCTTTTAAAAATAAGAAAACAATTAGTAGTGGTGGTTTTATTATTAGAATAATTTAGGATGTTACAAAGTAATGATGTTTGGAGTAACTTTCAGGTTATTTTTAGTACATTATTGCGTGTTAAAGAAAATCTCCAAATTCTTCCTAATAATGGACTTCACAGGTATTTAATGAGAGAAACACGTTCTATTATTGTCCCAATACGGATAGAATTTGTCCGTTTTTAGGCATTGTTTATATACTTCTAATATTGTAATTCCACCTAATTAAACTATTTTCATAAAATATTATCCCAAATTCCTTTTAATTTTAATTTGTATGTCTATAATATAATTATTTAGTTAGTTACGCTAATGTTTTACAGAAATATTTAATAATAAAAAAATTGTTATATCAAGAAAACACAATTGAGTTTTTTTACACACTAGATTTTGGTTTCAGATGGTTTCAGAAAACCAATATTTTTTGTTTCTTTGCTAAGTTTTTGTTTATACTCAAGAAAGATGCCTGAGAAAAGAAATATTAATACATGAACCAATATTAACTTATAAACCAATATGTATAAAATAAATGTTTTGGTATTGAATATTGGAAGGATGGAGGGGAAAGGGGAAGAAACTGTCAAATAAAGGTGATTTATTTCCGGGGTGATATTGGGTCCTCTGCTCATTTATGGCAACTCAAGCAGGGACTCGAAACCCCAGGAGTGGATAGGATAATATTGTAATATTTAATGTATAATTTCACTTAATGCTGGATTTTTTTGTTTATTTTGAAAATTTTCTAAGCAGCTAAAGCATTTTAATAAATTACAGCACAAAAAACTTTAAAAAACCTTTTTAAAGCCACCACAACTCATCATAGGTCCGATATTTCATAAGGATGTGTTAGTTCCATACTAATAGTTGGACTAAGGAATGATGTGGTCAGCATAAAAAAATCTATGTAAAATTATTTTACTATAGAAAAAATAATCAAATATTTTTTACCAGTAACGATCAGTTCAGTCTACCACTTACAGAGCCTATGATGGGAGCTATGTTCATTTTAGTTTTTATAAAAAACTCAGGACAATCTTTTAATTGTTTGGAATTAAAAAATTTTAATCACTCTTCATAGTAGAAAATTATGTACGTATTTGAACGTTTTCTCCAAAAAGAACTGGAAAAAAAAATGAAACGGTACGGTACCTTATAACTTAAATCTAAAGTATGAAAAGTGATCTCCATTTACGATATGCTTTAAATCTTTGTGTTTGCTAAGCATAATGTCACGCCATTGATTTTAACACATAGGTCATTCATAAATATCCTGGCTTTGTTCAATGTAGCTCCACATCTGAGGAATATAATAATTATATTAAGATTTGAACTTTCAATTTATTTACATGTCTTACTGTTACATTTTAATTCCATATAGTAAATTTAAAACTGATAAAATATAAACAAGAAATATTAATCTATTTCACTGTATTTCAGCCTCAAGGATCATTTAAACCAACGTTGAATCTGTCTATGCAAAAAGGGCTTCAGTTCATTTTTTTCATAATATAATTAGCACTGAAATTTTTTTTTTTCAATTCATTCAAATTTCAAGCAATGCATTGGACTGAAGTCCAATTCTTAAGGGCTAACATTTTTTATGAAAAGAATGGACTGAATCATTTTTTGCAGAGGGCGATTCAGTTATAATTTGCCATTAAGACTATTTTAGAGAAAATGGCATTAAATAACAGAAACTAGCATTTTCATTCAGCGATTATTAGACTTGTTATTTCTACTTCTTTTATAATTTTAGGGTGATGAAAAAGAGAATAAAGGACTAATATATATTTTGGCATACCCAAAAGTTTGGGCCGGTAAAAGCGTTAGTGAGATCATTCTTCAACGAGCGTTTAATTAAAAATTAAATAAATCTTTTTTTTTTTCTTTTTTTGTTTGTTTTTATTTTGTAAAATAAATTTACAACTGTACAAATATAGAAATCCAGTAACTGAGCTGAAAACGATTACAAAAAATGTCAAAACTTGAAAAGAACTACTCATCAGTAGCACTTCAATAAAAATTCCACACTAGAATATCTCTAGTCCATCTTCTTTTCAGACGCCTCGGATGATTATCGGGAATGGAGTGGGAAGCAAGTTGAGAAACTAATGGATTTGATTGGCTATGGAGCTTACTATGAAAGGATAGGTATCTGGTGAGGGCTAGCTCAGCAACATATGGAACATTAAGGTCTTCATGGATAAGTTTATTGGTGACAAAGAAAGGGGTATTTAGGATTTTTCGAAGGATTTTGGATTGTAGCGATTGG
The DNA here is from genome assembly GCA_003667255.2 of Euschistus heros. Taxonomy (NCBI): domain Eukaryota; kingdom Metazoa; phylum Arthropoda; class Insecta; order Hemiptera; family Pentatomidae; genus Euschistus; species Euschistus heros. Next base: position 123,304 of record RCWM02000133.1, on the reverse strand, counting down.
ATAAGAGATGAATTGGATGGTTTAGTAGAGCCCCAAAGCTCAACTCCGTAGGTCCAAACAGGTCTAATCACAATCAAGTAAATAAGTCTTTTGTAATGAATTGGGAGTTTTGATCGTTTGTCTAGAAAATGCTGAAGTAGTCTGTAACGACGAGCAATTTATTGTCTTTTTAGTCGTGCCCTAAATAAAAATCTAAATGTAGATTTTAGCTTAGAAGAAAAAGATTGTGGTGGCAGCACCTCTTCTCTTGAAGATGCCAGATGATAATCAGAGCTATTTGTTAACATGTATAGATTTCATATGTATTAAACGATAGGTAAAAAAAAAAAAAAAATCGTGAAAATTTCGCTGCATTTCAAATATTCAGTGCTTTATTACGAGACTTAGCCTCACCCGTTCTACTCTCCAGACCTCTTGTCCACCAACTACCATATTTTTAGCCACATGGACCACATTCTATAGGACTCATAGGGGAGTGAGACTACATTCTTTAAACTCGTCAACTATTAATTTTTTCCCTTATATTTCCCAATTTTGATTTTGGTAGTGTGTTGTATGGAGGTCTCTCTGAATCTCAGGATGCGAGATTAAAGAAGATTATGAACTGTTGCCAATATTTCCTTGGTTCGTTCCTTTATGAATCACTTTCTTCTCAGTCACCTCTCTATATTGTCAAATCATTAACATTAAAGTCATCTGTGAGTTCTCGCAAAACCGGATCCCCTCGGACCTCAACCTAAATCCCTTCAACACAGCTTCCTTCAAACGTTCGTTTATTTCCAGAGCATCCAATTTCTGGAACTCCATCCCTTCCAACATTCGCCATTCCTCCACTCATAAAAGCTTTAAATCCCGGCTTTTCCTTTGCTTGTTAGGTATTCAATCTAACAGACATACTGAAGAAAGAAATATTTATTAAAATGAAATGTGATTATCACAATATTCACAGTATTTTTGATTTTGTCATAACTTTTATTATTATATCAGATAAGATAGATTTATCTTTCCGTATAAGATAGGTATATTTTTTAACTTTGTCAACTGTATTTTTCTCATTGATTTTTTTCCTTATTTTTTCCCCCTTATTTTAAATTTTAATCTTCAGATATAATTTGTTTTACGTGTAATATTTATAACATGTAATATTACTTTTTTTAACGTACTTCAATTGTAATTTTTTTTTTGCTTGTATTATGTTAATTTTATATACGGCAGATAGGTCACCATTATATTGTTCATTAAAATTATTCTTAAGGAACAATGGCCACAGAATAAAATTTATTTTAATTTCATTTTATTATACAGAGTTTCCCAGACATAGTGTAAAAAAAAATTGGGTAATACTACATACTAAATGGGGTAGAATGGCGCAGAAACTAGTTTTATATCTCAATCTGTTGAGGAGATAGAATTTCTTTTGTTTTTATTTTTAAAATCTTTATTTTTTTCTGAAAAATGGCAGTTTTCTGTACTTTGGTTTAGCGTAGAAACAAAAGCGATGATATTTTCTTAATCAGCATTAAATTTTTCAAAATATGACATAGGTCTAGTTATTTTAAATTTACTATTAGAAGGCCTTTTAAAGCGCAAAACACAAAACATTTATAACAACTTATGTTTTTTACATTGCTAATACCCAGTTTATTATATACATTTACGGTCAAGTACTACCTTATTCCTGTAATAGATACTGTCAAATTAGCACTTAACAAATTTTCATGATTGAAAAATGATGATGAGCAGACTACACACACTATGTCTGGGACACCCTGTATATTATCATCATGATCACTATGTGCTCAGTGAAAACTACCTTTCTGCACAGTGTCGAAGCTCCTTGATTTTTTTTAACACCATTCTTTTGTTATATTTTCCAGTATCTCCCATCCACAGACAGCTGTTCGTGTCATAGAGTCATAGTTTCGGATTTGCCTTACATCATTTTAGATTAAGCTCCATGATTCACTTTCATAAATTTTCTCTCATATGTTGCCATGGAATATAATACATCCTTTTAATCAGATTCCGTTAGCAGTGTGTATTCTTCTTCTTGATTTAATTCTTTTTGCTCTAAAAATAAAATTTTATCAATCTAGAGTCTGACAATATGTTCAATTTTAAAATGGAAAGTACATACATCAATTTTTTCGGTATTCTATTTAAAATATAGGTTTGTTCTCCACGATATACGTAGTGTATACCCTGCCTGGGGGATAAAGGATTGCCTTGGGATACGAGAGTAGAGAAAATAAAACTGATTTATTCTGGCGTGTGGGTGCGCTCACCTCAACAATATAGGACAAACTGGGATTGAAATAGTCCAACTCAATTTCTTAGGGCTGTAGAATTTTCTAAGAATCCTTTCACACACACCCACATATACGAGTATAATAATAAATGTGTGGAATAAATATTTTTAAAAAAAATTCATTTACAATAATGAATATTAAAAATACAATTTTTATTTATTTATTATTATTAAAGACTGAACTTCACCACTAGAAACATCTACGACAGTAAAAATTTGTCCTCTAATGCAAAACAAGGCACTACAGTTAAACAAGGGAGAAAATGGACAAATGAAGAGGAAGAGTATTGGGCTGATCAGAAATGTTTTTTTTTTATTTGGATGCCACTTATTACGGAGAACTATTATACAAGGTAAAATGATGTTAATATCAAGCCAGGACATCTCGATTACATTGGAATCATGAAAGAATACTTCAATTAAACGACCACTTGCATTTGAATTATTTTTGTAGTAGTGAAGAATGTTTGGTTGGTTGTCTAATACAAATAGAAAGTTTAAAATATTAAAAGCATTGAGAATTCCAGAGAAAAGAGGATCGGACAAGAAAGAATCGTTGGAATTAGTGGTGGTTCAGAGATACTGGACCTGTTACTTTGTTTACTTTAGCGTACCTGTTACCGATATTCAGAAGTACTAGGTACGAGATACTTACTTCTGTACTAATAACAACATCCATTATTACCTTCGTACTGAGTACTGCCGTAGAATAATATTTTTTACTTGTCATACCTGTTACCAAATACTCATTTACCTAAACCAGTATTTTTACTTCCGCTCTCGTACGAGTATTTTCTGATAAAATTTCAGCCGCTCTTTATTGTATTAGACACCCTTAAATTCTTTTTTATTTTATTAGTTGGTAATTTTAATAACCATTAAAATACCCTCAAATATGAAATCTATACATAAGCAATTACATTATTTTTGCTAGTCATAAATCAAATAACAAATATGTATGCTGTTATAAAACTTCCAACATCTTTATAATAGTTTGCCATTTTTTTATTATCTTGTTGATATTTCATTAATTTAAAGTTTTTAATTAAATTTTTATTAACTGTAATCAGCCACTAAACATTTTTATATTCATTTAGCTATCAGTACTTAAAAATTTATTTTATAGACACAATAAAATTGAAAAGATTGAAAAAAAAAAAACTATATATATTTATTATACTAGTCATATTTTAAACTACAATCAAATTAATTATATTCATACTACAATAAAATTGAAGCTAAAATTATATACAATAATTAATAATAATAATATAATATTATTAAAAAGGTAGTTGAAAATGTGAACTTATTGATTAGAGCCGATATTGAATAGGTATGCGAGTAACAGGTATGCGAGTAACAGGTATGCAAGTAATAGGTATGCTAAAATATCAGTGTAACCCGGTAAACATCACGAGTACGGAGAGCCGCTGACCTTGAGACAAGTAATGGGTGTTTGTTACAGGTAATAGATATTTTTTGGACCTATATCGGTGATAACTGTTACGCTATACGCTGTGATAGTTATGGAAAAATAAATCAATTAAAAAGAACAACTTAGGAGAATGACTAAAAGTTTTTTTTTTCTAAGAAAGCGTTGTATGGCTGCCTTCCAAATTTTTCTATGGAAGGCACTTTCTTCCTACCACGCCCTATCATATATTCTTGGTCGAACTCGTCTTCATCCTCCATTTATCTTCCAACCTTTTTACTTCCCAAAGCAAATTTATGTCTGTCATCCTTTAAAAACTAAACCAATTAAAACATTTTTTTCATTATCTCAATCAGGAAAAATTTATTTCCATTATTTCTCCTATTACTTATTGTTTCGTTTTCCAGTTGAAGTATGCATTACTATAAAAAGGAATCAATAAAATTAGAGATTTTCCATACATACATCTATTTGCATTCCTGTGGGTATTTTTATTCAGAGACTAGTTTCCATAGTTCCAGAAACCAATATATATATAAATATATAAATGTTTAAACACTCCATCCCAAAAGTATAGCAACAGTTTGAAAAATTTGAATTTTACAAAAACGTCTGTTTCTTCATAATAAACATTTTTTAACTGGACATAAACAAAAATGTTAAAAACTTACTTTTTAAAATTTTTGTTTTTTTATTTAAAAAATAATTTTGTTTTTTTCATTTATTAAAACGTATTACCATTTCTGGCTTGAATAACTGATTCCACTATTCTTGGCATACTTGTAAAAATATTTTGAAAAAATAACGAACCGAAAGTTAAGCATGAACTGAAAGGAAATTTGAAAAAAAAACTAAAACTCCGTCTATGTTTGTAGTTCAAAATTAGCATTTTTTTTATTTTGTTACGTCACTCGATCTTCGAGATTTTATATTTTGATCTGTTGCATTTCCTTTTGCACCTCTTTCAGCCATTCTGTGCCGCATTTACTTGTAATAATGTCGAGTGTTTATAAATATATAACCATTATACACTCACATTTTTTTGTATCCCTTATGTTCAATTTTTATAATAGTGATCAAAATATTCCGTAAGTAAGGAAAATAAAAATAATTTGAAATAGCTCTAGAGTTTTTGTTGGTGAAATTTCTCCATTTTTTATATTTAAAAAATATTATAGTAGTGAGAAGTGACGCTAGAATAGTGCTGGGATTTATGTATATACTTCCAGCCAGTGATCCAAAGCACACCCCTTTTTTTTGTGAAGAAATATTTCTTAACGGTATTATCAGTCGAAAAAAAAATTCAGTTGAGACTTGTCATCTATGTTAAAATTATAATAGACCAAAACTAGCATCTTTAGTGAGAATTGCCCATTTACAAGATTTACTATTTCTTAGTATCGACTACTATTTTACCAGCAGAAATGTTTAAAGAAAGGAAACTAACACAAGGTTCTGCTGAACGGTGTTATGGGAGCGACGAAGGCCTGCATTTTGTTAGCAACAAGATGTTGGGTGCTATGCTATATCAACTCGGTGTTACAAGAACCAGGTGGAACACAAAGAGAAACAAAGGTGTTCTTTTCAAAATAAAAATATAAATTTGGTATAATTTAAATTTATGTAGGAGATTGGGTATATTGATTTAATTTAGGGGCATAACTCCTCATTTATTTTGATTGTTCCCTTACATGTTTCAGGATTCTAAAACTATGTGATTTTTACCATCCTAAATATATAGAATAGAATCCCGAAACATGTAGAGGAATAGCCAAATTTAAAGATAATTTATGTCACTAAATTAAATAATTAAATTTGGTATAACTTTTAATTCAAAATTAAATATAAAATATATATTTTTATTAGTAGTCAAATTAATTATTTTCACTACAATTGATTTTTTTTTTTCCTTTACCTGTGATTGAGTTTTCTGTAGATCATTTTTTTAACGAAAAAGCTTAATCCCGCTGACCGTCTATGACCTTATTATTATTTTTTTTTCGCTAACCTGTATGATTGTATGGTTTATTTATGGAGAGTAGTTTTATACTTAATAGCCGAGATCAAGATCGGTTAAATCCAGGTTAAAAGTTTTTATTTAATATTAGGAGAAACAGAGTCAAAAGGAGCTCACTCATTAGAACCTGTCTCTTAGTGATAGTGTTATCTAATATAACAAGAGTTGAACTCCTAACTGCTCCTACTCTCTCAATATCAAACTATGCGTAACGCCCTAGCATTACTCAAAAACGTATCACTTTTGACCCGTTAGGTCACCGGTAAAACATGTTCTGTTTTTACAAGGACCAATGAAAATGTTCTTCAGTTAATATTTAGATAACAATTTCTAATGTCGATACCGAAATTTTTCGACAACCGATATAAAGAAATCGATACCCAAATTTAAAATTGTTATTAAACGAAATTGTCAAATTCTTAAAGCCCCTCTCGATTCTCTACTTCATTCGAGTTTTACAATTATAGGTCTTTATTCTAACCTTTAGAAATCTAATAATTGTGAGTGCAGATAGAGTAACCGATGTACTTTCCCGCTTTACGCGTATATTTATACAGGGTGAGCCCCTCTTAGCGTAAAAATAAAAAAAACTAGGTCACTGCTAAACCATGTTTCATGTTATAATAAATAAATATTTATTGTTTTTAATTGCGTCACTGCTAATTTTTTTTTTTTAAATGTATTTTTGTCAAGACAAGGTATTATAAAACCATTTGAATAATTTCAGCTTGAGATTATGAGTTCAAGAATTTTTTAGGCTATGAGGTATTGATGGAAAAGAATGTGGATAAGGGATCTAGTATTAAAAAGTATCTATATTGACATGTTAGCTGATACGCTGTAAGTAGAAGGGAGAGCTGCGAAGCTTGGTTCGATGACATAGAGGCTCACAATTTGTATGTTTTAGAACTGAAGATGAATGTTTATTATTCAAAACTAGTTTTCTAATAAAATGATTCCAATAATTAGTCAATCCTAACTGTTTATTAAAGTTACCGACTGTATGAAACAGAATTTTTTTTTATATCCTAGCAATTATCAAACGAATTCCTTGGATATAACTTATAAAAAAATTGTTAACAGAATTACATCAATAAAACGTTATTAAAACGTATGCAGTCTGTTATTAAAATTGATTTACTGTCAGATAAAACAGGTCTGTAACTAACAATCATACAACTAATCGATTCTGTGGTGTGTTAAACCATTAATTAAAGTAAGTCGTTCGCTTCAATGCAATCTCGTTATGCAGAACACAGGTAGGCCTATTGAATTAGATTTGCTTAGGAAGAGGTTCATTGTTAGTTATGGCTTGGAGATGGTGCTTGGTGCTTAGTGCTTAGTGCTTAGTGCTTTAGCTAGAAGGCAAACACCATGAGGACTTAGCCGGTGTTGGATGTCCTAGGGTTTATTAGGTCCCTGGGGTGACCCCTTCCAGAGGCGAGGCTTAATCCCTTAGACTGTGAATTATGGTGAGCATTACGGCTCCCAGCTCTGAGAAAAAACAAACCTTTCTCTGAGCCCCCATGAAGGTGGGGTCTCTTGAAAAAGAGGGAGTTGCAGTTAGTAAGTTGGCAGGGGTCATGGGGACTAGGAGGATCCAAAATTGGGATTGAAACACCAATCCTAACCTTGAAGGTATAATGGATCAATTTGCATCAACATGAATTGATATATAATATACCTACTCTTTTTATTAAATACTTTCCAAGATTTAATAAACCTAAAAAAATCGGTTCCTTTTAATTACTAACCCTTTATCTAATTGTTTACTATAGAAATGAAACTCGTAGGATAAATCGGCTGGCGGAAATCATCCATTATAACTACTGATGTGAAATTCCCGGGAAATTCGAGGAAATATCCCGAAAATTCATAAATTCAAGGAAATTTATGATTAATTAACAAGATAGTTCAAACAACTGTAAATCAATAGGTAAAAGCAGTAATTATATGGTTGAATCAAGCTTTAAAACTGAAATATATTTAAAAAAATTAAATTATAATTGTTACAGACTACTTTAACATTTACTAGACAAACGTTCAAAGCTCCCAATTAATTACAAAAGACTCATTTACATGACGGTGATTAGACCTATTTGGACGTACGGAGTTGAGCTTTGGGGCTCTACTTAACCATCCAATTCATCTCATATCCAATCCTTCGAAAAATCATCTATGCTCCTTACTTTGTGACCAATAAACTTATCCATAAAGATCTTAATGTTCCATATGTTTCTGATTTAGCACAAACCAGATACCTATCCTTCCATAGTAAGCTCCATAACCACTCCAATCCACTAGTATCCCAACTTGCTTCCTCCTCCATCCCTGATAATCCTCCGAGGCGTCTGAAAAGAAGAAGGCCTAGAGACCTTTTAGTGTAGATTTTATTGAAGTGCTACTAGTGAGTAGTTCTTCACAAGTTATTTACATGGCATTGTGTTCACTATCAACACATTTACTTGTTGTATATTATTTTGTACAGTTGTAAATATCAATAAATGAAAAAAAAAAAAAAAAAAAAATTATAATGAAAACATGCTTGGTTTTTAAATAATGGTTTAGGAATCGAAATCCATTTAGTTTAGTTCTCTAAATTCCCAGAATATTGTTTATCCCTAAAATTAATGCATGGAATGATAGTTTTTAGACTTAAATGTATGAATTTACTTACCTAGTTTTAAGATTATTTAACTGTTAGTAAGTGTAATAACATTTAAAATCTAAAATAGTTTTATAAATTCTTAATGTTTGGAAATATTCCCTGCCCACAAAAAAAAAAAAAAAAAAAAAAAAAAAAAAAAAAAAAAAAAAAAAAAAAAAAAAAAAAAATATCATTTCGATAATGAAGAAAAAAATGTACCATTCCCTGACAACGGTAATTTTTACGGCAAATCTAAATTTTTTAGGTTGATAATTTCTGTTAGTCTGTATTTGTGGAAAACATATTTCAATTATTTTTATACTAGCATCTCCCGTCGCGGCTTAGCCCACTCTCATAAAAGCTTAATATAATTTAAGTAATTGAAGTTTTATTTGTTCATTCATAAAAATCCTGTATAGTGAAGTATGCAATCGAGCAATATTTTTTCAATGATATTTTTATGCATAGCTGTAATTGTTAATCTGGTTGAAATTGCATTGGTATTCAGATTACATAAAAGCATAGTTAGACGTCCGTCGAATTTTTACCTTTAATTTATCAGTTGGTAAACCAGATGGACAGAGACTATTGAAAAACTCTTTTGGATAATTGACAACATTATCAGTGCTTACAAGTTTTATGAATTATATTTTTACACACAATATCAAAATGCAAAGGATCGAAATTTTGATTTAGTAATAAACTCTAACTATAAAAGTATGTCACATTCTGGCGAACTTCATTTCTGACACTCAACATTATATATTTAAATTTTGATTTTTCTAAATTTTATTAAACTAAACCTATAAAAAATAATATAGTAAAAATTTGGTATTGATGGATTCAGTAGTTTCAAACTGTATTGCGGAATAGTGTTAACCACATGTCGCTCCACAGATCTAAATCATTTTTAATAATTAAATTGAATATAAGTAAATTTTATTATCAATGTCTAGCTCTATACACCTTATCTTTGTAACCTCTCTTGAATAGCGTTCGCCACCTATCGGTCAATTTTCAAACTTCACTGCGCACCACATAGTTATCGCTTTTTTAATAGCAAATCCATGAAAATAAGTACATTTTATTATTGCTAAGCCATCTTGGAACTATAAAGATGATGTGGTCAAATTCGGTACAGATTGGTTCAATAGCTTTCGCGGTTAGTGATCACAAACGAAAAATGGCTTGTCCTTTTAGATAATAGTTCAGATAAACAATACATATAATAAAATAGTTCTTGTGATTCATACTTTTGACGAATAGATATTTTTTTTTATATGCCCTATAATATGGATTCCAAGTAAAATATTTGTCAAGTCTTGCATACCAATGTAAGTTACACAACTTGGAATAATTAAGTTCAGTGACCTATGCTAAGGGCTACCATTACTGTCACGATCATGCGATGGAAGCACTTCTGAAATTAAATGTTCTGCTAGAATTATGCAGGGATCTGATATTACCAGATAGTAGAATTACCACATGAGGTTTTGAGAATGATTCGATATGTTTCAGTTACGTAGTAATATATTTAAAAATAAATTTAGTATGTATATTTATATTTGATTTTCCTTTCATAGTACTGCTGAAGGGGTTCAGCACCCATCGGTACCTACTCCAGTCTTGCATTTGTTTAGATTTATCTTAGGAGATCTCTTAACCAGCTACTTTTTCAGCCTTCTTCAGTTCGGCTAAGGCGTGTCCAAAATCGCCATATTTTGAATCAGTGTCTTTTTTGTTATAGTGTCCTTGAAGTTTTGTTTTTAACTGAAAGGTTTGTAATTTTTAATGTAAGTCTTTTTTGCTTTCCCAAAAATTTGTAATGCATACCTCCATGTCTTATTCTTAGGGTCGATTGTTTGTAAAGTATAAAATATTGTAGTCTTAGTCTATTGTTTCGGCATAGGCGTTTTATTTTCACATGAGGGCATTACAAATTTTTAAAATAACAAAATAAACGGAGAAAAAAATAGTAGAAAATAAAACTAAAAAATGTAAAATATATTAATAAAATGATAATCCTAGGCTGCCCATCACTAGTTAGTTTGTCAAAATCTATCGATTGTAAAAATTTCCGTCAAATCTAGAAAACACACACACACACACACAATATATATATATATATATATATATATATATATATATATATATATATATATATATATATACAATGGAACCTCCATATAACGAACCTCAAGGGGAACCAGAAAACATCGAATTATTGAGGATTTCGATATATCGAGATTCAATTTATTGAGGTGATATATCTGACTGACTTCGATCTATAGATATGAAATACTCAATGTAACTACAGAAAATATGTACATATTTTATTGAAATAATAATTAAAAAAAGAATAACTAATAAATTCGTGAAAACTTTAAGAAGACCTTTGGAAAAAATCTGAAATAGTTATTTGTCTACCTGAAAATGACACTTTGTCTAATTCAATATCTTGGAACTCGGGCTGTTTTAACCTGTTCGCTGATATTCCAAACTTTTTGCAATATCACACTTTCTGTCAAAAAAGTACCGCCATGTACGGCTTGAATATTTTTTAATTTTTCTTCATACGGAAGGGTTTCACGCTTTAACATTTTCGAGGGAAAAAAAATATCGTGGTACAACAGAAAACGAAACGTAGCGCATAGTTGTTTTATCATAAACTGAAAGAAACCGAAAACCAATGTGAGGATGGGAGTTACAGTTAATCCTTCGTAGAATCTTTGATCAGTCTATACTCTACTTATTTAACAAATCATCTTCGATTTATAGATGTTTTTCGATAAAAACTTCATTTTGTTGTTGTGTAAGCTAAGGAATCTTTGAAAATTTGATATGATAACCAACCCTATGGAAGTTTATGATAACCAACCTTACATATCGAATGTAGAGGTAAAAATAACAAAAGATTGATAGGCGGATTCAAGGGGAACAGAAAAACTTCGATTTATTAAGGAATTCGGTATATTTGTTTATTTCGTTTAACGTCACTTTATGCTCCTATGGCTAATCGGACGATGCTACGGTGGGAGTCCTAAATTTTGCCTATCCAGGTATAATTAGGATAGGGATCTTTAACGAGTACCTGACACCGCACAGGCTCGGGACCCCCATTTTACGTCCCTTCCGAAGGACGACATAGCTAAGGATTTTTTACTTCCTTTAAAAAATCCTAAGGTCATCTGCCGGGCTTCGAACCCGCTATCTTGGGTTTAGTAGGTTGCTATGCTAACCACTACACCATAGGTGACCCCGAATTCTATATATCGTGGTTCCACTGTATATACATCCCGGTACTAAAAAGAAACAATTTCAACAAGTTTTTAAAAATTTCTAAAAAAACTTATTTGGGCTTCCCAGGCTACAGACCATATCCTAAAACGATTTCGCTGAATACTAAACAATAATATTATAATTTTATATTATAATAATTTTACTTATAAATAATATAGAAACCCCACATTCCAGAAGTTATTGTAACTATTGAAAGATACAATAAACAGAACGTGATCTCATGAAGCTAATACGGATAGAAGAATTTTCCGATAGAAGGCCCCCACCCACTCAACGGTATTCCACGATAAAACTTAAGATACTATTAGATATACGGTTTATTCTGAAGGCAATACACAGACAACAATTTTTGTTTATTTTAATTTTAAATGATAATTGAGAAAATTCATAACTTGTAATAACTAAATTCAATGGGTCTATTCAAATATTATTTGATACCATTAAAACCAATAATCATTTTATGTTTTTATGAATGTAGCAAGCATGATCGTTAAATTAAAAAACAAATAGAATTATTATATGATTTTTTTAAAAATAATTATCGATTTCACATCCTAGTTAGGAATTGTGCTAGACTTTATTGTGTGCTTTTGAGTTTGTCGTGATTTGTAATACTAATGTCTGGCATAAATTTAAATTAACTTCGACTCTATGTTGCTTACCAAGATTTGTTCCATTTCCTAATTATGTTAGTTTTAATACATTTCTTAATAAAAGTGGCATATAATTCCTAAGTCCTAATTGTATTGATCCTTCTGCACTATCTGTGTTTATGTTTTATATTGAGCTCAAATAAACCGTTTCTTCTCGTTTCCAATCTTTACAATCCAAAATCCTTCGTAGAATCCTCAATGCTCCTTACTTTGTCACAAATAAACATCCAAAAAGATCTTAAAGCTTTATATCCTGTTAATTTAGCCGAAACTATATACCTGTCATTTATTTCATAGGAAACTCTGTTAGCACACAAATTCACTAGTCTCTCAACTTGCTTCCCATTCTATAACCAATAACCTACTATTTGTCCTAAAAGAACATGACTTAAGATACTGTTTAATGTAATAAAGTGCTGCAAATGGGTAGTTCTTTTTAAGTTGTTGACTTATTGAAAATCTTTACAGTTGTAAATATCAAAAATATTTTTTTTTTAAATTATAAATTTTTATATTGACTAAACCTGGTACTTTTATATGTATACAAGAATATAAAAAGATATTTTTAAATTAAATTTAATAAAGTATACAAATGTAAAGACCTGAGGATTGCGGGGCGTATGTTCACTAGTGGTTGTCTTGAGGATATGGGGCATCAAGCCCAAAGCTAGAGACCTGTCGAGAGTATTATCGATTCAAAGCTGCTAATCGATTGTTATACATCGAATCACCAAAGGGAAGATCCACTATTCCAAGTGGCACAACTGAGCATGCTCAGAAAGGTATACAGTTAAGGCCAAAACATCAAGATATGAATTATTTGGGTCAATTTTTGTTTTTATCAACTAAGTTTTTTTCAACTATTCATTAATATTTACAGCGGTATACTGTAAACAGCGGATGTTTTAGATTCCCCCTCAGTCTCTCTTGAAAATTACAAACTTGTGAGTGTCATTTAAACCGAAAAATCATCTTAAAATGTCGTTAAAAATGCTATAAATTTGTGAGTCGTAGTGAAGTTTGAAAATTGATTGGGTGAGCACCATTTAAGAGAGGTTAAAAAGGTACAGTGTTATATAGAGCTAGAAATTCATAATAAAATTTGCTTAGTTAAATTAAATTGTTATCAAAGAAGCTATAAATGTGTGACGTGTGGAATAAAGGGAAGTTTAAAAATCGGACGATATCAAATTCTGCAACAGAGGTTTAGTTAAACTATTGAACCTATCTAACTACACACCATCTTCATAGTTCTAGGAAGTTTTACATCAGTAAATTTTACTATAATGATAATTTAAATGTTCAGTGTTAAGCGACAGAAACGAGTTTTGCTACACTGCCATAAACTATCATGGTTAGAAATTATAATACAACCAGATGCAATCAATACAATCAATTCTGCCGAATTAAAATAATTACCAAAATTAAAATGTTTTTGATATTGTATGTAAAAATATGATCTATAGGCCTTTAGTTGCAAGCACTGATAATGTGGTACATATCCACAAGAGTCTCTAAATAGTATCTGTCCATCTGGATTACGAACTTATATATTAACTTTTTTTTTTTTTTTTTTTTTTTTTTTTTTTTTTTAAAGCCCCTTATTTTTATTAGTTTTGTTATGCTTAATATTTTATTTATTTATTTTTCTCCTTGTACTGTAACTAGATTACATTTTAAGGAATTTATAAGTGATAAATATAGGTTTGAAAATTTTTGATTTAGTTTATTTATTATTAGATGATGGGGGTTCATCTTTATTTGAGCCGGCCTAACCTAACAACTTAAACTAAAAAACTAAAACTTAAATTTATTCACGCATGGTAATATATTTCTGCCAACGTTGGGGAGCTGGACTTTCTATAAGTTTATTGAACAAGTTATTCCCGGACAGTGGTAATTTTGATTGAAAATTTAAATGTTTTAGATTTATAATTTCTTTTATTGTCAGTAATTGAAGCTCTTTAGTTATTAATTTTGACTTTTTCTTTTCGAATGCCGTTCCCTTTACTATTTTTCTAATAATTCCATTTTGAAATGATTCTAACTGTTTTGTCATTGTCTTTGACAGACGAAGGAACATCGGTGCTCCATAGAGTAATGCCGGCCTCAAAACGGATTTATAAATTATTAGCTTGAGCCGTAGTGAATGACTCCTTGATAGAAATAGGTGATAAAGTTTGTATGATTTTGTCCGTACAGTATTAAGTTTCTTTTCAAAATGGGCAGAAAATGTCATATGTCCGTCAAAGTAAATGCCTAAATATAATAATTTATTAGAAATTTTGTTTGTATGTCCGTTTAATTTAAAATTAACTGGGAGTTTTTTCTTTCCTTTTTGAAATGAAAATATCGTACATTTAGTTTTATTAACATTCACGTCAATATGAAGTTTTCTTAAGCCGTCAACAATCTTTTGACATGCTACTTCGGCTTGACTGAGGGCTCTTGTGGCATTGAGGCTACTGCTTGTGATAGCTAGGTCATCAGCAAAAGCGGTTACACTGGATTTGTGGTATTTAGCTCCAACAATGTTTGCTGTATATATAGAAAAAAAAGGATCGGTGACAAAACCGCTCCTTGTGGGACACCACAAGTAAGAGGTACTTCTTTTGAAGAGGCTTCTCCAACTTTTACCACTATATATCGTTGGCTAAGAAACGATTTAATAAGCGAAAATAGTTGCTCTGGGCATTCATTGTCTATTAACTGTTGACATACTATGCCGTGCGAGACAGCATCAAATGCCTTTGAACAATCTATTGATATTAATGCAGTGGCCGTGTTTCTATTGAAATTTTTAGATACTTCATTTTGCAATTACACCAAAGGGTGTTCAGTGGATAGGTGTGTCTGGAATCCTGCTTGTTCTGGTGCTATTATTTCTTTAGGACTAACTAGTACATAAATTATTCTTAGGCGGAATAATAAACTAGGAATTTATTTTAATAACATAGTTTTAATAACTAGGAAAGTTACTGGGAATAGAGTGTGCAGCAAATTGGGAGACTTGTGGATTCCAGTGGGTATGGAGTTTACTATGAAATTGGGCTAAATCAGTAATTTAAGGAGCATTAAGATCTTTATAGACAAGTTAGTTTGTGAAATCATAAGGAATATATACGATATTACGGGGTCAAATTTATGTTTGGAACCGTACATTAATCTATTTTTATTTCGTAGTCGATCTGCATAAAAAAGAATAAATTTAGGGGGGAAAAAACCGTTATCAGCATATGGTGGTTTTGTTTAATATGCATAGTTGGGCATTTATAAAATCCCCCTCTCAACTCCTTCTCATTAATCTCAAACTAAGTTATATTTAATGCAGTACTTGTGGCGCTAATTGCTTTCCCCCACCTTTTTTATTTTGTTTTTTTGTTACTTATTTAAAGTGTTCTACTTCGCATTCAATTTGAATCTTGTCCCAACAATTAATCATGCAACATATTTTCCGAGCGAGAGGACGACCCATTGAAAAATGGGACCACTTTTAATTAAATTAAATTATGAATGCCTTTTAATTAATTGTTTTGTTTATTAGTGTTATTTTATTTAATTACGTCGCGTGCAGATCCTTGAAATATATATCATATGAAAAATTAAAAAATAAAATAATAATAATTAATTCATATTCACTAATTTACATAATCAATTGAGTCAAAATAAATGTACCCAAAAAAAAACACACAAAAAAAAAAAAAATTCTCCCAGACTGGAAAAAACAATACATCATAGATATTTCTATCTATAATAACCCAATTTTCTATTTTTGGTTTACTAATGTCAATCTATTATATAATAATTAAACTAAATTAACAATTAATGATTAATCGAATTACACAAAGTTGAGAGAAAATATGGGTTTCAAATTAGACTTTTTTCATTCAAACAAATATAGCTCCTAAACGGTAGGTCCTAGCGTCAAATGTTATTCAACAAAAATATTCTTCATTAAATTTCTAAAAAAATAAATAAACTTTTGTCAAATTTTCGATCTGAGCAACACCAATAGAATTTTTGAAAGTAAAAAAATTTACAAAAAAAAAATACTCTAGCTCTCTTGGATCGAAAATTTCCTGACAGTTTCCTCATCAGAAATTTAGTAGAGAATTTTTTTTAATGTATTATTTGAAGCTATGACTTAATGTTTAGGAGCTATATTGGTTTGAATGAAAAAAGTCACGTTTGAATTTTTCCCCTATTTTCTCTCAACTTAGTTTCTTTCCAATTAATTGTTAATTAAATTTAGTATATCATTTAAGTAATTAGATCCTTTTAATATTAAAGTGTAAATTGGGAAAATCAGTAGATTATGGATTGATAAATCCATGGTTTATTTTTTTCCTCTGACAACGAGAAATTGAGGTTTTATGTAATTTTTTTTTCACCATCAAAAATGTAACGTTTTGACACAATCCAGCTCTGTTCTCTGTTGGTGTTGCTCGAATCGATAATTTGACGATAGTTTCCTTATAAGAAAGTATTTGGAGAAAACTTTTGTTATTTAACATTTCTCTGGTGTTTGGTAAAAAGGGCTTAAGTCATCATTTTTATGGAAATGATTTAATAAAAACAAAAATTAATAAACAAATAAAATTTTGTTTTAAGTTTTTATTTTACCATAATGAATAGTCCCTTATGATATGATATAGTGATTCATTAAATAAGGAATACTTAGGCAGGATTAAAAAGAAGTTTCCAAACCTTTGGAAAATCGTCTTGTAAACTTCACATTCCAAGACTTAAGCCCTTTTGACCGAACATCAGTGATTTGTCATTAGGACATACAGTTTAGGAGCTATATTGTTTTGAATGAACAAAGTCACGTATGAAACCCCTATTTTCTCTTAACTTTCTTTTTTTCTTTTATTTTATTATTTTTTTTCTTTAATTCAAGTAATTTCATCCTTTTAATACTAGAGTATAAATTGGGGAAAGCATTAGATTATTGATATCATGGTTCTCTGTGGATATCACTTCGAGAGAGTACCAATATTTGAGTAACCAAAGTGCCATTATCACTGAGAACAATTGTATCAAAGAAGAAATAAAAGCAATATTAATAGCAGGAAACAGGTCTCTATTGGTGTTGCTCGTATAGAAAATTTGAGAGCAGTTTCCGAATTAGAAACTATATAGAAGATATTATTTGTAACAGATCTGACATCAAGGGTATTGGGTGAGAATGGTGTTAGAAGAGACAAGAAACTTGGTCCATACAAAATTGATTAAATTTCTTCTGATAATTTAGGATATCATATCAGCGTGGAATTTTCAGAAATATAAAACAGTTTAAATATTATACCATAGAATGCTAATAAGATTTTGTCAAAAGTCAGCTAACGTTTGGCAGTGCTACGTGTTTTCCATAATGAGTACTGAAATAAAAAATGGCGAAAATTAAAGATAATTGAAACATATGTCCCTGTTTAGGAACTATATTGTTTTGAATAAAAAAAATAATTTTAGTAACTTTTTTTTTTTTAGGGCGTTACGCGTAGTTTGACAAACACTACCTCTGTTTGGGTTTCTCAGATCGAACATTTGCCAATACTTTACCTATCAGAAATTAAATGAAGAAACAATTTTATTATATAACATTTGTCACTAAAACATACGTTTAGGACCTATATTGTTTTGAATCAAAAAAATAATTTTTGAAACTTTTTTTTTGGGCGTTACGCGTAGTTTGACACGGTTCCTCCTGCCATTTAATAAATATATAGTTTATTAATTTATTAATTGATATTTGCAGCTCTATACAATTTATAGATGAAGTGACTGTGTGAAAAAATGATAACGATTGAATCTTAGTGGCTTGTAAAGTAAGTACATAGCTATATATATATATATATATATATATATATATATATATATATATATATATATATATATATATTTCCATTTTTTTTTTACTTCAAAGTAACCCTTTGAAAGGACCGTTTATTTAGGTTGGTACGTTCCATACAAATGTATACTACATACCTTAATTATCATAATTACATTTACATTGAAACTTTTACAATAATATTAATAAAATAATTCAGAGAATTGAACATATAACATTTTTTTTTTAGAATATAAAAGAAACAAATAAAACATTACAAATTGATTATGAAAAGTAGAAATAAAAATATGGTAAATGGCTGATTTTAGCACACAATTTTAAATATTTAAAGGAGCTTTCATAAAATGTCCTTCCTCCTTCTCAGTCGTTGGTCAGTTGGTCTAAACTATAGATAAATTTTGTAAATTCAGCTCTGTATTTGTTGTACAAGTCATATTCTGTCACAGGCCAATTTTCACCTTTGAAAAACAGAGACATAATTAGTTTGGATCTGAATATACATATACTGGCTACACCCTGCGGTACACGCGAAAATTAATACACAGTTAACACAGATTGCACAGAACCCTGCAGACGTTACTAACATATTCAAAGAAGGAAGAAAAGAAGGGGACAATGTAGGCTGTGCTTGGTTACTATGGGACAAGAGAGAAAACATGATATTAAACAAAACATAATATCAATCTGGAATGATCGCTGGATTAAATCTGACAAATCCCCAAGCCTGCATAAATTCATTCCAAAAATAACAAAAAATAATTTCAACATACTCAAATCCACACATTACAAACTGACTTAACTGACTTTTTGGACAAAAAAAAATAATAATAATAAAAAATAAGTTTATAAAATCCTTAGAGATTTATTTCTATTGGTAAAATTATGAACGAAACCAGTTTAATTTGTATTTGTATCTTAGTATCTTTCTTCATTCTATTTTAACTTTTCAAATTCAATTACAAACCAAGCCACTGTTCAGGCATTGTGTTACTAAGGAGTACTTTTATGACAAACAATTTCAGTAATGGTTTAAACGGAGATATCTCAATTAAGGAAGTGGAAATGGAACTCTCTTAAGATAAAACGAATTGGTGTGCCGTTTTGAGTTTTAATAAACTAATTGAAGTATCAATCGTTTCTGGTAATAGAGAAAATAAAAACAATTGATAAACGATTTTTCTCGATAAAATAGATTTAATAACATCGGAGTCACTTTACAAAATTAATACGTCAAACAAAAGCAAAAATTTGATCAGGAACATATGTTTCAATTATCTTTAATTTTCGCCATTTTTTATTTCAGTACTCATTATGGAAAACACGTAGCACTGCCAAACGTTAGCTGACTTTTGACGAAGTCTTAATAACATTCTACGGTATAATATTTAAACTGTTTTGTATTTCTGAAAATTTCACGCTGATATGATATCCTAAATTATCAGAAGAAATTTAATAAATTTTGCATGCACCAAGTTTCTTGTCTCTTCTAACACCATTCTCACCAAACACCCTTGATGTCACATCTGTAACAAATAATATCTTCTATATAGTTTCCAATTCGAGAACTGCTCTCAAATTTTATATACGAGCAGCAACAATAGAACTACTGTGTAAAAATAGTCCCTGCACTTAAAAATAGGGATTTCCGGACTCGTTGTAGGATCGTTGGATATATTCTTATTGTGAGATTGCTGGATATACTTCTGTTTTGAAAAATTTTCATTAGAGACCTGTTTCCTGCTATTAATCTTGCTTTTATTTCTTCTTTGATACAATTGTTCTCAGTGATAATGGCACCCAGGTTAGTCAAACATTGGTACTCTCTCGAAGTGATATCAACAGAGAACCATGATATCAATAATTTAATGCTTTCCCCAATTGTATGTACATATATGTATGTATAAATACAATGAAACCTCGATATAACGAATTCCTTGATAAATCGAAGTTTTTCTATTCCCCTTGAATCTTCCTACCATTCCTATGTTATTTTTACCTCTACATATCGAAGGATTGGTTAAGAAGACCTTGATATATCAAATTTTCGAAGAAACCTTAGCTTACACCGCACCTCTACAAAACGAAGTTTTTATCGGAAAACCTCCATAAATAGAAGTCGATTTGTTAAACAAGTAGAGTTTAGACTGATCAAAGATTTTACGAGGGATTAACTGTAACTACCATCCTGACACTTGTTCCCGATTTGTTTCAGTTTCTAATAAAAGAATTATGCGATACGTTTAGTTTTCTGTTGTTTTACAATATTTTTTTTATTCTCGAAAATGGTAAAGCATAAAACCTTTTCGTATGAAGAAAAATTGAAAATTATTTAAGCCGTAAATGCCGGGGTTGGCAGAAAGTGCGATATTGTAATTTGGAATACTAACGAACACCTTATCCACAATTGTGAAGAATAGACTGAAATATGAAAATCAAGTTTTTCATTATTAAAGAGGTTAAAAGGGCCCGTGTTACAAGATATCGACTTAGATAAAGTGTCGTTTCCAGGTAGACAAACTACTATTTAAGATTTTTTCCAAAGATCCGCATAAATTTTTAATCAATTTAAAATTATTCTTTCATTATTGTTATTTCATTAAAATATGTACATATTTTCTATAGTTACATTGAGTATTTCAATATAAACCTCATACCTCTTTATTTCGAAGTCAGTCAAAAATACCTCAATAAATCGAACCTGTATTTTCGAAATCCTCGATAATTCGAAGTTTTATCGTTCCCCTTAAGGTTCGTTATAACGAGGTCCCACTGTATATATTCTGCATTAAATTTCTAATCAGAGAACTATCGGCAAATGTTTGATTTGAGCAACACCAACACAGCTAGTGCTAGTCAAACTATGCCCTCTCGTCCCACAAAAACGTATTACTTTTGACCAACTAGAGCAGGGGTAAAATATATTCCTTGTTAAATGTTTACTTATATAATATCCTGTTCTAACTACATGGCGTTATGAAGCTCCTCAAAATGTTTTAACTTCATATTAATTACACAACATATACGATGGGATACGACTTTGAGACTTGAAGTATACATAGCCCCTAAGCCCGGGGCTTACATCGTTTCAGATTCAATAATCACCGCATCGTTCTCTCGCTGATGCAGGAAGTTAGCTGTGTTGGAGAAGTACGTGGACTTGTAGCTTCTCACGTAGCTTCAAGTTATTACGAAAGTTTGCAGGGCGATCGCGCTACCTCATGCAGTTTACGACTCTATTTCATAACTACTGCCCTGTATGGGCTTGTGTCCATCGCCAAGTTAGAGACTACTTCCAGCCACGGTATATCTTCTTAACGATTCTTTTCTAAATCAGAACTTATATTAACGAAAATGATAATGATTATTATATTACCTACTGGTGATGTTTCGGAACTGAATTTTCTCTATACTTGATTCTCGGTTTAACTGCCTCAATTTAAAAATAAGGCGTCATTACTAAAAATAATCCATATAATAGCAAATAATGTTTATTAGCATAGGTATAATATATAAATTGATTATAATTTAGACAAAGTACATATGTTGATGGGAGGATCCACTGGTATTTCTCTAGATGTTTCAGTTTATTAGGTGTCAGAAAAAGTGAAGATTAAATATAGGCATATAAAAGTCATTAAACTTTTATAATATTCATGAGGCGCCCCCTCTCAGCTTCCACTAGATTTTTACACTGGTGATGCGGAGAGAGAAGAGCGCTGGGATTACTGGGGGCCTGGCTTGCCCTCCCATAAGTTGGGGGACAAGCTTGGTCTGGGGTTTTCCTGGGATGTTTGTGTACATTCTATGCAGGGTGTCCCGAATTGGAATGGCAAAACTGCAGGAACTTATAGGGGACCGAAAAACTAAGACAAAAAGAGATTTGCTCGTTTTTGCTTAGTTTTAAAGAAAATCCCAAAAAAAGAAACAAAACAAGTTTTCAAACTTATTTATTTAAATTTATATTTATGTTATGTTCTTTTAAATGTAAATATTGCTCAAAATGTTGTCCTCTTGCACCAATGCAAGCATTACATCTAGCACGCACTGGATAAATTGCAGCTAAACATTGTTCTGATGATATTTGGTGCACTGCATCTATGATTCGGTCTCTTAATTGCTCTCTTGAGTTGATTGACACCGAATAAATTTTCTGCTTCAAGGTTCCCCATACGAAGAAATCCATGGGTGTCATATCAGGTGATATGGATGGCCAAGGTACTACTCCTCCACGTCCAATCCATCGTTGTGGATAATTTATATCCAGCCAAGCTCGAGCAACTCTGCTATAATGAGCTGGACATCCATCGAGTTGGAACCACATTTCAATCCGCTGCTGTAAGGGTATGTCATCTAAATAATTAGAAAAGTCGTTCTCCAAGAAATGTGTAAATGTAATCCCATTCAATCTTCCAGGGAAAAAATATGGTCCCACCAGTAATCCGTTCAAAATTCCAAGCCAAACGTTAATAGCAAATTCATGCTGAAACCTATTCTCTCTAATAGCTCTGGGATTTTCAAGAGCCCATAACGAACATGATTATTTCTTTGATTAACAATTCCTCCTCTTGTAAAGGTAGCTTCATCGGTCCATATAATTTTCAATGGAAATAAATTATCATCGCGAATTTTGTCAAGAAACCAGTTTTAGTAAATTCAATCTCTGACATAATCTTTAGGTGATAAATTATGAACTTTTTGAAGATGGTATGGGTAGCGATTATCACCTTTCTAAGTTCGCCATATTGCATGCCGCGATATTGCTAATGCAGCAGATGCTCTTGGGATGCTAGTCTCAGGATTGTTATCGAAGTGGCGTCGGACACAATTTCTTCTCCGATAATCTGCTCTTATTGCAGCCTAGAATTGGTCGCCTTCATTACGTATTAAGAATGACCCAGTCTCTCGTAGTCTATTAAAAGTTAACGAAAAGACTCGTCGATTAAGCACTCTTCTATTTGGAAATCGGCGCGCATACTCCCGCACCGCTTCTAAAGCATTACCGTTACAGAAACCATACACAAAAATCATATCAGGGTATTCAACATTAGAATATGTATGCGGCATTGTGGCTATGCTATTCACACAAAAATATCTGAGTAACTGACTGAAGACTGATTTAGGAATTATAATCCTAGAAGGAAACCAAAATGTAAACAAATAAAAGAATGTAAAGGATAAAATTAAGTGGTTATATATCTCACTGCCTAGCCTGACGAACTTTGAAAGGTGATAATCGCTACCTGTAACACTTTTGTTTTGTTTCTTTTTTTGCGATTTTCTCTAAAGCTAAGCAAAAACGAGCAAATATCTAAAGGACTTTTTGTCTTAGTTTTTCAGTCCCCTTTAAGTTCCTGAAGTTTTGCTATTTAAATTCGGGACACCCTGTATAGTGTGATTGTGCTTATTAATTTTTTTTTCCGCTCCTTTATTATTACTATTGTTTATATTTGTATTTTACGATTTATTTAATTATTTATTTTTTATAAATATTATTATCTTATATTGTAAGAGGATTTTTATTTTTACTTTTATTTTATTTAATTGTACATAGTGTATGCATATTATGTATTATGGGTCATGCATATTATTCATTGCCCTTTAAGAGGCAGCTTGTAATATTTATTCAATAAAACACATGTAGCATAAAAAAAAAAATATGAAAGATCATCTTCCAGAATAGGACCAAGCCATATGCCAATTTTATTGGAAAGTCAAGAATTTGTTTCCTACCCCATTTTATAGTATCGTCCGCCATAAAATGGTATATCGTGATCTGACAGCCCGTATCTGTCGGAACACGGTGTGGCGCACGCTTAAAATCGTCCAAAATAGCAACAACAAAAAATAATTGGAAAGGTGTGTTTTTGAGTTTCGTCTTATTTTTTAATGTAACCTTTTCTAAACACGAATTAAGTGGTCTGGCAGCCGAAAGCCGTCGGAAACATGCCGTCAGACCGGTTTTTATTTCGCGGGAAACTGACCCAAAAAAAAAAAAAACACCATTTTTTAATATGTTGTTAGATCTTATAAGAGTAGTTAAACCCAAGTTTGCAGGCCTCAAAACCGAAATCGATGTTTTAATACTTGAAAAGACGCGAAATTTTAGCACTATTTACATTTTTCCGGATATATCACGTAAAATATGAAACTTTGAAGGCTAATTGAATGTCTGTACCATATTTAATTGCGGAGATATAGACCTCACAAAATGGTTATATTTCCACAAAATTTGAAATTTTGAGTCAAATTCTCGGCCGCATACTGATGAAAGTACTGGTTATACGAAAATGCGTTCCGAACATAATTTAATTAGCTTTAATTTGAGACCTAAAAGATGACCGTATGTGTAATAAAAAGAAAGAGGTAAGAAAAAGATTGGAAAATGGGAAAAATGGGTTTGATAAGAAAATCATAGATTGGTTTGACAAGTGTGTGAGTCGGTAGAAAACGACCTATTTCAATTTAAATTTATTAATATATGTGTGTTTGTGTGTGTGTGTGTGTGTGTGTGTGTGTGTGTGTGTGTGTGTGTGTGTGTGTGTGTGTGTGTGTGTGTGTGTGTGTGCGCGTGCGCGCGCGCGCTTGTGTGTGTATTTTAAAAGATGTATTAGTACAAGGAATTTCGCTGTAAGGAAAGTTCCGCTTTGCGATTCTCCACGAAAACGCGTTTGTAGGAACTCTTTTAGCTATAGTTCCGAAACTATTCATCCGAATTCCGATTTTTTTTTTTTTTCATCTGAAAACTAGTTAAATAAAATTGAAAACGGCAATACACAAAATAATTCCCGGGGTCACCTGTGGTGTAGTGGTTAGCATAGCAACCTACTAAACCCAAGATCGCGGGTTCGCAGCCCGGCAGATGACCTTAGGATTTTTTAAAGGGAGTAAAAAATCCTTAGCTTTGCCGTCCTTCGGAAGGGACGTAAAATGGGGGTTCCGAGCCTGTGCGATGTCAGGTACTCGTCAAAGATCTCTATCCTAATTATACCTGGATAGGCAAAATTTAGGACTCCCACCGTAGCATCGTCCGATTAGCCATAGCAGCATATAATGACGTTAAACGAAATAAACAAACAAAATAATTCCCCTTCTTCATCCATTCTTACCTTTATCGACCAGCTGTGCAAATTTAAAAACAAATTATGACTTGCCTTGATGGTTTTATAATTGTATGTTTCATATAATTATGTTATTTAAATGTCAGATATTTATTTATAATTTATTTTAGTTATCATTTCGTTGCACATAGCTTTTGTTATTTCTAGTCCTGAAGATCTGCGAGGCAGGTCTGCAATTCTTAAGAAGATTTTAACTTGGTTTTGGAATTTTTTTTCTCTACTTCTGACTACATCCTAGACTATCTTCCACATAAAATATATTCTACAGTCGACCATACTATTTTTAATTATGTTTTCAACAGACTTAATTTGTTTCTTCAGCTCCAATAATTTCTTTAGCTCAATAATTTTAAACCGAGCTAGAATCCGGAATCGATTTTTTGTTATCTGCGAAATGTTGGTACTAGCACATTACTAATTATAACTAATGATTCATCTCAACAAAGCGATAGGAACACTTCACTGCTGAATGGAGACATAATGTTTTATACACGGAATAGTTAATAGGTCCATTATATGAAGAGGCAGAAAATCTTTTAGCAAACAGAATACACGATGTACACACTAGAACCGATCCTGCATTATTGACTAGCTTCCTGCCTAACTCTTTTGTCTCCCTTAGCTATTGATAAAGGGTTAAATTTTAAGCAGATCCACTTTTGTAGTGATAGACTTCACTTAACAATAACTCACCAGTGTTATCTATTAGCAAAGTCATTCACTAATCTATAATACTATATAAAAGGACAAGCCATTTTTCGTTTGTGATCACTAAACCACGAAAACTACTGAACCAAACTGAACCAAATTTTAACCACATTATCTTCATAGTTCAAGGAGGGTTTAGCAATAATAAAATTTACATATTTCAATTAAATATTTGTTAAAACCGCGATAAATATCTGGTGCGCAGTGAAGTCTGAAAATTGACCGATACGTTTGAAAATTGACAAGCTACATTCAGGAGAGGTTACGAAGATAAGGTGTTATATACAGCTATAAATTAATAATAATATTTACTTCAATTTAATTAAATTATTAAATAAGGTGTAAATATGTCGTGTGGCATATGAATAGCTGTGAAGTTTTAAAATATTCCGCAATATAGTCCAAACTGGTAAAACTGCTTAACCCATCTTTACCAAATTTTAACTATATCATATTAATAATTCTAGGAAGGTTTAATTAGTTTATAATTTACTATAATTATAATTTTAATGTAGAATGTTGAATGTCAGAAACGTGATTTGCCACATTGCCATATAATGTTATGGTTATAAATTAGAACCTGACTAGATGAAATCAACACAATAATTTATGCCGAACAAGATTATTAACAATTCAAAATGCCGATCCTTTTCTTTGATTTTGTGTGTAAAAATATGATGGCCATAAGTTGTAAACACTGGTAATGAGGTCCATTTTCCGCAAGAGTTTCTTAATAGTCTCTGTCCATCTGGATTACCAATTCTTACATTGAAATTAAAAATTAGGTGTCAAATTATGCTTTTATTTATGGGTGGAAATATTATTGAGGTTCTAGTTATTAATAAAACAAGAGGAATTAGTAAAAACTGTGAATTAAAAAAATAAAGAAAAAAGGTAATATAATGAATGATTTTCTCACAATTATTGTGTTACTGTCAAACGTGATATGTGAAGATAAGGATGGTTGTAGATTTCGGTTTATATCTAAATATGCTTGGAGGTATAAGTCATTAAGTAACAAAATCAATTTTTTTCCGTTTCAATATTCAAACGGGAATATGCACATTAAAAATTTCTCAGATAGTTATATAGAGAATTTTCTCATTCTCTAATCTGCATATATTGCAGTTATATTCACTTGGTGACATCTTATACTTAGGGAAATGATAATATCAACATATAATGACTTTTTGTCGAATTTGGAAAAAATTCACTTAGTAACTTTTACACAATTTATAATCGAATTTTGTTATATTAATTTATATATAAAATACCGAATTATTTGAGTCATCTATAGATAATAATTATTCACATAAACGTTTTTCAAGGTCAGCATCTAACTATTTTTCCGAGAAACCAACACTCGAAAAAGAAAGATCGAGCAAGATCAGTCAAATCAAAAATTTTTATTTCGTATTAAGAGAGGCAGAGTCAAAAGGAGCTCACTCATTAGAACCTGTCTCCCAGTGATAGATTTAGTGTAACGAGATTTAAGCGTTCCACAAAAGCGTATCGCTTTAGATCATCTAGTTCACCAGTAAAACATGTTCCATGTTTAAAATTGTGTTTTTCTTTTTCCTGTATTGCTACTTATACTTCAGTTTTTATCCTTCAGATCAATTATGGAAACTTAAATTTATTATAAAGACATTTGTCGTTGGTTCTTCACATCTATAAGATACATATTATATTAAAAATAAAATATATTTATTAAAATTAAAACTATCTAAAGTAAAAATAAAGGATTTTTGATTTTGAGGATCGAATAGGAGACGGATTGGATTATTTTAGTCGAGCCCCAAAGCTCAATTCCAAAAAGATCTAATATGAACGTGAACATGAAGGAATGAACGTTTGTCTTGTAATTTTTTTTTTTTTTTAACCTTTTATTGAGTAATTATTACAATCTGCAACAAATGTGGGCAATAAGTAATATAGATGGCGTATGATTACATTCACACATTATGTACAATGAGAAAAAAATAAAATAAAATAAAGTAAATAATTAATGTAAGAAAAAGAAAAATAGAAAAGAAAAGAACTATCCTATACATAAACAATATCAAATATACTATATACAAAATGAAATACTTTAACTTAAAAAAAAAGTAAAAGATAAAACAATGGTTAAAAATACAATTATACTTTATTTACAATACACACTCATCCTAGGGACCACCAGGCAGACCCCTCCCTCCAATTATGGAGAGACAAGCCAGGCTTAGAGAGGCCCCAGCTTTTCTCTCTCAGCTGCGTCACTGGTGTAAAAAACCCAGTGGAGGCTGAGTGAGAGCGCTATAGTGCATTCACGCCGGACATGAGTAGAGAAGCTGGCCATTGACAGAATTCCATAATAAATAAATTTTACAAAAAGATCTCGGGGCCACTGCTGTTTTAGTCTGCGAGGTGGGTTATCAGGATGGGTGGAGCTGGATAAAGATTGACCCAGAGGTTTAGGATGAAAGGAAAGGTTGCGATGGAATTTCGAAAATTTAAGAGGTATGAGGTCGAGGACGTGTGGTATATTGAGATCGTTATGTAGGGTTTTTTTTGGAAACATAGTAAGGAGCATTTAATATATTTCGGATGATTTTAGATAGGAAGGATTGAATGCGTTTAATATTCGACTTTTTTGCTATCCCCCGCAGTTCCATAAGTCCAAATGGATTTAATAATGGTTCTGTATAGGAGAAGTTCATTTTTAATGGAAAGATGAGATGCCCTATTTAGTAGTCTATACAATTGGCTGAAGCGTCTGTTAAGTTCTTTCCTTTTGAGAGGAGTATGTGCGTTCCATGTAAGTCTTTTGCCTAGGTAGAAACCAAGAAACCGAGCTGTATCAACTTTAGGTAGTGGTATACCATTGAAATAGATAAGAGGACTGGATTTGCGGCGAAGGGTAAAGATAACGTTAGGGCATTTGTGTCTTGTAAATGTTGAAAAAAGTCGAAAACGATAGACAGTTTCTTGTCGTTTTTTATCAGGCATTCCTCTAATAATAAAATAAAAGTTCTATAAATAAAGTTGAATGAATAAAGATAAATATTATAAAATACAACAGCAATTTATGATTTTGTGCCCTTAAAAATAGCAAATGCCAAACTATTCAATTCCTGAGTCATAAAGTTTATTTTATTGATACAGTTTAAACGGTTGTAAAGTGACCACAGCTGATATGTATTGCACTATTACAGGGAGGGATAGTTTTACGACCGGCAGTAATAGTTACGGCTTTGTTTATTGCATAGAAGTTGGAATAGTTTAGTCGGAACCATGGGCGATAATAGGACCTGGTCAGCTGTTGATAAATAGCGTTCCGTGCCTCACGACGCCTGACAAATGGCTTTCAAGCTCGGGTTCCCTGAATTAATTGATTGGATATTTTTATAATTAATTAATTATAAATTGTTAGTTCGGAGTAGATTAATTAAACAGGACATAGTATTAAGATACTGATAGTAAAATAAACTCCCCATCAAAAGTATTGCAATTCCCACAATTCATGAGATTTTCCTTGTTTTTACCTTAATCCATATTTGGTTTATATTCATATTAATACTATTTATTAAACGTTAGACATTAAGGATTAGACACAACAAAATGAAAAAACAATGTTTTTCCATGTAAACAAATCATGGAATTTAATTTTTTTTTTTTAATTTTCTTCAGTCCATGTTTATCATTCGTTATTTACAGGTATGCCAAGACTAATGGAAACAGTCATTCAAGCCAGAGAGGATAATATGTCTTATCTATACTATTACATAAAAGGACAAACTATTTTTCGTTTTTGATCAATAACCGCGAAAACTACTGAACCAATCTTATATATCTCATATTTATGGTTCCAGGTAGGTTTAGCAATAATAAAATGTACCGATTTTCAATTAATTCTTTATTTAAAAAAACGATAAGATGTGGATAACAGTGAAGTTTGAAAACCTTCCTATAGGTTGGAAGCGCCATTGCACCTGAGACTTTATTAAGTTACCGTGTTATATAGAGCTTGAAATTAATAATAAAATTTACTAATTTTTAATTAAATTATTAAATAACATTTGAATGAGTTTTGTAGTATGTGTGTCCCAGTGAAGTTTTAAATCGACTCATATTTGGTTAGAATCATACTGAAATATTTTACAATGGTAAACTTTTGAACACGTCTGTAACAAATTTTAAATACATTATCTTCATAGTTGTAGAAAGGTTTATCGAAAATAAAATTTTCAATTTTCAATGTTGAGTGAAGCAAACGAGGTTTGCCAAGCTGTCATATACTTTTATTGTTAGAAATTCAAATACTACCAAAATTAAATAAATAAAATTATTTATGCTTAATAAAAGTTATTACCAAATTAAAATATCGATATTTTGGTTGTTGATATTGTGTATAAAAATATGATTCATGGGCCCTTAGTTGCATGCGCTGATAATGCAGCCCATTATCCGCATAGGTTTCTTAACAGTCTTGGTCCATCTGAGTTACCAATTCATTCATTAATATTTAAAATTTCATGTCTAATTGTGCTTTTAGTTAATCTTCAAACACTAAATTAGTACCATTTTAACCAGGTTAAAAATGACTGCATTGCGTGATGATATAATTTGAAGAAATAATGCTCAATTGCAAACATCAGTAGAAGATGTTCATCGATAAACAAATAAACATTCAGTTAATAGTTAAAATTATCTTAATTCTTTACTTATGAGAGCGGGCGAAACCGTGAAAGAGGATGCTAAATCTAAATTAAAAGTTAAAATTTTAAAAAGTTAGTTTTCTTTTTGTTTATTGGAAGAGATGTTGTAATTTGTTTTAATAAAAATTATTTATGTTTAGTTTAGAAATCTTTATTATAGACTTTAGAACCTTATCTTATTATGAAAAAAAATACGTTTATATAAAATTCAAATATTTCAAAGTGTTGCGATACCTTTGACGGGGAGTTTATTTAAGCAATGCTATAAAGTTTTTTAAGTAAATTATATATTACACTACAGAAATTTTGTTGATATGGATGTGTCTATACTTTTTTGGTTTACCGTTTTTATTACATACAAAAATGTAACATTTTTACTCGCTGTAGATCTGATGGTATTGCTCGGATCGGAGGTTTCTAATCAAAAATCAAATATAAAATATTTTTGTTATATACCATTTGTCGCTAGAACCTACCGTTTAGGTATATTGCATTGAATGAAAATAAATATACATTTTTTGACCGGGGTCTATACCTTTTTGATGTGTTTTATTTTTTCACTCTAAAAATATAGCATTTTGAAACGCTCTAGCGGTGTTAATGTTGCTCTGATCGGAAATTTGACGAAAATTTTCGGGTAAAAAAATTAAGAGAAAATATCTTCCTTTTTTTAACATTAGTCACTAGGACCTACCCTTAGGGGAGTATATCGTTTTAAATTAAAAAAAATATTTTCGTAATGTTTTTTCACCCTCCAAATGTGAAACATTTTGACATGCTCTAAATCTCTTAGTGTTGCTGGGATCGAAAATTTGACAACAGTTTCCTTATCAGAAATTATACGGAGAACATTTTCGTTATTTAACATTTGTCAATACTCCAATCTCATATAAACTTTCAAGAATTACGTCAAAAATGGAGAATCAAAATCAATCCAATTAAATCCAATCAAATAACCTTTAACCTCCGTCGCAAACCTACGACTTCCTCTCCTACGGTATCTTTTAATGATATTCCACTAATCCCTGTTGAACAGATCCGCTACCTAGGACTCCACTTGGACAAACGTCTCACTTGGAATCCACATACAAGACTAAAACGACAAGAAACTGCTCGTCGTTGTAGAATACTTCAACATTTACTAGACAAACGTTCATACCTTCCAATTAATTACAAAAGACTCATACATACATAAGAGACTCATACATAAGAGTAATTAAACCAATTTGGGCGATGGAGTTGAGCTTTTGGGCTCTACTGAACTATCCAATTCATCTCGTATCCAATCTTTACAATCCAAAATGCTTAGAAAAATCCTAAATGCTCCTTACTTTGTCACAAACAAACTTATCCACAAAGATCTTAATATACCTCACGTTTCTGACTTAGCTTAAACCAGATATCTTTCCTTTCATAGAAAACTCCACAACTATTATAATCCATTAGTATCACAACTTGCTTCTCATTCCATTCCAGATAACCCTCCGAGGCGCCTAAAAAGAAGATGGCCTCGGGACCTTCTAATATATTACTTGACTATATAGAACCTTTATAACTGCTACCAATGGCTAGTTGCTTTAAAAACTAATGACGTGTCATATTTATCATTATCATCATATTTACTTGATGCATTATATTTTATATTGTGTATACTGCTGTATATTTCAATAAATAACTGAAAAAAAAATATTTAGCCTATGTTTATATTCTATTGATAAGTAAATTTTTTTTTTTTTAACCTGATTTCGCCATTTTCCCCATATTAGGGATTCTCGGATACCCAAACTTTTTTTTTCCTCCCCTAATTGTCATATAACTCACTCATACATTATATATAATATAATAATATGTATGTATAGTATAATAAGATAATATAACCTGAATTAATTTTTGGACAATCCAATAAGATAGTTTTAAAACAAACTAGAAACGGCTGAGTCCGCAAAATTTAATCACTTCATTAAACGTTATAATATAAACTATTAAGGCTTCATTTATACAATTAAGGTAGCACTGGATTTGGCCAAGTTGTCTTGATGAAAGGAAAATCTCTCGAGTTCCTTCCACTAAAAAGTTTCTTTGTCGTAAAGAAATCCTATTCCGAGGCGAACCATTCCTTATTTAGTAATTTAATTTTTTTTAATCATTCCCTGCTTTAATTAAGAGTTGTAAAGTATTTTTCTTAAAAACTTCTTCATTGAAAAAAAAAAAAATAATAGAAAGCAATGTATCCAACTTAAAATACGCAAGGAAAACAGTTCTCCAGATTCACATTTTTTGATATTATAATATAGTTATTCATAATACAATAATGATACAATATAAGAACATTTGATTTTAAATTGATTTTGATCCAGCATGGCTATACCAAAGAAACAACTTAATCTGAAAACGAGCAACTATTTTAACTTTGAGTAGTAGTGAGTGACATAAACATACAATAGAACATGATTCAAGCTATTGAACTAGTAACATTATTGAATACGAAATTTCTTATTCTTTAGTGAACATAATTTTTTTTAAGCTCCCCTCTCTTGCCATTTCGGCAACACGGGATCTCCTGGCAACAATATTAAGATATCAAAAATCGGACATTTCATGCGGGGCAACCTATTAGAAGCAACGCTGGTTTAAAGAAATAATGATTTTTTAATATAAAATTTCTTTCACTTGAGTTATGCATGATGGTATAGAAGGATCAATACAATAAGGATTGATGAATTAATTGCTACTTCTATTGGAATTTTTTCCAAGGCCTCGGGACCTTCTAATATATTACTTGATTATATAAAACCTTCATAACAGCTACCTATGGCTAGTTGCTTTAAAAACAAATGACGTGTCATTTTTTATCATTATCATCACATTTACTTGATGTATTATATTTTAAATTGTATATACAGTTGTAAATTTCAATGAATAAAAAAATATATATATATTTGTCACTAGGACCTACCGTTTAGGTGCTATATTGTTTTGAACGAAAAAAATAATGTTTTTAAAGTTTCATCCACCCTCAAAATGTGTAAGGTTTTTTTTCACACTTTGAAATGAAACATTTTGACATGATCTGTTGCTTTGCAACGGATCGAAAATTTTACGATAGTTTTCTAATAGGAAATATTTTTTGTTGTATACCGTTTGTCGCTATGATTTACCGTTTAGAAGCTATATTGATTTGAGTGAAGAAAGTTACGTTATAACATTTTTTCACCGTCGTATATGTAACATTTTTTTCTCACTCAAAAATGTAATATTTAGACACACTCTAGATCTGTTCGTGTTATAAGAAAAGTATTATAGCTTAAAAAAAGTGAAATAGCTCTTTAACTTAAAAGGTTTTTCAAAGCGATTTTATCAACAACTTCTAACGGCAATAACATTTGCTGTTTACAAACAGCAATTTGTATCAAAATCAAAAAATAATTGGGTCAGAAAAAAATATACTTGGGGTCGGTTTTCCATGAAAAAAATTTCCCATTGATTTACAGAGCATTTAATTGGAATTTTTTTTTTTTTTTTTTTTTTTTTTTTTTTAGAGTTTTTAGGCACCCTGAAAAACTCGTTTGAGTTTAACGAAAGTATTGTTATTTTAAATAACAAACGAAACTACAATTTTACATGAAAGAACCATTTCTCTATCTTGACTGAGAGCTGAGAAAAAAAAAAATCGTGATTTTAATATTTCATTTTTTTCTTGGCTCCGAATGTTCAGTTTTGTAGTACAAACTTTAGTTTTGTACTATTATAGGTCACTACTACCCATACAAAAAATCGGCATTTAAATCGGTTAGTTACAAGTCTAAACGTTCCCTTGTAAGATAAAATCAAGTTATAAAACAGAACCTAATAAAACTGTATACAAGATCACTTTTTAAGTGTATTTTAACAAATATTCCGTTACAAAATAAGTAAATAATTATAGTTATTTTTGGTATTGATATTTTTTTATTATTTATTATATTTGTTACTTTTTATATTTGAATTCTAATGTACAAAGAAGATTTATTGTTATTTTACGATCTTACGAGCTAAATATTTTTATTAGTTAAAAACCTACAAGCTAATAATAGATTTCTCGTTATATTAACATCAAAAGCACTAAAATAAATATTTAAATACAAATAAACTAAAACTGAAACGAAACCAATACAATAAACAGATCAATCTAAAACGTTTACGTTTATTTTTCAGGATAAGATCTTTAATCTCGGTTCACAAACAAATATTAAACAGTATCAGATAGGTTTCTTTGAAAAGGCTGATCGGAATAAGCCCTAGTTACTTCTGATTTTATTCTGTTTATTATTCCGAGAATAATTAAGCTTGCCTTTTAATGAAATACAAATATTTTAAGTAATTAAGACGAAGTGCTGACCATGCTCATAAAGCAAAGCATTTGCTAGGCCTTGTCTTTATTGTAGAAATGTTTAACCACGGATAATTAGGGTTGTTAATTAATATCTGAATTTAACAACTGAACGTCACATTTTTTTTATTTTTTTATTTTTTTTTATTTATTTTTTTTATGAGAAATATATTTTATATGCTGGCCGTAAGCTTTTAAAAATAAAAACAACATAGATATAAATAAATACAAATATGTATGACAACAAATACAGAGGAAAATAAAAAAAGAAAAAACTATACATAAAAAAAAAAAGATAAATTAAAAAGAAATATACAATATATGAGTTAATATTATAAACAAAATAGCGGGGGAGGGAGGGAAACAAACAGAAAAATGATAATGAAAAAGAAACGATATAAAATAAAAAATTATCCTTGCAAAAAATTAAAACATTGTCATTATCAAACTATAAATTTATGTTAATGTTTTATGTCAGACAGACTTTGTGATTACATACATAGTACATACATCCCTATAATCAGAGAGCTTTAGGTTGGAGCGAAAGAAGATGGTGAAAAAGTGTTCCAAAGAATAGAGGATCGGACAAGGAAGGACCGTTGGAATACAGTACTTCTGTGGGATGGAGTATAGAGATCGGAAATACGAGATCTTTTATGCAGTGATTTGATTGGAGGCTTGAATTTCAGGCTACTGTAAATAAAGAGAGGCTGACGGGTGTTGATAAGTTGGAATTGAAATAGTGCCAAGGGAGTATTTTCTGCGGAAGGAGGGGAAGAAGCAATTTAACTCGGTGCAGAGATGCGAAACATGGGAACGTCTCGACCATATATGTATATGGGATAATAGAGAGAGATATAACAAATACTACACAAGGTAGACAAATGTAGAAAAGTCTGTCAGGCAGAAAAAAGGTACCAAATGGTCGGAAAATAGGAAGAAAGTAAAATGAATGAATTAAGTGAAAAAATGAATGAGTTATGGAAGATCAAAAAGGCTCAAAAGAAGTGGATGCTTCGCGTAATCCTCAGATGCTCATTCGTATAAATAATAAATTAAATATATATATATATATATATATATATATATATATATATATATATATATATATATATATATATATATATATATATATAATTTAGACATATATATATATATATATTTATTGATTTGTGGCAGAAAAAACAAATTCATATAATATGCTTTTTGCATGGTGTATGCACAATTATAAAATAAACGCCTCTTCTGCAGGGTTACTACAGAAGAGAAAAAGAAAAAAAAAAAAAAATATATATATATATATATATATATATATATATATATATATATATATATATATATATATTATATGATGATAAAATTGCCACTTCAATTGGAACTATTTTGCTTGAAAACTAGTTCCGAATCATTAGTTCTAAAACAAAAAAAAAATTCTAAACATCAGCACTGTGTTACATATAGATTATTATTATTATTATTACATATGTATATTATTTTTTGAAAAAATAAAAAACAAGAAATCAAATATATTGTAACTCAGCTAAGGAGACAAACGGACTAATGAAAGATATCGGGACCTGTAATCTATCAAAAAAACTATTCAACATTCGAAACTAATTTTCAAATAAAAAAATTCCAATAGAAGTAGCAATTAATTCATCAATCCTTATTGTATTGATCCTTCTATACCATCATGCATAACTCAAGTGAAAGAAATTTTATATTGAAAAATCATTATTTCTTTAAACCAACGTTGCTTCTGTTTGGTTGCCCCGCATGAAATGTCCGATTTTTGATATCTTAATATTATTGCCAGGAGATCCCGTGTTGCCGAAATGGCAAGAGAGGGGAGCTTAAAAAAAATTATGTTCACTAAAGAATAAGAAATTTCGTATTCAATAATGTTACTAGTTCAATAGCTTGAATCATGTTCTATTGTATGTTTATGTCACTCACTACTACTCAAAGTTAAAATAGTTGCTCGTTTTCAGATTAAGTTGTTTCTTTGGTATAGCCATGCTGGATCAAAATCAATTTAAAATCAAATGTTCTTATATTGTATCATTATTGTATTATGAATAACTATATTATAATATCAAAAAATGTGAATCTGGAGAACTGTTTTCCTTGCGTATTTTAAGTTGGATACATTGCTTTCTATTTTTTTTTTTTTTTTTTCAATGAAGAAGTTTTTAAGAAAAATACTTTACAACTCTTAATTAAAGCAGGGAATGATTAAAAAAATTAAATTACTAAATAAGGAATGGTTCGCCTCGGAATAGGATTTCTTTACGACAAAGAAACTTTTTGTGGAAGGAATATACTATACATACATATTATTATATTATATATAATGTATGAGTGAGTTATATGAGAATTAGGGGAGGAAAAAAAAAGTTTGGGTATCCGAGAATCCCTAATATGGGGAAAATGGCGAAATCAGGTTAAAAAAAAAAATAATTTACTTATCAATAGAATATAAACATAGACTAAATATTTTTTTTCAGTTATTTATTGAAATATACAGCAGTATACACAATATAAAATATAATGCATCAAGTAAATATGATGATAATGATAAATATGACACGTAATTTGTTTTTAAAGGAACTAGCCATTGGTAGCAGTTATAAAGGTTCTATATAGTCAAGTAATATATTAGAATGTCCGGAGGCCATCTTCTTTTCAGGCGCCTCGGAGGGTTATCTGGAATGGAATGAGAAACAATTTGTGATACTAATGTATTTTAATGGTTGTGGAGTTTTCTATGAAAGGAAAGATATCTGGTTTGAGCTAAGTCAGAAACGTGAGGTATATTAAGATCTTTGTGGATAAGTTTGTTTGTGACGAAGTAAGGAGCATTTAGGATTTTTTAAAGGATTGGATTGGATACGAGATGAATTCGATGGTTTAGTGGAGCCCCAAAGTTTAACTCCGTATATTCCAAATTGGTCTAATTACTGTTATGTAAACTGAAAAACGTTTGTCAAGTAAAAGTTGAAGTAGTAGAAAACGACGGGCAGTTTCCTGTCGCTTTATTATTGTATGTGGATTCCAAGTGAGACGTTTGTCTAGATGGAGTCCTAGCTAGCGGATCTGTTCAACAGGGATTAGTGAAACATCATTAAAGGATACTGTAGGACAGGAAGTTGTAAGTTTACGACGAATGTTATTTGATGGATTTATTTGGATTTTCCATTTTTGAAACCATTCTTGAAGGTTTATAATGTGGGATTGGAGTGACTGGGAGGCAATGAAGAGATCATTGTTTACTGATAACACACAAGTGTCCTCAGCATACGTGGTGAAAACTAAATATAAAAAGAAAAAATTACAGAAATGAAGATTCTAAAGAAAAAAAATACAAATTTATTTTAAAGGTCGGGGGTTTCGAATCCCACCTGGGCGTATTAAAATTTATTATATGGCGAATCAACGAAATGAACTCCGACCTTTCCAACCTTGCTAGAATAGGTTTGTAACCTGTAGGATAACTCGTCCTTCCTACCATAGTTGGTGTAAATAAGGGCATTAAGCCTAAATATACAATATTCAATTCATTTATTTCCATATCCCCTACTCTCTGGAATTCTCCCCTTTCTTGTATTCGCCATGCTTTTTTTCTCGGATCATTCAAAACCCTCTTTCGCCACCTTTCTGTCAAGACTGACGCTATATAATTATATAGATAATCGTAATGAATTTCATTCCATTATATCAGGCATAAAAACATTAGCCTAACTTTCTTTTGATGTTTTTCTTTTTTTGTGTATTATTTTTTATTTTATTTTTCTATTTCTATATTGACTCTTTTTATCTGTTATAATGTAAATCTGTATTAATTTTTATTTATTTATTTTTTTTTTGTTTTTTTTTAATCTCTAGGCTAGATTTGGTTTTACTTTTTGTTATTTAATGTTATTCTTCAGAATAAAGCCTTATTTATATTATATTCTACACTTAAAAAAAAATAATAATAAAATAATTTTATTCCTGAGGTTCGTTTTAAATTTCCAGGATAACGATATTACTCAAAATAAATTTGTAAAAGGCGATATAACAAAGCTGTAAGTTCTATATCTGTTATTTCAGGTGCCCCTTAGCTCTTCCCAGATACTAACCCTCTTAGGACCTGAGTGGAGCCAATTTTAGTGTCCAAGCCTCCCCATCCTACGCAATATAAAATTTCTGAAAGTCCTTTTGGGTGACATTTCTTTGATCTATAGAACAGGAAATTAGATTTATGTTTAGTATTAAAAGAAATCTACTTATTTCTGTCCAATTTAAAAAATAAAAAAAAAAAAAAAATCCAAAAAAAAAAAAAAAAAAAAAAAAAAAAAAAAAAAAAAAAAAAAAAAAAAAAAAAAAAATCCAAAAAAATCCGAGTAAAAAGATTGACAAAAAGAGATGATTTTTTTTTTTTTTTCTTTAATACTTTTTTGACGCAACGAGCGCATCGAACGATATCCTCAGTAACTCCTTCAGGCTTAAAATCGTCATTCAGGTCACTCATCCTGAATTTAGATTTGTTGATTGGATGGTATATTGGAACCTCAAAGCTTAGCTCCGTATGTTAGTTCCCAGGATCCAGATCCCCAAAAAATGCTCTAAATTTATTGAGGCTGGTATGCTGAAACACTTGTTGTGTACTTATACTCTGATTAGTAAAGCGAACTTGAGAACAGGTATCTCAAGTGTCCTGTCAAAGATGTCGAATTTACCGGGATAATGCTATGAATGTATCAAAGCTGGAAAT
Organism: Euschistus heros; assembly: GCA_003667255.2. Taxonomy (NCBI): domain Eukaryota; kingdom Metazoa; phylum Arthropoda; class Insecta; order Hemiptera; family Pentatomidae; genus Euschistus; species Euschistus heros. The sequence continues at coordinate 83,448 of RCWM02000133.1, read as the reverse complement.
AACTCTACAACTTTTTTATTATGTATCAATCAAAGTTATTTCAGCCAATTCAAAGTCAGTCAGTGACTATAGGGACAGAGCTGGTCAATCATTCCAAATTTATGTATCAAGAATAAATAATGTGCAATGAATTTATTAATATTGACAACTCTTACTAATATTAGGGGTGTACATTGATCTATTAAATATTTTTTATAAAAAGTCAGCAAACTATTTTGTTAACCATAGCCAGTCAGTAAGCGAAAACAGAAATAAAAACTTCGCGCTTTAAAAAATCATTTATATCCTTATATTTCATTTAATATTGTTTTTTTTCCGCCTCCTTTCTTTTTTGTATATGTATGCTTATTTTAAATTGTTTTATTATTGTTATAATGCAGAAAGAAAAAATAATTTAAAATTTAAGGGACATAATTAGCATTTTGGTATTTCGCGTTAGCATTATGGTCGCGGAAAAGCGCGACCCCAGTGAGATTGCTGAAATGAGGGGTGTAGAGTGCACGAATTATGCGACTATTTTTGACTTCCCAGCTTCATTAGATTAGTTAGAAGGTAAATATACTAAAATTCCAAGGGACCGGAAAAAAACTGCAACGCATCTAATCGACAGGCTTCAATATATCGGAAAAATTGATAATACCAAGATGCTAATTATGTCTCTTTAATTCTTAATTTATTTTTTTTTAAATATTTAATAGATCAATTTTTAATTTTTAATTCCGGTCCCTTGGGGTCGCGGGAATCCCCAGTTTATGGTGGGGAAGGGGAGAAGGTCCCATGTTTAGATTTTTCGATTATATCTCGAAAACCGTGGACTATAAATAATAATCTACAGATCGAAATTAAAGCTAATTAAATTTCCTATAAAATAGTTTATTTACATATTTGTCCAACTCTCAACGGTGTCCGAGATATACGTTAATAAAAATCGATCATTATAGAGAAAAATTATTTTTACCTCACTTTTTATCAATATCTGAGAAACAATTGTCGAAGGCACTAGATGCAAATGTAAGTCCGAACCGGAGGCCGCTTCTATTTCTCCACGCTATATCTCGAAAACGGTTAATCCTAAAAAACAAGTTAATAGAACCAAAATTATAGAGAATATTATTATCTACAAGTTTTGTAATCATCTTGATTGACGGCCGATGGATAGAAATCGAAATATTTGAAAAACAACTGATTTTTGTGACCTTTGAACTTGAATATCTAATTATGCTAACGTGCTGAGATCGGTGACCACTTATTTACCACTTATTTAGAAGACCAAAACAAAGTTATATGCAAAAATTCAGCTTCATTGGTTCATTTCCGAGATTTGCTGTATTAAACTCCTTATTTGACTGGGCTATTTAATGACAAAGGTCAGAAAGTTTTGTGATTAGAAATCCTTTTAGTCTGTGATTAGCATTCATGATGGAAGTGCCCATTCACGAGTTAATTTAATTATTTTCTCGGGCGAAAGTCGATTTAACATTTTTGGCTCAGATGGGTGTCAAAAAGTGTAGCGAAAAGTGAAAAAATGTCTAAAACTTTGGTAAGTGTTTCCAGACTTTTTTGCAATTTGGCTCGGCCTCCAGCCCAGACTTTTTTTGCCCGTATATATATATATATATATATAATATTATAAAAAAAAGTTATTTGTAATTTTGTGGTGTTACCACTACTTCATAAAAGTTTTTAATTCACTTAGACGTTTACTGAGTCCGGTTTTCTGAGTAAGTGCTCTTGGCTTGATATTTCTGCGAGTTCTTTGATTCCCCCCTTCCCCCCTCCCTACCTTATTTAACAGAAAGGGGGATAATGACCTCCTCATTCCGGTTTTAATTTGTTCCATTCGTTGAAGCAAACATCATTTCCTACTAATTACAAAACTTCCATTGTGATTAAACTTTTCCTCGGCCATTGGTATAGAATGAATTCACTGAACTAAGGTAATTAAGGTAACTATTCTCATAGAAATGAACTATCAACCGAAAGTATGGAGTTCACTTATGAAATGAATACTGCACTATAATAAAAAAATAACGTCAATTAAAACTGCGTAGTAACGTACTCAAGTTTCTGTCCTGTGGAAGAAGCATAATGAGATTTTTTTTTAATTTCTATTTTGTTACGCAATATTCACCTCTGAACTCTACATACTTAATTCAACGCTTTGTCGACATTTCTACTCAATAAAAAAGAATAATTTTCTCTTTGATTGAAAAATATTCTTCCACAGCTGCTTAGACCTCTACATCCACGACTGGGCTAGTGCAGGGCAGTTCCGACTTAAAAGTTGAATGAGATTTTACGTTCAGTTTCACTATTGGAACCAGTTCCAGATTTCGTTCCGTCCTATTTTTCGTTCCATTTCAGTTTGACTAACCTACTACATACTAGTGAAGGGCCGTTCCGAGTTAAAAGTGGAATAAGAATTTAGAGTCTATTCCGAGTCAGTTTGAAAAGCCTATTACCTATGAACCATGCATTTCCGTTAAATCCCTTTTTGTGACTTCCAGCTGTAAACCTCCTCCTATTTTATAATTAAAAATTTTATAGGTACTATTATATTAAACAGGTTTAAATAGGTAATTGTACTTATTTAAAAAAGGTATACTTTTAAAATAGTTTTATTAAAATAAGAATTTCTTTTTTTTATTTTTTAATAAAAAAGTTATCTCAAGAATAGTGCACAATTGAGCGAGAATTTTCCAACTACATTGGTTCCGAGAAAAAATCAGTAATGAATTCTTGTGAATGAAGCATTAGATTTTAAACTAATAGCGAAAAAATAATTTAATTAAATATGCAGTAAAACCTTGTGTGGTTCATTACTCTGAATCCGAAAGAAGCAGAGCTCCGTCGGCGGAAAATTTCAAAGAAAGCGGTTTATTTTGATGCGCGAGGTGGTGGAGTGATGGAGAGGGGGAGGGAATCAACAGCGACAGGATCAACGCAACAAAGCAGTCGGAACGACCTTGGGTGGAACGAAACCAGAGATGCAATCTAAACTCTACTACTCCGAGGGAACGAAACGAGAGATCTTTTGGCGTTGGTGTCGTTCCAGATGGAACGATAAACTTGAACGATTGGTTTCCTTCCAAACCGGTTTAAAGCTGGAACCAGTTCCAAGTTCCGTTCCACCCAGAACGGCCCATCACTAGTCTGGGCTATAGGGGGGATGATAGCGGTTTCTTCATAGCAGCCTTTGTATTCAATATTGTGTGGGCAGTTATATTGTTACAAAGAAGCCGAAGACCTCTGTATTTCACCTCCTTTTTTTTTTTTTTTTTTTTTTTATTAATTTTTTTTTTTTTTTTTTTTTTTTTTTTTTTTATGACGTATCGTGAGTTGCATGGTACACTGTGGTTACTTATTCTTGTTGAACTAATCAATCAGTACTATTCCTCTTCAATCACAAAAAAAAAAAAAAAAAAAAAAAAAAAAAAAAAAAAAAAAAAAAAAAAAAAAAAAAGTGGCTATTGACTGCTTAACACAATTTTATAACAGCTTGGTATTCAACCTTCAACACTGTGACTATGGAAATCTTCCTTTAAGGTTAGATACAGACTGAAGGAATTTATTATCTAAAAATACTATTTAGAAATAAATACCATATAATACTAGGTATCCATTCTGAAAAAATAAATTATTATTTTTTTTTTTTTAAATCAATCTTCTATTGAAGAGTACTTCAATCTATCTCGAAGTGGACAATAAATAATTTGCATTTCATTCTAATATTAGCATATTAAGATCCTTAAAAAAAATTAAAGCAAAAAAGAATTAAAGCTATTTACTAGGAACTGCGAAAAAAAAAATCAAGAACAAGTCATGCTGATAATCCTATTTTATAACTTATTCTTTATCTTTAATTTAAACAATTATGTTTATTTGTTGTTGTTTTTTCAACAAAACATTTCTACTTTAATGTTACTTTAATTAAAATAGATTAATGATGACTGTAAATATTAAAAAATCATTATCATCGTTTAATATTATAAAAAAATTAAAAGCTAATGACAAGAATGAGTTATGATTTTTAGCTCGTGTTTTTATTGTCCTCATTTCCTTTTTTTGTTATTAGCTTGCCTACATGTATTTATTTTTCTATCTCAACATAATTGCCATTACCTTTTAATTTTATTAACTTATATTTTTAAATAGCATGTTTTTTTTTAAATATATATTTATTGAAATTTACAACTGTATAAAATATATACTTCAAGTAAATGTGTTAAAAATAAATACAATGGCATGTATATAACATGTGAAGAACTACTCACTAGTAGCACTTCAATAAATCCTACACTAAAAGGTCTCTAGGCGCTTTTCATCTTCTTTTCAGACGCCTCGGAGGATTATCAGGAGTAGAGTGGGAAGCAAGTTGGGAGGCTAGTAGATTGGAGTGGTTATGGAGCTGACTATGGAAGGATAGCATGGGCGGAACAGGCCACCGGGATACCGGGAAATCGCCCGGTGGGCCGGACAGGAAAAGGGCCAGTGAAGCCGGGAAAGAAAGGGAAAAAGTAAATATTTACGTTTTATCTGTTATAGGAAAACTAAATCCTTATAAAAAAAGCTCCACTCGAGACTTGAGTCCCTATTGGGCCCCCTAAAAAGCGAAATTTTCTTGACGTGCATTGTAAGTCAGAGATGGGCTAACATTTTAAGGGGAGGGCCGGATGAAATAGAAAAACATCTAGGCGGGCCGAAAAAAATTGGACAAAACAAAGTTTTACAACCAATAAACTTTATCTCATTGCACTCAACTTATATGGTACAACGGTAGAAGATCCAGAACGCAACGAGAAGAAAACAATAATAACTAGCTTTGCAGAAAATAAATTTAGTCTTATGTATAATTGTGTGTGACCATGCCGCGGGCCGGATTGGCTAGCCCGGAGGGCTGCACTTGGCCCGCGGGCCGTAGTTTGCCCATCACTGGTCTAAGTAAACACTACTTCTTATCAAGTTTTGTAGAATATAGAAAGTTTCTTAAAATCATTTTGGTAAAATTATAATAAAATTGTTGTTTGAATTATAATTTATATTAAATTGTATGCTTTAGCATTTTTTACAACCTTTCGACGCCATCATAAAATGAAAGAGCGAGTATGTTTAGAATTGAAGTTCATATTGTGAACAAGGTTATCTTTTGTGGATGTGATGGGGGGAGGGGGAGGGTTTGGCCTCTGAGGGCCGGTCAAGAGCATTTGCCCGGTGGGCCGAAAATTCCCGATCCGCCCCTGAAGGATAGGTATCTGGTTGGGGCTAAATCAGCAATTTAAGGAACATTAAGATCTTTATGGATAAGTTTATTGGTGATAAAGTAAGGAGCATTGAGGATTTTTCGAAGGATTTTGGATTGTAAGAATAATTAGAAGGTCTAGTTGAGCCCCAAAGCTCAACTTCTTATCTCCAAATAGGTCTGATAACTGTCATGTAAATAAGTCTTTTGTAGCAAATCAGAAGGTTTGAACGTTTGCCAAGTAAATGTTGAAGAAGTCGAAAACGACGAGCAGTTTCCTGTCGTTTTAGTCTTGTTTGAGGATTCCAAGTTAAACGTTTGTCTAGTTGGAGTCCTAGATAGCAGATCTGTTCAACAAGAATCAGTGAGATATTACTGAAGGATATTGTAGGACAAGAAGTCCTAGGTTTACGACGAAGGGTGAAGGTAATTTGATGGGGTTTGAATAGCCTGTTTTTACCACGAAGTATTTCGTCTAAATCTTTTTATTTATTTTATTTTTTTGGAAGAGAGGCTCAACTATGATAGCTAGAACTAGAACTAGAATAGGGTTCTAGTCAGGATGGAAAGGTCAGAGTTCGTTTCGTTGATCCACCATAAAATAATAATATGCCAAGGTAGGATTCAAACTTCCGACCTTTACAATAAATTTGTAAATTTTTTTCTTTATAATCTTCATTTCTGTAATTTTTTTCCTTTTATATTTTTGTTGCCCTGATGATAGCTAACATTTTTTTGGCCGAATAAAAGTGGTCCGCATAAAAAAAAAATAACATTGCTAAAATAACATCTTTTCTTTTCCTCATTGGCTGATACATCAGTTATCTACACAGTCATAAATTATATAAAATTAATTAACAATATGATATCTTCTATTAAATCTGAGACAAAATAATATTAAAAAAATTATCGTTTATAATTATTTACGCATTAAGACTAATTATTTTTGTTTTATAGTAGTATAGCAACTATTTACTATTGATTTTATAGCTCAGTATAGATTTTAGTATAGCTACGAACTGTGCCATATAAGTAATTTATTAATGCATCAGTAATCATTTTGAAAACAACAAAAAACAAATTATAACCTGCCAGCTGCCTATCAACATTGATATATTGGCTTGTTCAAAAACCAGCAGAGAAACAGGAGAGGAAATTTGTAAAGACGAATACCATTTGTTAGAATTACGTAGATCGGTTCTAATTATACCTTCTAAATAAAATTTGAAAACAGAATAATCTGGAACCGTAGGTCTTAAGTAAACTAATTGATCCTATCTCTGCTCCATCAATCCTTCTATTATGGCATTTGTGTCTGTGTAGAGTATACCTTGACGTCTTTCTTTGAACCAAATCATTAGAATTGATTGCTCGAGGTATACGAACTGAAATGCTATGACTGAGAAGCTAAGTACCTCGAAAGGCACATAATTCCAACTTCACTATCCATTTAAATAAAAATAACCATAAATTTAACGAAGGCTCGGAAGTGAATTTAATACATCACGTATAGTCTAATATTAATTTACGGAACATATGAAGTACTAAAATCGTTCAAAACCAACACAGATTTTTGATTAAATGAATATTTCCAATTGTCCTATTTCATTTTTTTTTGGAACCGAAAAAAATCTGTCAGTCTTAGGGAAAACCGTACCAGGCCCATTCGTCTCTGCAAATTGAGTCCACTATTGGTCATAATATGGAATTGATAATAAAATTTACCTATCTACAATATTATTAGTTAAAGGTTTGTTCATAAATATGTGGGGCGACAATTGGATCCCAGTAAAGTATGAAAATCGGCGGATATGTGCACCGCCATTGAGTTTACAATGAGAAAATTGCTGAACCCATCTTTACCAAATTTTTACTAAATCGTTTTTATAGGCCTAGAAAGGTTTTTTAGTAATACAATTTACAATAATGAAAATTTAAATTTTGAGTGGAAGAAACGAGGTTTGCCACACAACTATGTACTTTTATACTGTTTTTTTTTTTGTTTTTTTTTTTTTTAATATAAAACCTTTATTGAAATATATGCACAATCTGTCTCAGTAAAGGGCAATAAGTAGCAGTGTTAATGATGAATTCATTCGTAACATGTATACAAGTACACATATGGTACACACACAATTAATTTGAAGAATTATGTAGGAATGAGATCAAGGACGAAGTATATATTTAGGTCATTTTGTGGTGTCTTATTAGTAACATAATTTGGTGCATTAACACGTGTTCGGAAGACTTTGTATTCGAAAAATTGAATGCGTTTGATATTGTATGTTATTGCTGTCACTTTTATGGCTAGAAATTAAAATTCAATTTTATCAAATCAATAAAATTATTTTGGATGTCTAATTAAGCTTTTACGTAATTTTCAAACTCTTAATTAGTGCTATTTAAACATCTTGAAAATTATTGCTATGCGTAAAAATATCCTGAAGAAATACTTCAACAAGATTTTTATCGACCTTCGTTTATTACTTAAAATTATCCTAGTTCATTAGTTTCTTTATGAGAGCGAGTGAGTGAGCGATTTATTTTGTCAACACTCCAATACTAATAGTTTAACTATGTTAGACGTTGTAAAAAGGATGTTTTGATAGGATTGAGGAGAACGTCAGTATCTGGGATCCATATCACAGTGGTGGAGATCTTCGCCTGTTTACAATCTCGGTTTGGCTTGGTTTCTGTTTGGCAGGATAATTAGTCAAAATGATAAATATAAATTAGTAAAGGTGTTTGCCCCTGCCGTTTCGTAGCTGATGAAGGGCCTAATGAAATTCCGGCTAAGGGATATCTAGGATATTTGTAACTGTTAAAGGGGAAGCTGCAAGATAGATTTATTGGACATCCTAATAAATTTCATAGTTTAATTATTAATTGAAAAATAAAAGAAAATTTAGTGATTGTTTTAATAATTAATTACGTAAAAGCTTAATTAGACAAAAATAATTTTATTGATTTCATAAAATTGAATTTTAATTTCTAACCATAAAAGTGACAGCAAGAAAATCCAATATCAAATGCATTCAATCTTTCCAATACAAAGTCCTCCGAACACTTGTTAATGCACCAAGATATGTGAGAACGTTTGGATATTCCGGAGATAAATGTAATACAACAGTTTATTAGTCTTTCACATCTCATTTCGAGCTCATCAGACAGCCCTCCATATACTATGCATCTATAGTCAAAGTTAGGACAAACCAAAGATGATACCAAAAGTTGTCGAGTACTTAGGCAATGAATCGCGTTAATGTAAAAATTGCTTATGAATAAAAATAGATTAGTTACAAAAGACTCATTTACACGGCAATTATAATTATCCAATACTTATTGGAACTATTCGGACTCTTGAAGTTAAATTGAGAATTGAAACATCCAATAAAATGGCTTTCACATTCCAAGAAGATAAGGAATACCATTAACCAAAGCCTAAGATTCACTAACGAACATGTTACTCGAATTAGGTTTTAAAACAGAAACATATTCAACAACAAATTGTTGCTACTGTTTTTCTGTAAAACGATTACATTATAAACAGTGTAAAATGTAATATTTTTCTTCCTTCCGCCATCTTAAAATAGTATCATGAAGGACAAAAACTAATAATTCACACTCTGACCCGGAACTTTTTCAAATTAACAAAACATTTATACAATCACATAATTTTATAACAAATAAAATAAGATACATTCATAAACCTACTAGCCACATTCTACTAAAATAATACTTAGTTAATAAAATTATTATCTATAATCTAGCCATGCTTAAGGATACTATTTTAAAATATTCCAGGATTTAACGATTTTAAGATGGCGGAAGGATATAGTGTTGTCCTTTTAGTTCATATTTATCTCTCATGAATTCTTTTTAATAGTGAAATATTGAGCATAACCAAACAGGAAAACAAGGGGCCTTAAAAAAAAAAAAAAAATTATCATTATTATTTTCAAATTTTTCGTAAAAATATGTTTGAAGATTTCAAAATATTTTTTAAAAATTCCTTCATAAAAATAGAGGATATCAATATAAAATACGTTTAAAGCATAAAAAATTCATTAAGTTTTCTCTATTTATATTTTTTTTTTTCAAGTATTTCTTATTATGAAATAACTTTGTTGCTTGGTTATATTGAATTTTAATATTTTATAGCTTCTTGTTCGTTATTTTATTTTAATTTTTAATTTTTAATTTTTTTTGTCTTGTTCTTCATATAAACTTTCGACACATGTACTATTTATATGTATATGTAAAATAATAACGAAAACAAAAATTACAAATTGTATGTAGATAGTATATTTTAAAGTATGGTGCGTACAAAAATAAATAAAATCCCTTCCAACAGGGTTACTGCTGGAAGGAAAACACTAAAAATTTTCGTAAGTTTTATTAATTCGTTTCATTTTTTATAAGAATACTTTGTATAAAAATAAATATAGTTTGACAAATTTTTCTTACAATTTTCTTGGCTCTACTCATCCAATGAAAATGAGTTCTTAGATTTACAGCCTATTATTTCCACCACTGGGTTTTATTTAGTTATTATTATATTGTTTATTGCTGTTTAACTGGAACCCAGGTATGTTCAATGTATTTTTAATGTTTAATGTTCGATATCGAATTCGATGTCAAATGCATACCGAATGTGCTTATTAACAATTGTGCAACTGATAGAACGTTCTATGTGCGTCAGATTGCATATTAATTACATGAGTCGTTAGGGGTTAATGAGTATCCGTAACTGTTAAATAAAATTCAGTAATTTACATATTTAATTATTAAATCATAGTTAGAATTTTTTTTTGTTTATGTAATGAAATTATATAAAAAATAATCCATATTATTGCCCAGTTTTTAAAAAGAAATTACGTATGGCAAATGATACTCTTGTCTGGAAGGGATAGTTGCAATTTACAAAAATGTGTCGATGGGAAAAATTGGATGTGTCAATTCTCGATTTAACTTCAAGAGTCCGAATAGATCCAATAATTATTGTATAATCATAATTCTCGTGTAAATGAGTCTTTTGTAACTAATCTATTTTTATTCTTTAGCAATTTTTACTTTACCGCGACTCGTTGCCAAGTACTCGACAACTTTTGGTATCATCTTTCGTTTTTCCTAACTTTGACTACAGATGCATAGTATATGGAGGACTGTCTGATGAGCTCGAAATGAGATTTGAAAGACTAATTAACTGTTTTATTACATTTATCTCCGGAATTTCCAAAAGTTCTCACATACCTCACAGGTATTCGGAAATTGGTTGGCTTTACTCCAGTTTCCGACTTCAATACCTCCTAGGTGCACTCATATTTAACCCAAAACAATTTTCTAAATAAAATATAGCTACAAATTATTACGATTAATTATTTAGTTTTTATTGTTTATTATTGCATCGATATAATAAATTTCCTTAGTGATTTCTTGTCAGTAAATTGGAAGATAAAGTCTGTGGAGATTGATGGATTGAAATTGCTAAAAAGAAGAGCAATGTATTAGAGAGTAGGGTGTTCCTGAGACCTTAGTGTTCTCATTGACTGTAGCGCCACTTGGGTCTCTATTACAGATCTCAGAAAAATTCGATAGATCGCTCAGACAACATTGTTCGACTATAAGATACAGACAGCGAACCCAGGACTATTATCTTTGCCACCTGGACACAGTCCAAGTAGGGTTTGTATTTCCGACCTAATCTTTACACTCTTTATAAGATTAATTAATTTAATTTCGAAAAAAAAAAACAATGTAATTTCCTCCTCACACTTAACTTTATAATGATGAAAGATTTTTTTAAAACTTATTTATTGATATTTACAACTATATAAAATATAGTTAACCTTAACTAGTTATGGTCATAGTTTAGAGCACTTATCGATTTAAAAGGGAATTTCGTTGATACAGTTTTTAATAACACATCTATGGCTATATACTTAGACTCTCAAAAGTTTATTCTATTGATTGTAAAATTGACAAATACACCAAATCTTTCAAATATTTTTTTTATATTTGCTTTCAAAAAGCTAAAAATACCAATAATGGGCATGTTGTACTAGTTTTGGTCATAGGCAAGACTAGTTATGTTCATGTGGCAAAATGATCTTTAAACAAACGTTCTTAATAATTTAAAAATGGGATAAATTAATGTACAACTAGAACTATAAATATAATCTAAATACTATTAGAAGGCGGTATCACTTGATGCACACATTCACAAACTTAGTAGTTACATATTTATGAATTTAAATGAGGAGATAACTTCCAAAACGTGTTTTGTCACAAATAATTCTTTTTTGATGTTTTGGTATGACTAGATTTGTTTTTCAGAACCCTACAATATGTGATGAGTATTATCCATCAAAACAAGCTTTGTCCCATCCCAAATTAGTAAACAAAAATAAGGGTTTTAAGCAAAGAGTGTTTTGTCCATAGCCTGTTTTTTGTTCAAACAATTCAAACTGGTACAAGGTTGTAATTTTTGGCTCTCCAAGTGTTGAAAATGTAGTGGAAGAGGATGAAACTTGTGACTGTTTAGAAAATGAAAGCTTTGAACTGCATATTTAAAAAGTAGTCACTGTTAATAAAATGAAAATATTTCCCGAAAATTATGCGTGTCATTAACATACATCATCTATTATGTAATTATAATTGTTATTTTGTGTACTTTTTAGCAAACAGTTACTTCTGTAAAATAAAATTTAGCCACTTCAAACAGTGTTTTGCCCCTTTGTTATTTCATTCAAAACGTGTTTTGTCCATATTTAAAATTAAAAATTCTAATTTTAGAAGTAAAGAATATGTCCGATCCTTGTTGTAATGTGTTTTTTAGTAGCTATAAGTTTAATTAGGAAATTTTTGTTTCTGAATGGTGACTAAATCTCATAATATACGTTTTTTGTTATAGCTAAAAAGTGGGATTATTGTGATAAAACACGTTTTGTAAGTTACCTCCTCATTTATTGTTAATAATCTTCGTTCAATTTCTCTAGTTTTCTTAAACAGAAGTAGCCATCCCTGAAGTACAGAATATAACCAACTATATTAACTAGTAATGGTCACTTAAGAGACGTAAGGTCAAACATGACCACTACTAGAAAGGGATGCAGTATTTAAGTTTTAAAATAGCATAATCAAATAAAGGAAATTCTATTTTGATTGATGGAGTCCAGAAGCTAAACTCTGTACGTCGGAATAGGTCTAATTACTGTCATGTAAATAAGTCTTTTGTAATTTAACGGAGGATTTGAATTAATGTCTAGTAAATGTTGAAGAGATCGAAAACGACTAGCAGTTATTGTCTTTTTGATACTTTATGTGAATTCCAAGTAAGGCGTTATTCAAGATGGAGTCCTAGGTCACTGCCTAAACGACAGCGGATCGTTCAACAGGGATAATGTTTATACAATTAAGGTTAATAATAATGACTATATATATATATATATATATATATATATATATATATATATATATATATATATATATATATATATATATATATACGTTTTTTTTTTTCAAATTTTTCCATAAAACGTTTTTTATTATCCTCAGCAATTTTATTCACAAAATACTGGTAGTTAAATAAAGATCAAATTTTTTTTTGGCTAATTACAGTTAATAATACATTAATGAATTATCAACAAGATAATAAACAATTGGCAAATTATTATTTAAGATAGTAGATGTTTTATACAGCATACATATTTTTTATTTGATTTATGACTAGCAAAGATAATATAATTCCTTGTGTATAGATTTCATATTTGAGTGTATTTCAATGATTATTAAAATTAACAATAATAAAATAAATAATAATCTAAGAGTGTATAATACAATGAAGATCGGCTGAAATTTTACCAGAAAATACCCGTACGAGAGCGGAAGTAAAAATACTGGTTTAGGTAAACGAGTATCTGGTAACAGATTGAGATGACAAGTAAGAAATACTAGCCTAGGGTAGTACGCAGTACGAAGGTAATAGGTATGAATGTTGTTACTAGTATTGAAGTAAGTATCCAAATATCTACGAGTTTACCCAAACTATTACGAGTACAGAGAGACGCTGATCTTGAGACAAGTAGCAGTTATTTTGTAACTGGTATTTGTAACAGATATTTTTTGGATCTGTATCGGCCATCCCTGTCACTGAAAAATATTGGTTTAGACCATCCCTACCATGTTACCTATAATAAAAAAACTATCGACATAAATTTTACTGATTTTATTTGTTTGTTAGAGAAACAAGGTTAAATTTTTATGATTTTTGTTGGACTCAGCAGGCTGCCTCAACCATGAACACTGAAATTGTGAACCAACGAACCATTGTCGGTTGATTTGAGTTTTTGCCAGAACATGCAAATGGAATCCGTCTCCATAGAGGACCTCTCTATCGATCAACAACCAAAATTAGCACCGAATTCTTAGCAAATAAAAAATCTGCACTGATAAGCCAAATTTAAACGATTAAAAAAGACTTTGCGTTTTATACTGACCTTTATCTTACACTAGCCTTTCTCTAACATATTTTCATCTATTAGCAATATTTTTTTCGTTTATTGATATTTACAATTATACAAAATAATAAACATCAAGTAAATCTGTTGATAGTGATTACAATGACATGTAAATAACATGTGAAGAACAATTTACTTGTAGCATTTCAAAGAAACGTCTACACTCGAAGGTCTCTAGGCCATCTTCTTTTCAAATGCCTCGGATGATTATAGGGCATGAAATGGGTAGCAAGTTGAGAGATTAATAGTTAATAATATGAATAATTTCTTGTACATTGTTTGAACTGCAATTAAATTATGTATTGTGTTTTGTGGATACTAAATGCTTTTTGCTGCGAACTACTTTATTTCTTGGGTTTTGATTGTTTTAATAATATGGTGTTTTTTTTTTAGATCTCATAACGATTATTTTATGTTATAAAATATAATTTTTATCCTAGTTAATGGAACCGGAAAACGAAAAATTTTGGTACCGGCATATCACTGGTTCTTAGTGTACAGCTATATTTTTTAATTTCACATTACAATAAATATATGAAATGCTTACGATATTCTTCTTGGATGTTCTGATTTTTCCAAAAATTTAGAATTAAAAAGATGGGAAATGTGTTTAGAAAATTAAATTTTGTATTTTTAATGACATATTTCTGATATATATATATATATATATATATATATATATATATATATATATATATATATATATATATATATATATATATATATAATATGAACAGTAAGTGGTATGACCTTTAATTTAAAATGACCTTATAAATTAATTTATAGCATATTGACCGCTATAAGCCCTATATAACATACTAACCATGACTGCCTATGAAGACCTCACGTAGCAAGATAAATATATTAATCTTACCTAAATTAAATAACAATTTTAGTTTCTAATAAAAATGTTCAGGATCCCAAGAAAATTAATGTAAATCAATTCTAATTCATTTCTCCTCTCGATTATAAATTTACCTCCTTATTAAAAGAGGTTTAATTCCGTTTGATTTATTCTACACAGTACGAAATTAAAATCAAATGGGAAAATGTTTAAAAATTATATTGAGAACTAAATTAAATGAAAAAACGAAGTATATATTCAATTAAATTGGCAATGAATAGACTGCATACAATAGTCACGAAACTAATATATTTTAATGTCCATACTTAATGCTGGAATTCTACTTACATTTAAAGAGTTTTACTAGGCTATTTAAAAGTTAAAGGAAAATAAATTTCTAAATTCTTCAATGAAGGAGTTAACAATTATTGAAATATTTCACTTATTATGGCATCACTCCTCTTTATTATTCATCTATTAAGTTACATGTTTCGGGAAAACTTTGTCCCATCCTCAGACTTTAACAGTTATTTCTCCTTGGTGTTAACACACCGTGTCTGTTCCTTTTACATATCTAAAAATATCTATATATTTTTTTTTTTTTTTTTTTTTTTTTTTTTTAGATATGTAAAAGGAACAGACACGGTGTGTTAACACCAAGGAGAAATAACTGTTTTCAGTCTGAGGATGGGACAAAGTTTTCCCGACACATGTAACTTAATAGATGAATAATAAAGAGGAGTGATGCCATAATAAGTGAAATATTTCGAAAATAAATTTCTTAACTAGCTATCCCTTCAAGTTTATTTTAAATTATAATTATTTTTATTTTCATACATATTTTTGATTAAAATATTATTTATTTATTTATTTATATCTATTGTGATCATTCCCTATTTCTAATGCCTTATCTTCCTAATCTATGTCAAACTTTACAAATTTGATAAATGGAGAGATTTACTTAAATTTAATTCGAGGAATCGATATAATTTAAAAGTATTTGTCGGAGAAGTAGTCTGGAGTTCAGTCAAGAGAATAAAAATAACATTCAAGTTAAGAAACTTTTGATAAAGTACCAACATTTCGACACATTTATTTTTTCTTGGTTTAATGGGCCTTTTTAATGAAAGGAAAAATTATGTAAATCAAGTGTATTATGTATTTTTAAGTGTTGGTGGAGGGGGAGGGGCTTTTCGACACACTCCACCTCTATTGATGTTGCCCGGATTAAAAATTTGATGAGTCCCCTGATTAGAAATCCAATGCAGAATATTTTTTGTTACATAACAATTCTCTACCATTTGGGAAAAACTAGATAAGTCATTTTTGTCCACAGTAAGATTTTAAAAAGGTATCCCTTTATACCATTGACATTACAACTTTTTTACTTTTACAAGATGAGTAGGATACCAATATGGGTCGCTCAAAATATTTATCTTATTGTGGACAAAAATGAACTTATCTATTTTTTTCCCAAAGGTTACAGGATTGTCATTAGGACTTATCGTTTAAGAACTATATTTGTTTTTGCTATGCCTTAATGTTTTGAGTATTGGAGCCTTTTTGTAGAATAGTTTCTGGGATTCCTTATTAGATGCAGTAAATTATACATAGATATATCCTTGATCTATTATTTTTCTCGGTTAGGGAGACATTTTTTTTTTTTTTTATTACCTTTCTTTTTTCCTCTTAATGGAAACTTATATTTTTTTATTAGACTAACATCCCCCTTCTCATAAGTCTCGTATGTGGATTCCAAGCCAGTCCTTTGTCCAGATATAATCCTTGATACCGGATTTGTTCAACTGGGATCAGAGGAATATTAATAAAGGATACTGTTGGGCAGGAAGTCGTAGGTTTACGACGAAGGGTAAAGGTTATTTGATGAGATTTATTAGGATTTATTTTGATTCTCCATTTTTGACACCATTCGTGAAGGTTTGTGGAATGAGATTTGAGTGCTTGAGATGCAATGAAAGGAACACCATTTACTGATTACAAACAAGTTTCAGCTGTAATTAGTATTATTTCTGTTAATACTATTCAATTTCTATATTAATTATCTGTTATAAGTATTTTGCTCAATTATATAAACAGCACCTAGGCCGCCATAAGAGTGAACATTATGATTACCCTTGATGAGTAATGACTCCAGAATAAAGTTTATTTCTATTTCATTTCAATATACATAAAATTGCAGTTATTATTAGATTAGCAGGCATTTTTTAATAATATAAAATATAATGATTATACTTTTCGTATCATAAGATTAGTTGTATTTTTTTTTTAGACAAAAAGTGTTTGAAAACCGTAAACAATAAAAGAAAAGAAGATTAAAATTGAAAGCCTTTAATAATACAGTTAAATAAAATAACTATTAGTAGGAAAGACTGGAAAACTTTTTTATATCATCCCCTTGAAATAATCTAAGCACTTCAACTTCTCTAGACTTAGCGGGTCCTTTGTTTGCAATATCTGTCTCAAATAAATCCCCTATTCAGAAGATTATTTTCAAAATTATTCCATCTAATTTTCTGTTTTTGTTGAGACAGCTTAGCAAAACTAATTTCATCCTAATTTCCATTTATACCACTTTCTTTAGAAGTAGAAGATTTTACGCCTCGATATGGTGGCGTAATTTACATAGAAACATCGAATAACAAGGAGTCGCTTTTGACCTTCGCCCGAAAAAACAGTCCTTTACAAACAGAACGTTTTCCCGAATATTTTATGGAAATTGTGTCCACTTCTTGTATAATACTTTCATAGCCAATTTTTTTTTAGACCTTTCCACTAGGAAGGGGAAGTGACTTTTTAACTGAATCGGAAATCAACTATTTTAAAAACATAAAAGCAGTGAGCCAACATACAATAATTAGATGGTTGAAGTAGAACTGATTGCAATGAAGGATCAATACAATTGAAATTGATGAATTATTTGCCACTTTTGACATGCTGTAAATTATAACGGTGTCTGGCTGTAAAACTTTTAATTTAGAGACATATCTTCATTGCATAATTAACGGACATGTCTCTGATAGTCAGTTGAAGAACAATTATATTTAATCGGATAATCAAATTGTTCCATTTCGTGATTGTCACTTTCTCTAGAAATTTTATCTAAGTTTCGCCAACACTCCACTGATCCCTGTTTAACAGATCCGCTACCTAGGACTCCAACTAGACTAACATTTAACTTGGAATCCACATACTAGACTAAAACGACAAGAAACTGCTGCTTGTTTTCGACTTCTTCAACATTTACTAGACAAAAGTTCAAACCTTCCAATTAATTAAAAAAGACTCATATATATGACAGTTATCAGACCTATTTGGACATATGGAGTTGAGCGTTAGGGCTCTACTAAACCATCTAATTCATCCCGTATCCAATCCTTGCAATCCAAAATCCTTAATGATCCCTATTTTGTCACAAACAACCTTATTCATAAAGACCTTGATGTTCCGTATGTTGCAGATTTAGCCCGAACCAGATACCTATCCTTTTATAGTAAGCTCCATAACTATTCAAATCCACTCCTCTCTCAAATTGCCTCACACTCCTGATAATCCTACGAGGCGTCTGAACAGAAGATGGCCCAGGGACCTTCTAATATAAACTTTTTATTGAAGTGTTACTAGTGAGTAGTTCTTCACTTGTTATTTACACGTCATTGTTATTATGATCTAATTCACTTGTTGTATATTGTGTACAGTTGTAAACATCAATAAATAGTAAAAAAAAAAAAAAGTTTCGACAAACTGCATGAAAAAGACAATTTTTATAAAAGCCTATGAGTATTTTTTTTTTTTACAATATCATACCATAGAGTATACGATTTAAATTAAATTGTTGAGATATGCAGAGACAGAGATTGAAAATTTTATTTAAATAATAAGGGCAGGTTTAAAAAGTAGAATTTTGGAATTACAAACAACATAAATAAAACATTGTTATCAATCGTCATAATCTAGCTGGACTCGATTATTGAATCCAAATTTAAATGAGAAACATTTTAAATATGATTAAAATAACAGCGTTTAATTTGTATTAAGGAACTGGCTAGCTTAGTGGGTAAGGCAATGAAATCCAAACTTCGTTGCCCCAGCTCGAGTTCTGCTGATTACAGAAAGTTTAATTTCTGTAATTTCAGCCGTAGACCAAATTTGTGGGTCTTAAGAACCCTTCTAGCATAACGTGGGTACCTTTCAATTGGGGGAAAACCTAGAGGTTGTGCGTATTAACTGACGAAACACCTCTTCGTATCTATATTATACTAAGCACAAATTTTAGCTGCTCAGAATTTTTTTTTTTTTTTTTTTTTTTTTTTTCGAAAATTTGGTTTATCTTGTTCCTTACGAATCAGGAGTTTCAACGTAGATATAGACTATGGTGTGAAGTTTCAAACTTTCATGGGAACAAGCGTTTGTTAATACCAACTCATTCATATAATTTCTTAAACCATTGCTATTGAATTAAAATTACGGTAAAAAAGGAAAAATTATTTTTTTATTTGTCTCTATTTTATTATTATAGTGTTTTTTTTTTCTACTTTGTAGACAATTTTTCAGAAATAAATATTCTAGAATATATCTCAGGGGTTCTATTATCCCAAAAAGGCTACTAAATTACCCAAAATTAAAAATGATTAACTTTGTGTCAAAATGACCCGGAGTTGTCATAATGTGTTTTAGTGCAGTAAAATGAAGCTCCAGAAGGCCGTTTTCAAGAAAAAACTGCGGAACTTTTATTCTCAACAAATCTTTATGTTTCTTCGGGTGCTGAATCCGAATCTGAAGTTTGCTACCACGGCAACCATCGGCTTCATATTCAAAACCGCCAAAAAAAACCCCGTTATTTTTGTTTTTTTATCTATAACACGATAACGAAGCTTTTTTCGAAGAACGTCTTCAAATATTAATTGTAGCCGGAACTAGTACCTACATAATGAAAAAAAGAAATCTGAAACCAGATCATTTTTCGCGAAGTTACGTTATTGGGAAAAATGGAGAAATTGACCAACTTGCCGTCAGTCCCACAGCTCCGCGAAAACACGTTTGTCGTACTCTTTTGGCTATAACTCTGAAACTATTTGTCCGATACAACATTACTTTTTTTCATCTTAAAGCTGATTAAATTTACAATAAGAATCTATAAATGAAGTTTTAATCAAACACCGTAAAATATACATGCCAGTCCGCTAATAAAAACGTACAGTTGAAAATTCCAAGTGTTTTTTGGCACATTTGTCCCTCTAACTCTTCAAATATTTGTTCGCTCCCAAATTTCTTTTTTCTATCTCAAAGCTGGATCTGACAAATGGTTTTGGAGGTATAGCGAATAATGTGCCAAAAAAAACATGTATTTTACAAAAGTAAGTGATTTTCAGCGTGTTAGCTTTTGTATTTCAAGAATTTTAATAAAAAATTCATAAATAGGATCTAATTGTAAATTTAACCACCTTTCAGATTGAAAAAAAAAAAACCATTTCGAATCGGACAAATACTTTCGGAGTACGGGTCTTTAGGCGTCTGGGGTAATATATTATATGGGATATTATAACTCCGAAAGTATTTGTCCGATTCAAAATGTTTTTTGTTTTTTTTTTCAATCTGAAAGGTGGTTAAATTTACAATTAGATCCTATATATGAAATTTTTATTAAAATTCTTGAAATACACAAGCCATCACGCTGAAAATCACTTACTTTTGTATAATACATGTTTTTTTGGCACATTATTAGCTATAACTTCAAAACCATTTGTCCGATCCAAAATTTAATATTTTTATCTAAAAGCTAGTTAAATGTACTATTAGATCCTATATATGTAACTCATAATTAACACCGTAAAATTAACACCAGTCTACTGAACATTTCATAATTTACATATTTCACCAAAACATACACATTTAGCGTGCTAGCTTGGGTGGTTTACAGGATTTAATATAATTTACATATTACATAATATATATATATATATATATATATATATATATATATATATATATATATATATATATATATATATATATCATCTGATAGCGAATTTAATCAGCTTTGAGATAGAAAAAAGAAATTTGGGATCGAACAAATATTTGAGGAGTTAGAGTGACAAACGTGCCAAAAAAACACTTGGATTTTACAACAGTACGTTTTTATTAGCGGGCTGGCATGTACATTTTACGGGGTTTGATTAAAAACAAGCAAACTTCATATTCGGATTCAGCACCCCAAAAGACATAAAGATCCGTTGAGAATAAAAGCTCCGCAGTTTTTTCTTCTGCAAACCCTTATTTTACTGGACTACTTGACCTGTTTTTGCTAATACTTTTTTTAAATATTATTTGTTCAGAAAAAAACATAACACTGTAGCTAAAACGCAAAAAGGTTTTTCCAATATATACTTACAATCTTAAGTAATAATATAATATGGTTAGTAGCTTTAACTTTTATAGAAGAAATAAATATGTTAAATTAGTCCTGCCCTATGATATAAATTATAACCTGTAACGATGAGTATAATTTTAGTTAACTACTTGTAATATACATTTGCGCTAAATTGAAATATTTATGCCATCATTATATTCAGAATGAATCCTTAACTTTTTGAACAGTTTTCTAGTCTTCCAAAATTCTTAACTACTAAATTTAATTTTGATATTTACCTTAATGTTGAACTTATAGGGGGTGAACTTCTTCAAATTAAAGTTGATTGTTCATATCCGTACCTGCAAAGAATCGTCGGTTAGTCGCAGTATTTACAATAAAATTTAAATTATACAAATAAAAGTATATATATTCATATTAATGATAAAAACAAATGATAAGAAATCGCTCGTAATTGTTTAATACAACTTACCTAACGATCGCTTCGAATATCTAATTTATTCGCCTAACTGCGGTTTATTCGTCTGATGAACTATTGAACCCACCAGTCTTTGCATCACATCCAATTCAATTTTTTTTAAAACTTTTTCCTTTCTTTTGATCAATTTAAATTTTTAACACCAAGTCTGGGGCACCCGTTAGTGCAATCCAAGAGGTAAAACTTCGAGATATGTATTCTATAAACTTTCGTTGGACGCTACCCCAAATACTTCAACTTACTGGCTCATATCGAAACAGAATTTATAGAATTAAATTAATTATAATTAATAATTTAATTAACAATTAATGATTGTTCGAAATAAACAAAGTTGAGAAAAATAGAGGTTTCAAACGTAATTTTTTTTCATTCGAACCAATATAGCTCCTGAATTGTAGGTCTTAGCGGGGAATGTTATATAATAAACAATATTTTTCTTTAAATTTATGATCAGAAAAATATGAGTCAATTTTCGATTCAAGCAACATAGAGCTTGAGCGTGTCAAAAATGCCCCCTTTTTTCAGAAAAAAAAAAAAAAAAAAAAAAAAAACTCCATTAATTTTATGACCGGGGAACGGTCGGTAAGTTTTTGATTCGAGCAACACCAAGCTACAGCGTGTCATAAAATTTAGGCGAAACGACACTTTCTTCACTCGAAACCAATATAGCTCCTAAAGGATTGGTCCTAGCGATGAATGTTACTCAACGAAAACATTTTTCATTAAGTTTGTGATAAAGAAACACTCTTCAAATTTTTGATCTGCGCAACCCCAACCAATGTACCAGACCAGTACGTTTTTGAGGGTGAAAAAAACTTTACAAAAAAAATATAGACACACAAAAGACATATACTTACCACAAAATTTGTATTTAACTGTCTTTTAAATTATTTTCAGTGTGTCCTTAAAAAACAAAAAAATATATATATATATATATATATATATATATATATATATATATATATATATATATATATAAATCGTTCTTAGAAAGTGTAACACTTTATTCAGCCGAGTCCTGGTCTATTAAGGAGAGCCAGGCCAAAAGACTTCTAGCCCTGGAAATGGAGTATTGGAGACGTTCCTGCGCAGTATCGCGGTTTCAGAAAGTTCCCATCACTGAAATTAGGCAGAGAGTGGAACAAATGGACAGCATCCTCCAAGCCAATGAACAAGCCTGGGGCACCCTTATGTGCAATCCAATAGGTAAAACTTTGAGATATGTATTCCCTAAACTTTCGTTAGGCACTCCTTTGTGTTAGTGGCTAATATGAGGCTAAAGTGTTTTGGGCATTTTATGAGGATGGGGAAGGAGCGATGGCCAAAAAGAATTTTTAAAGGAGCCCAGAAAGAAAACGGAAGAAAGGTCGCCATAGAAGACATTGAGGGCGTCATTAAATAAATGATGAATAGGGGATTTTGTGAGGGTGACAGACAAAAATGGAACCAACTTATTTTTAGTGAATATATATAACATACTGCTTTAAAAAAGTCTTTAATAAAAAAAAATTATTTTAATCTCTCCTTATTCATCAGTGGAATCAAGAATCGACATTTGAAATCGGCATATTGTTAATTTGTACATTATTTAACAATTTTAGAGTTTAGGATAAAAACGAGACGCGTTTATATTTGATGCACACTCTAAACACATCTCATTTAATCCAGGTTACATGTTATTACATTGACTATGTAACGGAACATGAAGTTCCATGAGCATGACCGAAGATTATACGAGTATATCTGTACCTCGGAGGTAAAGAACACTACTACGGGAGGGCAGTTTGAATCGGTTTTATTTTTAAAAGATTTCTTTTCCTGAACTGTTTAAAGTATTTATATGAACGAAATGAATCACTAAGGCTAGAATAGGTTGGTAATCCGTCCTTCCAGCCCTGATTGGAGTACATTAAAATTTTATTCCCTCCCACCACAAAAAAAAAAAATATAAATAAATAAAACATTTTTATGTAACTTACCTTACACCTAATTGGTCTAGGAAATGGAATTCTATGCCTCTATTTAAAGTGAAAAAAGGTGAATACGAATACGCAATAATGTATTTTTGGTAAAAAATGGGCATGGTGTTGTATACCTCCGAGTAAGATTGGGCGATAGTCGATAGTTAGCACTATCGATAGCCCAATGCTGTCGATAGTTTTTCGATAATTGCTTCCTTTTTTTCCCAAAGCTATTCAATAAAGAATTTCAACTAATTTAATTAAATTCAATTACCTACTTACTATTTGAAATTTGCAGGATTATAAATCATATGATTTTTGATGAGAAAAAAAACTCATTTATTTGAATTTTAGAAACGCTACTGAAGAGAAAACGCTACACAAAATTTTTGAAGAATTGTAGAAAAAGATCCTTAACTAAACAGCTTAACTTCCTCTTATAGTTAAACCTATTAGACCTAGATTATAAAAACCTAGAAGAGCCAATGATCAATACAGCCAATTTGGTTTGTTTGCGCAAGTGTGAGACTACGTGTCCTACCCAATATAATGTAATTAATAATTTCGGAGAATTAAATAATGACACGTCCGGTGCGGCATTAAAGTTATACTGAAGAACTCGACACTGGACAGAGACAGATCAGCATAATTCCAAGAGTTTCAAAACTTGAGGGTAAAAAATATCTATCGATAGTGACCATCGATAGTCGACACTATCGATAGTGACCATCGATAGGCATGACCTTTCGATATATCGATAGTAACTATCGACTATCGCTCAATCCTACCTCCGAGGTACTGATATCTGTATCTATACTATTATATAAAAGGACAAGCCATTTTCTGTTTGGGATCACTCACCGCGAAAATTACTGAACCAATCTGTGTCAAATTTTAACTATATTATCTTCATAGCTGAAAGAAGGTTTAGCAATAATAAAATTTACACATTTTTTTATAAAATCGTTATTTAAAATAATAATTACGAGGTGTGCAGTGAAGTTTGGAAATGGCCCTGTTAGTAGTGAGCGCCATTCTAGAGGGTTACAAATGTTCGATGTTATATAGAACTAGAAATTTATAATATAATTTATTTATTTTCCATTCAATTGATACTAAAAAAAGCTATAAAAATGTGGCGCGACTTGTGGATCTCAGTGAAGTTTAAAAATCGACCGATACGCGGCTCACCATTTTGCAATGGTAAAACTCTTGAACCCATCTGTACCAAACTTTAAAAAAAACATCATAAATAAGTAATGTTCATAACTCTACGAAGGTTTAGCAATCGTAAAATTTACGATAAAAAACATTTCAATGAAAGATGTTGATTGGAGAAACGAGGTTCGCTACACTGTCATATACTTTTATGGTTAGAAATTATAATCCAACCAGATGAAATAAATAAAATTAATTCTTCCGATGTCGGTCCTTTGCTTTTTGATAATATGTGTAAAATATTATTGATGGGTCTTTAGTTGTAAGCATAACATAGTCCATTATCCATAAGAGTTTCTAAATAGTCTCTGTCGATCTGGATTATCAACTCATACATTAACAATTAAATATTGGATGTAAAATTGGTTAAAAATGACTGTAATACGTGAAAATACCATTGAAGAAATAATGCTCAATTGCATATCCTAATAAAAGATTTTTATCGATAAACAAATAAAACTTAAATTATTAGTTAGAAGTATTTAAGTTCTTTACTTAAAATATCGGGTGAAGCCGCGAAGGGGGATGATATTTCATAATCTTAACAGATCACATATAATCCAGGTTACATGTAATTATATTGACTATGAAACAAACATGAAGTTTCATGAGTAACACCGAGGATTATATATAAAAATATAAATCCAGAGTTAAGTGGTTAGTTTCACGACTTATACTAACTTTTATGTTTGTTATAAATTTTATATACTTCATTAAATAGACTGCTAAGGCGAAAATCACTCTTATGCTGCTAAGAGTTTCTTATTTTATAGAGGTCACTGACTGCCCTGTAAGTTTCCCCACTTTTCTTGATCGTCTTGAGCGATAGCGAGTCTGGAACGGACACAAGATGTATTGAGTCTCTCACTGAGATCTGATCGGTTGGTCTAAATTAGATTTGGAACTTTTACAGATCGGCTTAACCTTTCTTTTTTTTTTTACTACTAAGCTACTCACATTGATTCGATGTCGACTTTCGATAATTAAAAAAATTTAAATTTTGATAACTATATCGAATTTTCAATAAGCAGGGAAAGATGAGGGAAAGGGTATTCAATGGTATTTCTACTTTCTGTCCGAATTCTAGTACATTCGAAATTATTGCTTATAATATTTCTATTTTTTTTTTTTTTTCAATGGATATGTCTCTTGGATTGGAGTCTTTATTTTTCTTGTGTAACTATAAACAAATCAATGTGATTCAAAGTAAATTTTTATTGCAGCACATTAATTAAGCCAGAAGCACTATATGCAGCTGAAGCACTGTCCATTACTAACCATGGCCCAATTGAACGGCTAGAGATCAGAGAAAGAAAAATATCAAGAAAGATTCTAGGCGCCAAATTTCATAACAACTAATTAATCCACACCAGAAATGAAACCCTTTACCAAAAAAATTGAGAAACTTTTACACACAATGAAGAAGAGAAGAATTGATTTCTATGGACACATCCTCAGAATGAACCCAAACCAGACTAAAAAAACGTTTGACTACTTCCGCAACAAAAAGACCAAACCAAATTGATTTAAGGAAACAGAGAAGGACTTAAATGAACTCCGTATCACAGAAAATGTGCTCATAGATAAAAGTGCAAAAAAAAAAAAAAAAAAAAAATAACTAAAGACAAAAAAAAAAGAGAGGTTCCAATTCAAAATCAAAACAAAAGGAACAATCCAAATCTCTGAAGAGGAGAGGAAAACAAGATCAGAAAGAATGAAGCAATTCTGGGTTGAAAGAAAGGCACAGAGCATTCAGAAGTGATTGGTTCAACGTACCCCTAAGTCGGGTGAAACGAAAAAAATAATAAGAAGAACAAGAAAACCATTATCTGGCTGCAACAATTACCATAATGTATAAGCTTGTCTACAACTGAATTTTAGTCAATCACCCTATATATTATTCAGCAATATAAAATGTAATAAAACTTCGCATTTGAAATATTTTCTAAAATATAATATTCTCTTTTTCTGTTGCTGGTTCTACATTCTCGAATAAAAATAATATTAGAGAAACATAAGTCCGAAAATGTGGAATATCAGTTTGTGCCGAACTAAATTAGCGACTGGAAATGAGTAACAGGAATGTGGTCGAGGGGTAGGAAACCACGGTGAGGGGCCATCCGATTGATTGGGCTACGTCCAGCGGTACCTCTGCACATCATATTCCAAGATCGGGAGTACCAGCATATGCTTACAATATATATATAATAAGTGAACATAAATTTCAATGGCAGGTTTTGAATTCATTAAAAAGTATTTTTTATGAGAATAAAATAAATGTATTTTATTTGAAACGTTTCCAAGTGTTAGTAATAGTTAGTGGTTCCAAAAAAAAAAAAAAAAAAAAAAAATGATTTCAAAAACTATAACTAGCAGAATAAAATATGTCACCTCATCTTTCCGTTGAAAAAAACCTCTCATGTACAAACCTATCATTTAACCTATTTTGGCTCATGGTCCAATACCAAACGCATTGGATCATTTCTATCCAAAATCCTCCGAACTGTAGTGAATGCTCCTTACTATGTCCTCGATCTCATACCTCTTTGATTTTTAAAATTCCATCGTAACCTTTCCTGCCATCCCAACCCTGTGGAGTTCTTGCACTGGCTAGCTTCTCTAGTCATGGTCTGAATGACTGTGCTCTCACTCAGCCTCTACTGGGTTTTTTACACCGGTGACGCAGCTGAGAGAGAGGAACTGGGAACTCTTCGTATCTGGCTTGTCCCTCCAGAAGTGGAGGGAGGGCTCTGGTTGGGGATCCCTAGGATGAATATATAATGTAAATAAAGTATGATTGTATTTTTAACTTTTAATTTAATTTTGTTTTATTTTTACTGTTACTGTTATTTCTTTTCTTTTTTTTAATTTTAATATTATAATCTTATTTAGCGTAGTTCTTTAATCACTCTGTTCTCTTTTTTTTTTTTTTTTTTTATTCTTTTTCATTTTTTTTTATTCTATATAATTTGTGAGTGTAATCATAAAGCCATCTATATTACTTATTACCCACATATGTGGCTGATTGTAATAACTACTCAATAAAAGGAAAATAATAAAATAAAATAATGTCTCCCTCATGCCAACCCATGCAGTGGGTATCAATTCGCTGATTGTAATATTGTATAATAGGAGCACATAAAAGTTAAAATAACAAAACAACATTAATTGTTGCCCAACCTTCTGGTCTTAGAAACATTTTTCTCCGTCATCTTGAAGAGTGAGGTACTAATTTTGATCAATCAATAACATTCAATGAATGTTTTAAATAAATATTTATAAGTTCTGAAAAAATGCCACTTCAATATCTGAGCATCTGTGACTATTGCACTTTTTCTCAACATCGATTTGTACTTGAAAACGATTGATGAAGCCGAGAAAGGAACGTTGGGATCTCTTTGGGTACGGCTCTATTACCCCAATAAGTAAAAGGACGGTCATGATTATAGGTTTCAAAGTATGAGTGTTTTAAATTTTATTTATACAGTTTGATTATCTTTTTTTTTTAATTTTTTTTTTAAATATATTTTATTTATACCGTTTGATTATCTTTTTTTTTTAATTTTTTTTTAAATATATTGTATTTATATATTTTTGCACTGTACATACTTGCAGTAGAGTAGCTCAGTGGTTAAGGCTATACATTTCTATCTCCGGTTAAAAGCAGAAAATTAAGTATATTCTTCTTCAGTCGTAGGTAGACTTCTGTGCCTGGAGACCCTTCTGTGTCTCACAGCCTCTATAAAGTGGATATCCTTAATTGGAAATTATGGTGGTTGGGCGTCATTGCTGACCACATCACCTCCTTGTTCAACCGTTGGTCACGAAACAATTCTTACCAAGTACTACACCCAAGACCCTTTATCGGTTGTAGTCGTACAGTTTTTTATTTATTTTTTTATTTTTTATTTCTTCTTTCGAGTTTGGCAATCTGTGGACCACGTTTAACTTACAATGTATCCTTTGCTCTTCCGTTCTTTCCAATATTTCTTCATTACCTCTGCCTGGTGTTTTCTCCTTTCATCCGACCACCGCCTACCAATTCGTGTCTTAACCATTTCCGGAAATTTGATCATGTTGACTGCTGTCCGAAATTTGTCTCTGTCCAACATTGAATTCCACAGCATATTTGTCGCCATCATATCTTATTTTACCATCCGTATCCATGTATTCTTTTTCTGTTTTTGGAGGCTGTGTTGGAAAATTATCTTTGTCAGTGTTTTCTCATCGAATGTCCATAAAATGTCAATCTACGTTTCCTAATTGCATCACTTAATTTTTCAATTTTATTTTTTATTTATTTCCATATTACTGTTTTGTTTAAAACCTTCTTAAGTCTTTCTTGGGCCCAATATTTTCCTTAATATTCTTCTCTCCTTCCTTTCCATATTTTCAATTTCTCTTTTTTTTTTGAGAAACAACAATTCAGAAGCATATCAGCTTTCAGGACAAAGAACTATTTTATAGAGATTTGTTTTATTATATATATCCTTAGTTTTTTGGAAGGCATTTTTAATTACTATACTTTGTTTATTCCAAAGTATTATACTATTTATTTATATTTATTATATATTGCACAAATTCATTCACATAAATCTCTATTACTTGTTGCCTTTGAGTTAGGTAGGTAGTAACATTTTGCCAATTAACGCGGTTTTCAAAAATATTAACTTTTCATTCCAATTCATCAGTGGAAAGTAAGACATGTCTGTAAAACCATCTATGTTTGTTAAATAAAAGGCCGTTTTTCAATTTTTGTAATCTAGCATCAGAGCCTAAATCAAGTAGACAGAAATATTCCCAAGAACCAACTGGTGCTGATCTAGGATAAACTTCACTGACCATTTAGCAAATACAAGTGATCTATATTTGGTTCTCCACGGCACGAAAAGTTTACAAGTCGTGTTTACACCTTGTTCAATCTGTTTTACAACGGAATATCAGAACGAAACGAGTGTAAACAACAAGTGTTAGGATTTTTTAACACGTCACTAAAATATGTACAATAGGTCCATTCTTTAGAGATATATAGTACATGATGTGTTGAGTATGAGAGATAGCAGCAGTCATTAGTAGCACCACTTCTTATATATGAGCCGCTAAGAATGAAAGTGGTGTAAGTCAAGTTTTCTTCATTTCGAGAAAATAAAGGTTTTGCAAATGTTCTTATTA
Organism: Euschistus heros; assembly: GCA_003667255.2. Lineage (NCBI taxonomy): Eukaryota > Metazoa > Arthropoda > Insecta > Hemiptera > Pentatomidae > Euschistus > Euschistus heros. Next base: position 53,629 of record RCWM02000133.1, on the reverse strand, counting down.
AAAATAACATAACCAAGATAGAATGGACTGTGTTTCAATTTTAGATAATAGTTTAAAGTTTAAAAAAAATGGTTGGTGCAAGTTTTAATAATAATTTATTAATTGATTTTTTATTTTTTTTTTTTATTGATTGCTTTAAAGTATAAACTTTATGGCAATTGAGTTAGCATAACAATAATAATTACATAATAGTAAATAAACAATAAGTACAAATAGAAGATTGGCCTTAGGTTTACTATACAGACATCGCCAAGTTTTGCATCTTTCATTTCCAAATAAAGTTCCGAAATGTCAATTTTAACTCTGTTACAATCAATGAAGCTGATGATGTTGCGATATGTGGCGACTCCACCGGCTTTGCGACTTGATGATAATGATACCGCTACCGATGATGTAGTTGCGATTTATCTGCTCTTAGCGGTATTACAATATGATCTCAGATCAAAGCTAGGCACATTCACTGGGATGGGATTTTCCATTCAAGTTTTGCTGATTGCCAAATAATCAGATCAGTTGGTGATTGTATCGGTAGAGATGTCTTTTTAATGCGCGGCCAAGCTTTGTGCATAATAATGTCAAGCGATAATTAGTATAAAACAAAGCTGATCAGGAACTTTCACGTTCCCGGCACTGCTTGATTCGGTCATATGGTGTTTTATTACACTCGATTGTTATTGAGAAGCCCTTTCCAACCGTATACGATCTCTGTATTTGGTTTTGGCTTTTCGACGCGTATTGGCCGACTTTATATATTTTTGATAATATTCTAAAACCTTATTACATTTACTTTAAACTAATGTTGTTTATAGAATCAATAGATGTTGACGACAGCTGACGAACATCGTAGGTTCTCCGAGTCAAAAGTTATACTAATTGCAAATCTAGATACGCAGCAAAATAACCTCAAACCTGGGGCGCTTCCCCCTCTACCGCGCGCGATGTTTCATAGTTTTCGCTTATCATAATAAATTCTTTGATCCTTTAGCTATTCAGTGATATAATTTAATTTTGGATGTTGAGGATAGATTCGAAAATGCAACGCCAACCTGGATCCCCCGATTTTGTTATCATTAGGTTTTTTTTTTTGGATTAACCCCGTATGGTAGCAAATTTAAAGACATATTCAGGTCAAAATAATGTTTACGCTCTGAACTCGATTAACCGGGTCTTCTATTTTAACATGTAATGTGTTTTACCCGTGACCCAATTGTTCAAAAGCGATACGTTTTGGGAACGCGAGGGCGTTACGCACACTTTGACAAGCTCTAACTCAGTTGGTGATGCTAGGATCAAAAATTTGATCGAAGTTTCGGGATTAATAATTTAATGAATGTTTTTTGTTCTGTAAAATTTTGTGTTAGGAACAACCTGTTAGGAGCTATATTGGTTTGAATGAAAAATGTCACATTTGAAACCACTATTTTTTAAGTATTAGGGTGCTCTAGCTCTGTTGGTGTAGCTTTTAACTTCAACTTTATTATCAGGAATTATTTATCGTTAGGGCCTTCCTTTTAGGAGCATTATTGGTTTATTGAAAAAAATAAAACATATGATTATCGACGGTTACTAGGGCAACCCTTAAAACATGTTGCATGTTTTTCTTTCTTTAGCCGAAAGGCTTAAGAGGGTCATTTTTATTTTATTTCATTATGCATTATTATTATTATTATTTATTTTTTATAAAATATTCGATGGTCAAACAAGACATTAGCCATTCTTTTTACGAGCATTCTGGATAAGAAACTTTTAGATAATCTCTGAAAGGCGAAGCTGCTGCGACATCGATTGATTTGATGACTTTCAGACAATGGAGAGATCGTGCGTCGGCAGATAAAATTTCAGGTCTTAAATAAAAGAAAATTAGTGATTTTTTCACTTTTGATTCGCGTTAAAAATAAGGTTAATTATATTATAATTGCATATATAATAAGCGTTATTTTCTTATTAAATAGATATATGCACTACATCATATGTACTAGGTTATTTTTCCTTATGTATTTCCTTTAATTTCATGGTGTCTTGTATAACCGAGGATTTGATCTCCCGTCCCCTTTGATAGAGTCCCAAGTATGAAAGCATTTTAATATTGCGGCGTTTATAAACAAAAAGCACTAAATGCATCTATGAATGGAAAACAATGAAGTTAAAAAATATATATTTCAAATTCCTCTACTGAGATTTATAACCAATACCTGAAGTAAGTGTATGAAGTAATCAATCTAATGCTTTTATAGAAAATTACCCAACGGCGGCACTCCAATAAGAGATTTTTATAGATGTCTCTGGGCAATTTTATTTCAGACGCCTATGAGGATTGTCGGGAATTGAGTGAGATTTAGACTGAGGATCTAGAATAAACTCCCGTTTTATGGGTATATCGAGTTTATCGTGAGACAATGGGTGTCTGGTTCGGGTCAAATTAACGACATATGGGGCACCTGTTACATTTTTAATTTATTACCTATCTTCTCATTAATTTTAGCTAAAAATTAAGGAATTTATTACCTTCCTAGGAAGTTTAATGGAGTATTTAAGGAATTAAAAATACATATATTTCTAATGTGACACAACTCAAAAATCTGTATTTTTAATTTATCATCATATTATGTTTATTTATCATACTGTTCTATGAAATGTCAAAAATGTATCAGATTAACTTTAAATCCCACCTGATATATCTCAGATTAATAGATTATAGAAGTTGAGATTAATAGATAATACAGGTACACTTCCGATATTTCATAGAAGACTAAAAATTCTACTTTTATATTGTAAAATTAAAAAAAAAAAAAAAAAAAAAATGAATAAAGAAAGATTAACATGTGTCCCCTTGACCGTCAATTCTCATAAGTTTTTTATTCTATTTCGCTTACCTGAGATTCATTGGTCTGTAAGAGATAAATTTTCAAATTAAATGGCTTAATCCTGCTGACCGTATATGCCCTCATGTTCTTGATTTTGTCCCGTTTACCTGTTTGATTTTAATTTTTTTCTATTTAAATAACAATTAATGATTATTCGTAATACACAAAGTTGAAAAAAAAAAACATCGGTTTAAAACGTGAATTTTTTCATTCAAACCAATACAGCTCCTAAAGGTTAGTTTCTATCTTGTTATAGAACAAAAACTATTTTCCATTTAATTTCTGATAAGGCAACTTTCAGCAAAATTTTGATACGAGCAATACCATCAGAGCTAGAACGTGTCAACAAAGAGAAACACATAAAAATAGATTTCTACCGTAACTTTTTTCATTCGAACCAATATAGCTCCTAAACGGTGGGCCCTAGAGACAAATACTATATAAAAAAATAATTTCCATAAATTTATGATAGGTGGGATGTCGTCAAATTTTCGATCCAAGGAGCACCAATTGAGGTAGAACGTGTTTAAAAAAAGCCCGTTCATTTAAAAATAGCGAGTTCAAACGTGGGTTTTGTCATTCAAAGCAATATAGCTTCGAAACGGTAGGTTATGGTAACTGATTCTAAATTGTAGCCGGGAACGTAAAAGTTCCTGTCACCATTGTTTTATACTTATTACCGTCATTAATGCACAAAGCTTGGTCGCTCACTCAGAAGACATCTCTGCCGATCTGATTATTTGGCTTTCAGCGAAACTTGGATGGAAAATTCCATACCAGTGAATGTGCCTAGCTTTGATCTGAGATCATATTGTAATACCGCTAAGAGCAGAGAAATTGCAACTACATCATCAAGTCGCAAAGCCGGTAGAGTCGCCATATATCGCATCACCAATAGCTACACTGATTGTAACTTATTTAGAAATAAAAGGCGCTAAACCTGGTGATGCCTGTCTAATAAACGTAAAGGCCAATGGAATCTTCGAATTCGTACTCGGGTGTGTGTATATCCACCGGGGCACAGCGTTACCAGAAATTGAACTACGTTACGATCATTGTTAAAATATACCAAAAACATCGCTAAAACTGTACTAATTTACGAGCCTGATCTTTCTAAACCAGTTATGATAGTTGGAGACTATAATGTTAATGTCTCATAAAACCGTTCATTGCCCGACTCCATGCTTTGCAAATTCAATTTGTATTATATTGAAACTTCTCCAACAACGTTAGATAATATCTGTATTGATTTAACGTTTTCTAGAAATCTCGATGTATCTTGTATAACATTTGTGTCTTACTTTTCGTATCACAGACCTATAATTAATAAAGTTATATTGTAACACAATAAGTATTTGTTTCCTTGTTCTTATCATAACTACATAAATAAAAATATTTTATTTAGAAAATAAAACACATTACGTAAACATATTCACGTCCATGACACAGCCACACCCGTTTTTTTTTTTTTTGTTTCTTTTGTGAATTTTTACCTCTCAGCGATCCATTTCCGGGTTTCACTTTCGTTTTTTTTTTTTTTTTAGTTCACACTTCTCTGTGCGTGGCCCGTGATAAGAAAGCTATACTTCCAAATAAAAAAATGTACTCTGTTTTTCATAAGGATATGTTTTAAACTGGTGATTGTTTACTGTTAATTATAATGCTATTGCATTTATCTCTTCAATATTTATCAACGAAGTTAACAACAAAATTTATTCTTTTAAACTTTTTTCTCCTATTTTGAGATGCACCCAATTGGGCATTAGGAGATCCTTGAGGTATTCAGAGCAGTAAATTCTTTCATTGAGGGAACCTGATGGAGGAGCTTAGGGTCGAGGACAAAGATCCTTCCACTCGGGAGAAAAGAAATCCCTCTTCAGAAGAATTTTAAGCGATTCAATCTCCAGCCCAAGTCTGTGTAGTTATATTATAAACGATAAAAATTTAATTAAAAAAAAAAAAGAAAAAATTAAAAGAAACAATGCTGAAAATATTATGATAATACAATTTCGTTCGTTTGAGAAATGGACAATATTTGATTGAGTTAAATAATTATTAAACAATGCTAGCAGAATCAATACAAAAGTTACGATCAGATTCAAGGAAAATTTATTTTCTTTATTTACTATAATTTGAACAGGAAACGAGTTGTGTATCTTAAATGGAGACTGAGATACATGCAATAACAGTTAACAGCTCTCAGAGATAATACTGTAGAATTCATTTTTTTCAAACCAATTTTTTTTTAAATTTTCACCAAACATGTGTTCGCCGAACAAGACATTGGCCATTCTGGAGAAGAAACTTATACCCAATATCTAAAATGCGAAGCTGATGCAATAATATTCGATTTGATGGTTTTCTGATAACGAAGAGATCTACGGTGAAAGAGTGAATATAGATACTTAAAAGAAAGAAAATTACTGATTTTTTTTTTTAAGCTATAAACTCCTTAGATTTGCATTTATAATGATATACATTTAACATTTATTTAGCCATTTTTTGTTTTTATTAAATATAAATATGAGATGAAATAGTGGTAGAGTCTATAACAAATGTTAACATAAAAAAAAAATATTCCAAGTTGTATGCTTGTAAATTATTGAAAAAAAAAAAAAAATAAATAAATTTCTCTCCATCTGACCTTTGACTTTATTCTCTTAAATATTGAATACTTTGTCTCTTAAACTTCTTCGAAGGTGTTTTAAGTACCTTAGTCCAGTCAATGATTGATAAAATGAGGGAAGTAAAGTACTTGAAATAGGCGATAGTTTTTATTTCACGGTTTTGTTAGGAGTAGTTAAAGGGTAATCATACTAAAGTCACCACTCCTGGGCTGAGCATACAGTGGGGGGAGGGAAGAACAATTATCGGGTTTTTTCAGACTATATCTCGAAAACGGTTGACTCTAGAAAAATATATTTTAAATCAAAATTAAAGTTAATTAAACCTCCTATAAAATTGTTCCTCTATATATTTGTCGATATTTTAACTGCTTCCAAGATATACCAGGGTGTCTACTAGTCGGGAAATTCGGGAATTTCGTGAATTTACAGAAAATTTGCGAAAGTCGGGAAAAAGTCGTCGTTAATGCTAAAATTTTTAGACTTTTTCCAGTTTTTGCTCAATATGTGAGCTAAGGAAGCGTCTGATAGGTATAGTCACACCACATACTTTTAAAGTGAACTAAATTTGCTACAATTTGAGATCAGGGTGAGCTCCATATTGCCATTGGAGCTCCATATTGCTATTGGTTCCCAAGATACAGGGATATTATCATCGAAAAGAGGCCATTTTTTCCCAAAAAAGCTATTTTTTTTTTTCGATATGGTCACTTATTTTGTGAAATATCTCCTGAAATACATCATTTGAGACCAGAATGGTACCTGTGGGCCCAGCGGTTCTCTCAAATACGGCAGATAACAAAAAACAGTCAAAAGTGGGTTCTGGGGGAAAATAATGTTCTGTCTTTTTATTGTTTATTTATCAATAAAAATTAATTTATTTTTGTTATTTGAAATAATTGATTCATGAAAAAGAAAATCATTCTCACCTCACTTTTCGCTAAACGGTCGGGGCCGGCACTAGGTTTGCTTCTTCTGCACTCAGAAGAATAGTCAGAAACAAATTTATAGAGCATTAAATTAAATTTAATTGTATGTATAACTTTCCTACTTTATTTTTAACTGGATCTCAAAAAGTTCAACATTTTTTTACAGTTAGAACATTTATTTAAATGTTTAAAAATCAAAAAATTATAACGAAAATATTTACGTGTACTAGGTAATTATAATTAAAAAGTTAATTATATAATAAAGAAAAATAATCATTCAAAGTTTGTCATCGACACATTAAAGCAAATCAAATTTGCAACAAATTTGATTCTACTCATTTTTTTTTTTTTGCGCAGTCAGTAGTGGGGGAGGGAAAAATACAATATTTAGTTGAAAACTGTATAACTTCACATTAAACTTACATTTTAATAATATTACATTTAAATCGGTTCAGCGGTTTGGCCACTACCAACGCCTAAAGATTGGCTAAGTTGCGGTAAGTAACACATCGCGAAAACACGTTTGTTACTTTTTTGGCTATAAATCTATAGTTATTTGTCTGATGCAAATTTCTTTTTTTCATCTGAAAGCTGGTCAAATTTGCAATGAGACCTCTTATATGAAATGTGTTTTAAATCCCATGAAATACCCACTCCAGCACGCTGAGCATCCCATACCCTTGTGAAAAAAACTTTTTTTCAGTACAATCCTCGTAAATAGTTTCGGAGTTATAGCGAGAAATATACTGAAAAAAAAGTGGATTTCACAAGAGTATGGGGTTCTTAGCGTGATGGCGTGAGTATATCATGGGGCTTGATCAAAATTTCATATATGAAGTCTCATAGTAAATTTAACCAGCTTTCTGATGGAAAAAGAAAAGAATATTCTGATCGGACATATATTTTTGGAGTTATTTTATCCGACAACCTCGTGTAACTTAACTATTTTCAAACCGAATGGCAATACTCGACATTGATGCGTTTCTTGAAATTTATCTAGAGTAATCTGAAATATAAATTTTTTTTTTTTTTTTTTATGTTTTTTAACTGTGATATGTTCAGTATCAAAGTATGCATCGATAAATTTGTTTAGATTAATATTGAAACACCATTAAAATATCGATTGGCTAGAATTTCTAAAAAAATTTTTGAAAAAGTCGGGAATTTCTAGAAATATTCTTGAAAAAGTCGGGAATATGTCGGGAATTTTGATAGCTGAAATTGGTAGACACCATGTATACGTTATTGATAATCGATAATTTTCGAAACAAAAATAATTTTTAAATCACTTTTTTTCAAACATTTGCTTCAAATGCCAGGAAAAAAAAAAAAAAAAAAATATATATATATATATATATATATATATATATATATATATATATTATTTTATTTTTTGAAGAGAACATTCATCCCCGGAATTACATCGCGATTTGCGAGTGCCCGGGGGTTATGGATCACTGAAGAGAGGGGATTTGCCTGGTTCGGATACGACCCCGGTGGCCTAGTTGGATAAGGCGCCACACTAGAGAGGTGGAAACTCGGGTTTTTGACCGGGTCAAATCTTTTCTCTTCAAAAAATAAAATAATATATTTAATAATAATGGGTAATATCAAGAAAAATTACATATATTTAAAACGGTGACGGATTGTCACGAGATCCAAATTTAAATGTAATGTTCAATATGAACATTCATCCCCGGAATTACATCGCGATTTGCGAGTGCCCGGGGGTTATGGATCACTGAAGAGAGGGGATTTGCCTGGTTCGGATACGACCCCGGTGGCCTAGTTGGATAAGGCGCCACACTAGAGAGGTGGAAACTCGGGTTCGAATCCCGACCGGGTCAAATCTTTTCTCTTCAAAAAAATAAAATAATATATTTAATAATAATGAGTAATATCAAGAAAAATTACATATATTTAAACGGTGACGGATTGTCACGAGATCCAAATTTAAATGTAATGTTCAATATGAACATTCATCCCCGGAATTACATCGCGATTTGCGAGTGCCCGGGGGTTATGGATCACTGAAGAGAGGGGATTTGCCTGGTTCGGATACGACCCCGGTGGCCTAGTTGGATAAGGCGCCACACTAGAGAGGTGGAAACTCGGGTTCGAATCCCGACCGGGTCAAATCTTTTCTCTTCAAAAAATAAAATAATATATTTAATAATAATGAGTAATATCAAGAAAAATTACATATATTTAAAACGGTGACGGATTGTCACGAGATCCAAATTTAAATGTAATGTTCAATATGAACATTCATCCCCGGAATTACATCGCGATTTGCGAGTGCCCGGGGGTTATGGATCACTGAAGAGAGGGGATTTGCCTGGTTCGGATACGACCCCGGTGGCCTAGTTGGATAAGGCGCCACACTAGAGAGGTGGAAACTCGGTTCGAATCCCGACCGGGTCAAATCTTTTCTCTTCAAAAAATAAAATATATATTTAATAATATGAGTATATCAAGAAAAATTACATATATATATATATATATATATATATATATATATATATATATATATATATATATATATATAATTAAAGTAAATTTAATGCTCTACAACATTCATTTTGACATTTTTTTCTGAAAAAACGATCGCGAAAGGCACCAGAAGCAAATTTTTACAAAAAGTGAGGTAAACATTCCTTTTTTTCTTATTTAACGTATATCTCGGAAACCGTTAAAAGTTCGACAATTATGTACAGTATCAATTTTAAAGGGAATTTAATTAGCTTCAAATTTTATTCGAGCCCACTGTTTTGCAAGATATAATAAAAAAAGGGGATAAAAGAATAAGTAAAAATAATCGCATATTTCATGCACCCTACAATATGTTTATTGACTGGACTACCTTATCAGTAATGTAGAATATAGATTAGTCGCTACAGGTTCACAAACTATACTCTAATTGGATTCCTATCTGCGCTAATAGTTCCCTTATCCCTTAAAGCTTTTTCTATATAATAATAGTATAGTTTATTAGTTAGACATTATACAGAAATATTGCAGTTCATACCATACCAGGTTTAAATATGTTGGTATACATAAATTGGCTACAAAGTTACTTATTATCACCATTTTTTTTAAATTTATGAATTAAAAATATAATAAAAATCATCAAATATGATCTATCTACTATAATACGCGTTGTTGCAAACCGTAATTAAAACCATGAACCCCTTGACGCTCTATACTAGTGCCATCTAACGACGTACATCCAAACCCTCAGATTCAATGGCAATGATAAATCGGCTAAGTTCCATTAATTATAGCCGTCTAGGATTACCTAGTCTATCCCGATAGAGGTCGTCCCTGGGCTAGGCCTGGGAAATAGTCTAGAGCCATAACTCTGTTATATTGATTAATAGAAGCATTGGAGAATATTTTTTAAATCTTGTGCTAGCTCAACCATGAATGATTAAACAAAATAAAAAAAAATATTCTGGGATTGTTGTCTCCTAGGTACCACATGAATTCTTGTTTTTTTTCATCCTTTTGTTGAATAGAAAAATAACAAATTATTAGATTATAAAAAGTGGGATTTATTAACTCTGCAGATAACACCCGCGATTTTACCCTTGTTAGTAACAATATATAATAAAAAAAGGGGAATGCATAGAAAAACAAAAACAAAGTAATATTTAAAAAAAATTAGCTGCCCCCTTGAGCCTGTTGGCTGAAGAAAGAATAGCATGAAACATGTTTTAGGGGTTCCCCTAGTAACAGTTGATGCTCATATGCTTTCTATTTTTTATTTCGCTTACCTGTGATTCATTCATCTGTAGGAGATAAATTTTTAGATTAAATGGCTTAATCCTGCTAATCGTCTATGCCCTTTTTTTTTTAGTTTTATTTTCGTTTATCTGTAAGATTTTAAATAATTTAAATTAAATTACCAATTAATGATTATTGGTAATAGAAAAAAATGAGTTTTAAATGTGATTTTTTTCCACCAAACCAGAATAGCTGCTAAACAGTAGTTCTTAGCGACAAATGTTATCTAACAAAAAATATTTTCAATTTAATTTTCTAATAAAATAACTTTAAGTAAATTAAACTTAAAAATAGAGGTTTCAAAATTGACAATTTTTTTTTTAAACAAACATTTTGAATAGCCGAAAGGGATCGAGAAAGATAGTTCAAATTCAGGTTAATTTTTTTTATTTCGAATTAAGAGAGACAGAGTCAAAAGGAGCTTACTCATAGAACCTGCTTCCTAGTCTAAATAGAAGAGTTGAACTCCTAACGGCTCCTACTCTCTTAATATCAAACTATCAAACTAAGCGTAATGCCCTCAGGTTTCCCAAAAACGTATCGCTTTTGGTCAACTAAGTCACCGATAAAACATGTTTCATGTTTTTTAAGGAAATAGAAGCAAATATATCTCCCAACATTAATTTTATATTTCAATTTTTTGATTTCCGTGTAATACATAATAATTTCCTTATATAATATAATATAATAAAATAATGTTTCATGTTAAAAAAAATTAATTTCATGTATATAAGTTTACCCCATTAAGGAAGTTTCTAATGACTGAAGATATTCTTAATATACGTTTATAATCAAAATTAGCAAATATGACATAAAGTTAAGTACCCCTTCTAATTACCTTAGGAAACAAAAAATGTTTTAGATGTTCATGTTCAAATCCCGAAATCTGCCTTTATGCTGAGCCTTTTTGTGGACAATATTTTTATATGAAGTTTTTCCATTATGATTCAGTTTGGTTTTCTAAACAATAATATCTTTGCTTATGATTATATTTTGTCCAGCTCTATTTTCTTTGTTCACCTTTTTTCAATAAACTTCATTTTTTTTTTCAATTTTTTAATATCTTAAAGGATATTGAACAGTTGATAGAAACACAACAAATCACAAGTAGACCTGTGTTTCAGCCAGAAACTACACTGAAAATGCGTGTAAAGATTTATGTAAAAAGCACACTCTACGCCTCAGAGGTTTTCTTTTTTTTGAAAAGTAGATTATTACTGATTTCGAGAAAGCCAGAACGAGATAATTCGAAAAATAACAGAGACAAGATTGACTGTAGATATCGTAACTAGTATTTGGTGGGTGGTTTTAATAGCTATTAAGTTTCTAAAACATCACTTCGTATCTTAGCCGTATAGTGATGTTTAATATCAAAAGGTATAATATAAAATGTCGAAATTGAAATTAAAAACATAAATGATTTTAGTATAAGAAGATTTATCTAATTTAGGAGGTGCTGAAATACGTGATTAACAGTAGTGCAGGTAACTTTGCGAGTAGAGATGTGCGAGGAGTTCCAGAACAAGACAGCACGAATAATAAAGGATTTTAGAAGAAAGCATTCCTATGAGAGGGTATATATTATTAAGAAGGTGATGTGTTATTCAAGAGGTGGATGGAGAAACTCAGGATAACTATATCAATAATACAGGAGGTTTCGGTATTTCAAAGACAAGAATGAAACCGAGCGAGGAGTGAAAATGAAAATCAATATACCAAAGTCATTGGAGGATAATACTTTTTTGATATGCCATTATTTAATAATTTTTGACGGACAAAGGATATCGCCTCACCAAAAATTTGAATTATCGAAATTAATACGCTTAACTTGTTGTGTAGACGTAATAATATTAATATCTGATTCAAATTCATATTATTATTTTATTTATTCTTTAAGTGGATATGTCGTTTGGCTGATAGTATATAGGTTCTATTATAACGTTTTTTTCACCTTCAAAAATTGTAGGTCTGTTGGTGTTGATATTAAAATTTATGAAGTAGTTAATATATTTCTTAAATTAACTGATGTTTTAAAGTCATATCAAATCATTTTTCAATGGTTTAATTCAGCTAAATACAGTTTTTTAAGGGTATTAAACTTTTGAAAAATATATACACAGTAGTTCACCTAAAAAATATGAGCGTATTTGGGGGTGTAGAAGGCAACACAATGCGGAAAACCCTAGAATCCCCCCCCCCAAAAAGATACAATCAACGTTAAACCAAATAAAAGCACGGGGGTGAACTGAGACGTAAATGGGAGGATTATTTTAGGGCTTATCTTGTGAATTTTGGTTCTGTTGGGTGGGATAGAGAAGAGTGTGGCTAGAGATTGGTGGATCAGTAACGAGGCTTTGGGTTAAATAAATCTTATATATATATATATATATATATATATATATATATATATATATATATATATATATATATATATATATATACATATATACATATTTTGACTGTTCGATTAGAGAAACAGTAATCTATTAATTAAATAACTAATTTATTTTTTGTAATTTTTAACTAATATTTAAAAGTAAAGAAATAATTCTGATTTTGGCTGGGGGTCTGTAGTTTTTTTTTACCCTCTATAGTAAACAGTTTGGTAATTGCTCGGATCGAAAAATTTCCGAAAGTTTCTTTAACAGACATCTTATGGAGAATATTTTTTCTATACAACAACTGTTGCTAAGACCTGCCGCTAGGAGCTATATTAGCTTGAATGAAAAAAGTAACTTTTGCCTGCATTTATTTTTTCGCACCGATCTAAAATCAATTAATGCGGTGAATTTGGAAAACATTCTTGACTGATATTCGTAAAAAAATATTATAAATTTTCTGTTTCTTTATATTAATATCTTTTACTTTGTTATGAAAATATTATTTTATTTTAAGGCTCTGAAGGCCCTTGATTGTACATTATTTTTTATTCTTAAGGGACTTGAGGTCCCACAATAAATAAATAACTTTATTATTATTATTATCTATATATATATATAAATAAATGTGTGTATGTCTGTACTCGATAGATTCAAAAACCGTACATCCAAACGCCGTGAAAATTTGGGAAATTATTAGTTATATCCCCGGGAACTTTTTTGAAAAAAATAAAATAAATAAATCAGAGTTGGCGTTCTAGGTGTATGTAAATATCAAAATAACATTTATTTTTTATAAATACTACTTTAGTGCAGGTTTTTGTAAACAATTAGCAATAAAACATATGTTCTAAATTAATCTATATTTATACTATTATATAAAAGGACAAGCCATTTTTCATTTGTTTTAACGGTACAATGTTATATAGAGCTAGAAATTGATAATAAAATTGGCTTGATTCGAATAAATTATTATAAAAAAAGCTATTAATATTTCGTGTGACGTGTGGATCCTAGGGATATTTAATAATCTAACGACATGTGGTTAGCGGCATTCTACACCAGTGTATGCAATGGTAAAATTACTAAACCCTTCTGTACCAAATTTTAACTACAAAATTATAAGAAGGTTTTAAATAGTATAGTTTTCTATAATAATAATTTAAATTCACAGTGTTAAGTGGCAGAAGTTTGTCACTCTGTCATTAACTTCTATAGTTAGATAGAAATTAAAATCCAACCAAATGAAATCAATAAAATTATTTTTGCTGCACTAAACATTATTGCCTTATCAAATTATCGATTATTTTTTTATATTGAGTTTAAAAAATGGGCAACCTAACCATAGCTTTTGATGAAGGTGTTAAGAAGATTAATATTTCAATGATTTCAAATTCATTTTAATGTTTCAGTTTTATTTAATAAATTGTACCATTGGTTTTGTGAAGAGCAGTAATATTACCAACAAATACTATAGCAGAGAATATTAACAACATTATTATTGAAAAAGTAAATTGTGACATAGAGAATATCTCTATTGATAGGGTTGTAAGCACTGATAATGCAGTCCATTATCCGCCAGAGTTTCTTCCTAAAACGTCTCTGTCCATCTAAATTACCAACTCATAGATTAGATTTAAGGATTGAATATCCAATAATGCTTTTGAGTAAAGTATTGCTATAATACCGGGTTACAGGTTTGAGTGAAAATATCTAGAAATATTGTGAAAAAATAATTTTCAACTGCATTATAAGATTTTTATTGTTAAAAAATAAATCTTCTGTTATTAGTTAAACCTATCTAAGTTACTTATATGAGCGGGCGAACCATGACTATGGATGCTAGTTATATATATATATATATATATATATATATATATATATATATATATATATATATATATATATATATATATATATATATAACAGAGTAATTAATTTTAACCTTGATGTTTTAAATAATTTATTCTATGAAAAATTAACAGAAACCGAAAAACTAACATTAAAAAAAAAAAATAATAATAATAAAATATGTTCCCAAGGGCAGTTCCGTGAAGAAAAAAATACATACGTATAATAAAATACATATGTAATAAATTGCATAAGTAAAAACAGTCTGTAACGTACTTCTGCATATATGTAGGGGTGCGACGATCTATCACACGCTTGTGTGCTAAGCTGCTAAGACATCATATCATCTACCCCCGGTAGCCATGGCTAACAAAATACAATCTACTCTACCTGAAATAAAACAGCAATGAGGACAAGCGAGGATAGAGTTGAGATTGACTGGTTTTTACATGTTCGCGGTTCTAGGAAACCGACTTATAGAGCATCCCGCCTCGGGAAATGCGACTTATAGTCTCAGGAGTAGAGTGAACAAAAACGTTACTTCGAGTAAACGGTTGTTGATTCGAGTAAACAAATACAATTCATGATATAAACGTAATCTTGAAAAGGGCTTCACTTCGACTTACGAGTTTTTCGACTTAACGAGTGTCGACTTATCGAGTTTTGACAGTAGTAGATAATACTAAAAAAAAAGTGGAAAAACCAACATTGGGAAACTCAATCAGTTTTTTTTTCTTGTTTTAAACTGATATTTCACTGGATTATTTAGACTTAGTTTAAAATTTGAGGCAATAGTTCATCTCCTACAGTTTGTATCGAGGAACACGTTGCCCTATGTTATGCTTTTGAGATAGGTTTGATTTACAACTGTTGTTGTCAGTTAATGGAAATCTGAATTGGGGGCCTAGGCCCATACCGGGTTCCAATATTCCAGTTTAATGCCTGCTACTAGTAGGATATATCAGTGGATTTAGGATAGGATGGATTTAAAATTATGTTTTATTTATACCACAAATACAAAAAAATAATGTTAACAATTAAAATTAATGTTAATACTTTGAACTACCAACTGGCAGTGTTGGGCAAATCATTGCTATTTGATAATTAATTTTCTAGAATCAATTACCTATTTTACCGTGAACTAATGATTATTTGACTGAATAAATTACTCATCAAATTAGGTGATTGATTCGAGGAAATTAGTTGGCAAACAGCTATCATCATAACTCAGCTCATTGGTAGCACTTCAAAATACGTTTTACATGTAGTGCAGGGAAATTTGACCAAAAAATTATCAAACCTTGAACTGGGTATTCAACGGAGTTTAATCAAAATTCCACATCTCATAGTAAATTAACTACGCTTTTTAGCAGGGAAAAAAGTAATTTGGGATCTGACAAATCTGGCATGGGTGCTTTACTAGACCTGATCGAAATTTTACAAATGAGTTGTGATAGTAAATTTTACCAGCTTTCAGGTTAAAAAAAAAAAAAAAAAAAAAAAAAAAAAAAAAAAAAATGAATCAGACAAAAAGTTTTGGAGTTAGAGTCAAAAGAGTACTGGAAACGTATTTTCGCGGACAAGTGCAACTTGCCGGGAATTAGCAGTATTGAGTGGCGAACCGTTTTAAAACTAATGATCTGACCAAAAAAATTAATAAAACCAAATTTGTTGCAAATTTCATATATAGAGCTTAAAGTGTGCTAAAAGTAACGGTTTCCGAATTATTTGATCAAACTGCTAAAAGCATAGAATTTTCAATCCTGTTATTCCCTTCCCAGTCCAAACCCGACGCTATTTCAAAGAAGACTTTTTACCACATTTAGAGCTAAGGGTGGTGAACAATTCCCAGCAGTCAGACCTTCTTATTTTTGGAGTTCAGGGTTCGATTTCCCTGAGGTATCCGGTTTGAGATTAATCAGCAACATATATAACATTAGTATCTTAATGTATAAATTTATTTGTGTCAAAATAAGGGTCATTGAGGATTTTGGGTACTGGTTTCAGATCTGCAAGGATGCAACATCCGTGGCCACTCCTTCCCGAAAAATTAATTTTCGTCCTTTTTAAAATTTATAACATATTTTAGTTTTTAAAAAGGACACTCTTAACGTTTAATCCTTTTTTACACGACGCTTAAGGATACTATTTTGAGATCTGTCAGGATCTATTTTTGATGGTTACAGCATAGGCCGCCATTGTTGTATCTTTGTAAATTGATTAAATATTTTTAAAAAGACACTCATTATTCCCGTTTAATCCTTTGAATTTTTGCCCTTTTGGTCATTGTGTTACATATTTATTGGGAAGTTGGAGAACAAGTTGGGAAACAATAGTTTCGTGTTTTTTTCAGTCTGTAAGGGGATTCCAAATAAACGTTTGTCCAGGTATGGGTGATTTCAATATTTCGGGACAATTCTAATTTAAAAAAATGTACACTACATAAAACATGTAAATTAATATATTCATCAATAAAGGAGTTAAATATGTAGATAATTAAATATATTTTATAAAGCATTTACTCCTTAGCATTTATTGTAAAAACATGTGGCATGTTTTGGGTTCAAGGTCCCATCATCAGACTGAAACAGTATTTACAAATCACTATAATCATTCTCAAACATTAAAACAATACAATTCTAAATTCGATTAAGCTACATTATATTTCTTTATAAATTTACCTTTAAAACGATAATAAAAAGAAGTATCAAGTATTATATTTCTTTATAAATTTACCTTTTTTAAAACGATATCAATGTAATAGATTATCGGTAAACTTTTACAGCCTTGACCACCCCTCCACCAAAAACTAAATACGATTTAAGCGACAACCGAAAATTTCTCCAATTTTCGAAAGTAAAAATTGTTTTGTGGTTTGGAACTTTTGCCTTAATTCTGCAAAAAGTCTCTTTTAATGATGGGGTTGTCGTCTTCAATCTTTTCCTTGAGGGATGTGTCAACCTTGATGTAGTATTGTCCCATCGAAAAAACAATGGATCATCTAGGGTTCTACTTGCAATGCCCACCAGATTGTTTTCTAGGTTACTATTAAGGTTATGAAAAAATGTTATGATTTGGATGATCGGTTTGGAAATCAGAGTTGAGTAGTAAGATAGTGTAAGGTAGGATCTTCTTAATTAGGCTCGGTTCTCCGCATTCTACATATAGGCTTTCAACTGGTGAAGATCTGAACGCACCAGTGCATATTCTGATTGCTGTGTTATGGATTGTATCGATTATTTTGAGAGTTGTTTCTGAAGCGGAATTATATACTATACTACCATAGATCTTGCTTCTAATATTAAACTCATTCCTGATACAACTTTAAGAATGTTTAATAATTTTTAGGCAATCCGTCTTAGCCTTTGTAAATGGACAGTCCACCTCAAGCGTTTTATTTTTCTACCAAATGTTAAGTTATTTCCATTAAAAACCAGTGTTGGATTTTCAGAGCACATTCTTTTCCTGCAGAAATGGATACATTTAGTCTGGAGGTAGAGAAAGTAAAGCCCGTGGTAGAAGCCCACAGTTCTAGTCTATTTAAGATATTTTGTGCTTTCCATTGTATAAATTTAGTGGATTTGCTTTTTATTAAAATTGTGAAATCGTCGGCAAATAGCATGCAAGTTGCTGGCTCTTCACCGACTTTATAATATCATTGATTGCTATTAGAAACATAGTAACACTCAATACAGAACAGGAATTCCGTTTTCTTGATTAAACGTTTTGGATAGCGTATCTCGAATTTTAACTATATCTAAAAACTTTTCAATATATCTGACCATTCTTCCTTCAATCCCCAATCCAAAAGATTATAAGTCTATACCCTGTCGTAGGCTTTTTCTATATCAAAGAATATAGCTATTAAATGTTCTTTTGCTTTATAGTGTCATGGATGAGGGTGTCTAGTTTGATTAAATGATCTACAGCCGAACGGTTTTTTTACAAATCCACATTGTTCGTCAGCGATTACACGTTTTTTCTTTAGATTATATTTCTTTATAAATTTACCTTTAAAACGATAATAAAAAGAAGTATCAAGTAATAGATTATTAAACTTTTACAGGCACCACCCCTCCATGGGAACATCAGCCTCGAAAACACCAAAAACTAATATACTATAGAGAACTACTCCATCATTCAATAAACATAAAAACTGCTTTAATATTAACAAAATACTATAGAGAACTATATAAAAACTGCTTTAATATTTATACTAACGAAATAAAAAAAGAAATTATTAAAGATTTAAAAGATAATATGGTACCATGCTAAAATAATAAATAAAATGTGGCATAAGAATATAAATAGAAATAATGTAAAAATTAATGAAACCAATAAAAATAATAATGAACTAAAAACAAACACAGATCATAATAGAAACACTAAAGTAATAGAACGAAAGAAAATAACGTTTAAACATAAAATAAAAAAATGTAGGCTGTACGTTTAAAAATAAAAAAAAATTAACAAGCAGTAATAATTGAATTCATGGGTTCCTCTTGGGCTGATGTTGATGGTCCGGCTATGCTGAATGACTAGAAATTTCCCACATTTCATGGTATAAGAAGGGGAAATTAAGAAATTAATTTTTATAAAAGCAAATAAACGCTAAAGCGATTTAGGTTCAAATATAACACGATATCCTCACTCAGTTGTAGGGAGTGAGTTTTAACCAAAAAAACGTTGGAATCACGTTATACACGTGGCCTATAAAATGCCAAATCATTAGGGCCATTTTTCGTTTTTCAATCTAGGTCTCCCTCTTTCTTCTAGTGTAAAGTAAAACATGGTATCTATTGGTTTTTCAGTAGAGCTTTGAATTTATCTTGAATCTCAAAAAAAATATCATGTTTTCAATGGGTTGATACACCTTAGGGAGTGTGGATGAATTAAAATACGATACTTACCGAGCGAAGTCAATGCACCTCCACTGGTCTACCAATAAACTCAGCATCTTGAAACAGATGGCAGCAGACAGGTCTACCAGAAATAGTGTTACCCTATACGAAACACCCCTCAAATTTTCCTTTTAGAAAGCGATGGTGGGATTTTCAAAAATAATTTAGGGAGTGAACTTGAGGGTTGTGACACTTCTTAATGATGGTGTATATCGTGCTAAGAAGTCTAAATATCAATCACAAAATTATTTTTGGATAAAAAATAGAAAACAATACCCCTTCATATTTTCAAACTAGAAAATAAGCGTAAGAGAAGGCCTTAAATATTTTCGAAATGTAAGCATTTTCAAGTTGTGACAACCTACGGAGTGAGTAAATGCTATACATAAACGTCATTACTCCGGTTATACAGGGTGAGTATCTCTTAGTGTAAAAAAAAAAATTGGGTGAACCTAGATCAAAAATGTAGCAAAATGCCGCAGACCTTACCTTTCTATTCCACTCCGCTGCAGGAGTACGATAAATCAAAGCCCTTTTTCAGGAAACCACGTTTTTTTCCATAAAAGCTGTAATATCTCTTACTTTGTTTAAATGTTTTTCAAATTTTGACCACATTTTCGAATTTAGCATTAAATTTTCTATAATAGCTGAATACTTGTAACCTTGAATTTTACAAACTTGGTATCTAAAAAACAGCTTTATCTTCACCTTATTTGGGGAAGTCACAATGTCGTATTTACTTCAACCCTCACCGTTTTTCAAAAAAACTATTCACAAAACGACAAATTTCACAAAAACTTGCAAATTTAATTAGCTTTCGGATGATATGTAAAACGTATTGATTTTGTTTCAATTTCACGGAGAAATTTACTTTTGAAACCGAAAAAACAAGGTGTTCTCATTTTGCATACAAATCAGTTACTTGTGTAAATAAAACATCATGACAACCCCTTAATAGAAATATGCACTTTAAACATAATAAACTCTTCATTGGAATAAAAAGCAAAGAAAAAAAATATTGTTTAATAGAAAATAAAGGAAAACTGTCAATAAAGCGACACCAGATCAGAGGATTTTATGTTATTACATTTATTTATTTATTACTATAATTTAGGATTTATTTTATTAGATTTTCAATGTAAGGTTTAAAACTAAATGATAATGAACATAAACCTCAATTTTGGTATTAGCTTCTGAATGCATCATCTGCATGGGTCTGTTTTTACAGGGAAAGCATTTCTACCGTTACATGTGGAGTATCGTTGGTTTATTCATATTTGTATTGCTGTCGAATAGTGTTGAAAAATCATAAAACTAAATGTTAATGAACATAAACCTCAATTTTGGTATTAGCTTCTGAACTTCAGGTGGAATATTGTGATGAAGTTGTGGTAGGTGAATCAAAATCCAAACTAACGATACTTGGCCATGTAAATTAAAATCTAAATTTTATGTTCAGTACAATTTTCAAAATGCCTTTGTGACTTAAATTGTACCGCAATTTTGATTAATATAATGGTATGACCGCATATATGGTATTAATGAAATATCGAGTAGGTATATATTTAAAATTATTTTTCTAGAATTATATGTTCGAAGTTGTATTGTATTGAAATACTTAATGAAAAATACTGGAAGAAAATACGCATCGTGCTCCGTTTACTTTTTTATTTTAAATAAGATTTTCTAAAATAACAGTTACTATTAATTATAAATAAGTTAAATAATACATTTGTATTATTAAAGTAAAATAAGATGAGGCTTTTATTCAGTAAATATAAGATCGAGTTTGAACAACCCTAAGGAGGGGTCCTGAGGCGGGAAATAAACACGAATCAACTGAAATTTATAGGACCACTAAAACTTCTGAAAATGTTTTTTTTTTTTTTTTTTTTTTTTTTTTTGTCGTAATATTCTCCAATCCCTCTGCAGAATGGCTCGCTTCTCACGAAACTTTTCCAATTGGAATGAGCGTAAATTCCATTTTGATTTTTATGATGTTATGGTCACTTGGGTTTCGCAATATCTTTTCCGTTGTAAAACATTAAGCTAAACTTCATCTTAAATCTTGATTCTGTTTTAAATAAAATTTATTTCGCATTAAATTGTATGAAGAGTTATAGATTCGTTTGAAAAAAAAAAAAAAAAATGAAACATAAAGAAAAAAGAAATAAATATAAAGAGAAAAAAAAAATTAAAGCTAATTTAATGCCCTATAAAATTGTTTATTTACGGATTTGTCGAACTTTCAACGGTTTTCGAGATATACGTTATTAAATACCGATATTTTTCGCAAAAGAAAAATAATTTTTACCTCAGTTTTTGTCAAACATTTGCTTTGACGTGAGGAAAAGAAATTTGGGATCTGGCAAATATGAATATAACAGTACGTTTGTTAGCTTGAGTGTTTTACTAGACCTGATGGAAATTTTATATATGAGTTTTGGTAGTTAATATTATCAGCTTTCAGATAAAAAAAAAAAAAAAAATTTTGAATTAGTTATTTTGAATCCGGACATATAGTTTCAGATTTAAAGTCAAATGAGTTCCAATTTTGGGTTTGGGGTAGTTGCACTAAGACCACCAAAGTTGTTGCAAATTTAATTTTATTTAATAACGTATAGAACTTTAAATGTTCTAAAAGTAAACAGCTAAAAACTTTAAAAAAAATGTTCCTAAAAGTAAACAGCTAAAAATGGATTTAAAATACAATTTTTAACAATTAAAATTAATGTTAATACTTCAAAATCATTGCTATTTGATAATTAATTTTCTAGAATCAATTACCTATTTTACCGTGAACTAATGATTATTTGACTGAATAAATTACTCATCAAATTAGGTGATTGATTCGAGGAAATTAGTTGGCGCTTTTCAAAATACGTTTTACATGTAGTGCAGGGAAATTTGACCAAAAAATTATCAAACCTTGAACTGGGTATTCAACGGAGTTCCACATTTCACAAAATTCCACATCTCATAGTAAATTTAACTAGCTTTGGCAGGGAAAAAAGTAATTTGGGATCTGACAAATCTGGCATGGGTGCTTTACTAGACCTGATCGAAATTTTACAAATGAGTTGTGATAGCGAATTTTACAAGCTTTCAGGTTAAAAAAAAAAAAAAAAAAAAAAAAAAAAAAAAAAAAAAAATCAGACAAAAAGTTTTGAGTTGGAGTCAAATGAGTACCGACAACGTATTTTCGCGGGGAAGTGCTACTTGCCGCGAATTAGCAGTATTTAGTGGCGAACCGCTTTGAAACTATTGATCTGACCAAAAGAATAAATAAAACCAAATTTTTTGCAAATTTTATTTGCTTTAATAATATATAGAGCTTAAAGTGTGCTAAACGGTTTCCGAATTATTTGATCAAACAGCTAAAAACATAGAATTTTCAATCCTGTTCTTCCCTTTCCCGTCCAAACCCGACGCTAAGGAAGACTTTTTACCACTTTTAGAGCTAAGGGTGGTGAACAATTCCCAACAGTCAGACCTTTTTATTTTTGGAGTTCAGGGTTCGATGCTAAATTCCCTGTACTAATTAGTAGTTTTATTACTTGAGCAACTTATTTGGGTGGTTAAAGAGTTTACAATTAAAGGATAGGTATCTGGTTTGAGATAAATAAGTAACATATGGAACATTTTTAAATAATTTCTCCTTCAGTTTTTGTCAAACATTTGCATCAAGTGCTAGAAACGTAGCTATGAAATTAAAGTAAATTTAATGCTCTACAACTTTGAATCTGACATTTGTTGTGGAAAAAGACATTTTTCTATGGCCCTGAGGTAAAAAATAATCGCATATTTCATGCATTCTACAATATGTTTATTGACTGGACTATCAGTAGTTTTCATGGCTTATGATCACAGATGAAAAATGTCTTGTCCTTTTATACAAAAGTACAGATTATAGAGCTGAAGAAGACTAGAAATAATATTTTTGTAGTACGACCATAAACCGCTGGGAAATGGACCGACTCATAATAAAACTATTACATTAAATGGAGTACTTTTTTCTATGATTCTAATCTGTGAGAAGGAAGATGTAATACTTTGAATCAAGATGGAGGGAGAGGCCGAAGATGAAGATGGCTGAAGTAGATGGAGTGGAATATCGACAGTAATGGCTACGTCACTTCCAATCCTCTCTTCCACGATTGGCTTCTTAAGTCTCTCCCAACAAGAGCAGATAACCAGGACGGAAGAATTTATCTTTTCCTCAATCACGTTATAATTACTATTATATTTTCTGTACTAAATATAGGTGCTATAACACCTGATAGTGGCTTCGACAATACTTTATTATTGTTGGGCGAAGATGTGGAAACTTATAAACATAAAAATGCTCATAAAATACGGTAAAGATTAATTTTACTGATCAATTAAATAACAAATATTAGAGGAAAAGGTGATGGGCACCCTCTTATGTTTTAGATTTAAAGTTACTTTTAACTTGAAAAAATCTTGTCTTTCATTAACAACTATGCCAAATTTCCTAAATGCGAGAAGGCAAAACAATGATTAACATCAATTATTTCATTTCATAAACGACGATTTACAAAAAGCTTCAAAATAGAACCAGAAAAATTGGGGTTTAAATATGGGCCTCTCTTCAAAAATAGTTTAAAAAAGGATGGAACGGTTCAAAACGGTAGAGGGTTTATTTATAAAAAGAAAAAAAAAAATACAGAAATCGTAATCATAACAGGCTCTTTCAGCCCCGGCACGATCCAAGTTCCCACATTCGGGAACATTTTCCCCAGTGTCTTCAGAGAACTTTCCAATCACAAAAGATGCAAGTTGTGATCTCCAACAAGATATATGTCGAAGTTCCCGGGGAAATGGAGTCCATATTAAAACCAACTCCACCTAAGAAAAATAGCTACTATAACATTTAACCTGAAAGCGTGCGTAAATAAAGGTGGGCTTCAAAAAGTAGCTCAAGATCTCCGCTTTCAAGTTATAATTATATATATATATATATATCAATTTATAAAATTTACAACTGATACCACGATTACAATGACATGTAACAACTTGAAAAGTACTATTCATCAGTAGCACTTTCTAAAATTTTACACTAGAAGATATCTAGGCCATCTCCTTTTCACCCTCGGAGGATTATCGGGAATGGAGTGGGAAGCAAGTTGAAAAACTAATGGATTTGAGTGGTTATGGAGCTTACTATGAAAGGATAGGTATCTGGTTTGGGCTAACTCAGCAACATATGGAACATTAAGGTCTTTATGGATAAGCTTATTGGTGACAAAGGAAGGGGCATTTAGGATTTTTCGAAGGATTGGATACGAGATGAATTGGATTGTTTAGTAGAGCCCCAAAGCTCAACTCCTACGTCCAAATAGTCTAATCATGTCACAGTCATGTAAATAAGTCTTTTGTAATGAATTGGGAGGTTTGATCGTTTGTCTAGTAAATGTTGAAGTAGTGTGTAACGACGAGCAGTTTCTTGTCTCTTAAGTCTTGAGTTATAATTATGAAATATTTTTTTAATAAGCATAAAAACATGATACGAAAACTATTTTACATCTCTCTCAAACGTTTACAGTCCAGAATGAACACCAATTTGAACAATAGCTCAAGCTGCATCCACACTTGTTGAAAGAATGGTTCCAACTGCCCACTGCTATCTTATATTTGCAAATGGCTCCTTAGACAGCCCTCGCCGCCAGTCTTTAATATCTCCCTTAGCCAGTAGAGAGGGGTGCACATATTTGCACCTTTTCCTCTATTAATAATAGGAGTTATATTCGGAACGTTTGCTGGCTTATGAAACATTGGCCTGACAAGAGAGAAAATATAGTTTATCCTATAAATAGTTATTTATGGAAGAGAAACGCAGCCGCTAACGTTAAGCGAAGAATAACGCCTTAATGTTTTCGAAAATTAAGTACTGCGTAGAATATCTAGGCCAGAAATGAAGAAGATACGAATGATAACATAAGAATGATGAATTTATAAGGTTCCTGAATGTGGAGTTGTGGGATATATATCCAACTAGACTGTTATCTAGTTCCAACGGTTTCGAAGATTTATGTTGTTGAAAATCGATAATTTTCGAAACAA
Organism: Euschistus heros; assembly: GCA_003667255.2. Lineage (NCBI taxonomy): Eukaryota > Metazoa > Arthropoda > Insecta > Hemiptera > Pentatomidae > Euschistus > Euschistus heros. The sequence continues at coordinate 28,212 of RCWM02000133.1, read as the reverse complement.
AAATAACTTTTACTGATTTTGTTTTTGTCAAGTACGCAAGAAACGTAAGTATGAAATTAAACTCAATTTAATGTATACGTTTTCAACTAATCAGTTGGTGCATATTGCCCAAAAACTAAAGAACTGAGGATTTACATTAGTTCTTATGTGTATACATTGTATATATGGTGTGATTGTGCTTTTAAAAAAATAAAAATAAATTTTTTTTTTTTTAAATGTTTTTTTTCTCTTTAATATTACTTTTAATTATATTATTTATACTTTCATCGCCTTTTTTAAAAATTAATATTTACTATATTGTTTATATTAATAATTAGAGGATTTTTTTTTCTTTTTCTTTTTATCCAATTTAATTTTATATATTGTATGAATTCTTTGTCATCCATATTACCCTTTAGATAAGCAGCTTGTAACATTTACACAATAAAACAGCAAAACTGGATTAGCGATGGAACAATTAGTAGGCTAAGCAGTGCTCAATCGCGGGACGTTAATCCGGTATATAGAGTTCAAGCAATAGAAGTGCGATGTTTAAAAAAGGCAAGAAAATTTTCTGTTTACTTGTTACCATTGCGCAAACAAAGTAATCAGGACGGAGCAGACATCCGGTGGGCATTCTCCTTGACCCCCGCCGGGATTTTCAAGGTCCGAGGGGAAGATCCGGGCATGGACACAGCTGTGAGGATCATCTGGTCGGTTGGCAGGGGCGTAGATAAGATGATTGATCTAGTGGTTTTTGGGTTTCGAAGGTATTGGGAGGAGAGAGGTGTGTGACCACAGATCAACTGGACCAATCTGTAGTACATTTTAACCACATTATCTTTCTAGTTTGAAGAAGGTTTAGCAATAATAAGATTTACAGATTATGAATTAAATGGTTGTTAAGATGCAATAAATATGTGGTGCGCAGTGAAGTTTGAAAAGTGACCGATAGGCGAGCTTCATTCTAGAGAGGTTACTAAAATACATAACACCGTATATTAGTAACCTCTCTAACCAAAGTGACAGAAACGAGGTTTACCACACGGTTACAAACTTTTAGGGTTATAAAATTATTTCTGCCAAATATAAATTATTACCAAATCAAAGCGTCAATCCTTTGCTTTTTATTGTGTCTAAAAATGTGACCTATGGGCCTTTAGTTGCAAGAACTGATAATGCAGTCCATTATCTGCAAGAGTTTTTTATATTGCCTCTGTCCATCTGGATTACACACTTTAATTTTTTTCTAAATTAAAAATTGAATGTCCAATTATGCTTTCAGGTAATCATCAAACAGTATAATGTTAACCAGATTAAAAATTATTGCTAAGCTTGAAAATGTCATTGAAAAATAATGCTCAATTGCTTACTATAAAAAAACAAGAATTATCGATAAAAAAAATTATAACTTCAATTATTACTAAAAATTATCTAAGGTCTTTACATATAAGAGCGGGGATGCTAATACTATTATACAATAGGACAAACCATTTATCGTTTGTGATCACTAACCGCGAATACAACTAACCCAATCTGCACCAAATTTTAACTACACCATCTCCATAGATAAAGGGAAGTTTAGCAATAATAAAATTTACAGATTTTCAATTAAATTGTCATTACAAAAATAGTAAATATTTGGTTCAGAATGGAGTTACAAAATCGACCGATAGCTGACGAGCGCCATTCAAGAGAGGTTACTAAGGTACGGTGTATAATTAATAATTGAAAATATAATTATTTTCCAATTAAATTGTTATTTATGAAGCTATAAATACATGATACAATATCTGGATTCCAGTGAAGTTTAAAAATCGACCGATATGTGCAACCCATTTGCATCAAATTCTAACTACATCAACAGAGTTCTAGGAAATTTTAGAAAGGTTTACTACAATAATGGCTTAAATCTGCAGTGATAAGTGGCAGAAGCGAGGTTTGTAAAACTCTCATTAACGTTTATGGTTAAAAATTACAATCAAACCAGATGGAACCGATAAAATTATTTGTGTCTCAATGAAAATCATAATCCCTGATTTTTGATATTGTGTTTAAAAATATGATTCATGGGCCTTTAGTTGTAAGCACTGATAATGTAATCCATTATCTGCAAGAGTTTCTTAACCAACTCTGTCCATCTGGATTAATAACTCAAAATTGGATGTCCAATTACGCTTTTAGGTGACCTGCAACCACCTAATCTATTGCATTAATAACAGTAATTGATGATAGTTGTAAAAGATAACAGTTTTGCGTGAAAATATCATCGAACAAATGATTTTCAATTGCATACTTCAAAACAAGATTTTTATCGATAAAAAATTATAATCCCAATCATTTGAAATTATTTATGTTCTTTACTTATGAAAAAAATTAGTGGATTAGTTCAGTGTGTGAGGCAGTAAATACTAAGCTCTTGGAACCAATTTCGAGACGAGGCAGAAAACTGATTTTATCACCCCGGATCAAAAGTCATAAGTCCACTCGGCTCTAGTACAATTTTTGACTTATCATTTAATGGGATCATGGCGGTTGGGTGTGTGTGTGTGGTAATCTCATTGCCTACCCAGATTATACATTGTAATTTCATTTATTTGTTTTTCCAAGTTGTCTCAAAAGTTTTTAAATGTACTTTCTTTGTATCCAAATAACGTTTTTTGTTATTTTCAATATACTGGCAAATAAGTCCTTTCAGTTTTTCTGCTTATTTTTTTATCAGTACGGTCCATTTATTATCTAGAATTAATCCTTAAGGTGGATTGTTTACTCTATTTGTAATATGTCAACAAACATATCTGCTAATTCTTGTTTACATTAGCTTAGTATTGTGATTGTTATTGAACTGTGAAGATAAAAAAATATATCATTCATTATCGGCAAATTTTGCTTGTATTATTTGAAATAAGGTAACCTTGCTCCAGAAGCCTATAAAAAAATCTGCAGTGTTTTTGTGAATGATTCCTTAAACGAGCACACCTGTCAAAATTGGTTTGACAAATTTCGTTCAGGAAATTTTGACGTAAATGGCGCTCCACGGTTTGGTCGCCAACAAGAAATTGATACGAGCTATTGCCGTCAGGACAAACAATTAATGCAATTCTATACTGTTTGGTATTAATAAAGTGAAACAATCAATTTAAAAAAAGCGCCCAGCACTGGCAAATCGAAAGGGTATTGTTTTCCACTAAGACAACGCAAGGCTCCACACCTCGTTGGTCACTCCAAATAAATTATTAAGCTTTGGATGGGACCTTTTGCCCCATCCTCCGTATACACCAAACCTAGCTACAGGTGACTACCACTTATTTCGGTCTCTGTAAAACCCCATGAATAGAAAGCAATTCCAAAACGAACAGGACATCAAAAACCACTTGGATCAGTTTTTTGACAATAAACCCCAGACGTTCTATGAACGTGGCTGTATGCAATTGGTCGAAAAATGGGAACAAGTTATATTAAGTAATGGTGAATATATTGTCGATTGAAATAAATTTTGTGTCTATTATACACGGAGTTTTATTTCACCCTCAAAAACCGAACGGACTTATATGGCTACCCAACATTTTACTTTAATAGTGTCAGTGTGTGCGTCATCTTAAATGTTTCTAGAACATATATTTATCAGACTTACTATTATTTATTTTATTTATTAACCTATTTTTCTTTGAGTTTATTATATTTTAATTTGTATCAATATTATTTTTATTACTAGAAATCCAAAACAAAAACTAAAAAAAACATCTTATTCACCAGATGTAGATAAGAGCCTGCTGTTGTGAATTAAATTATATAAATAAATTAAAATAAGTAGTTATTATTACTTAGTCTTTAATACCTCTGATAACCTTTTATATATATATATATATATATATATATATATATATATATATATATATAATATGAGTTAGGGTAAACGACCAAGTGGGCACTGGTCCAGTAGTAGCAACTAAAATTCAAGTAGTAGTGGGCACTGGTCCAGTAGTAGGCAACTAAAATTCAAGTGTTTAAAATAAGAGCTACATTGGATGGACTAGTGAGAATTCAGTACTCTCTTAAAGATTAACTTTACTTGTATTTTCAAATATTAGCTAAGCAGTGGAAAGGTTATATCGGATAACCTGATTTGTAACAAAAAAATCTCCATGTGGCCCCCTACCTTGACAGGCCAGCTAAGGAGATGGGTGTCTTTTTATAAGTTATAAAACCTTTAACAACAATCTTTTTGTTTAAAATGTATCTTTAATCTTAAAATCATATCATTTTGATTTGTATAACAATTTTACAACAGTAAACTTCATTTAAACTAAATGCCTACTATTGGGTGTTAAATTTATAGAATTTTTCCAATAGTTGGCAGAGTGCCTACTGCTGGAAAAATACACTTTATAAAGTGGCACATTGCATTAACTTAGCTTTTAATTTACAGGATTATTGGTAATTTAGTTTTTCCCAGAAAATGAGTTGTTCCAATAGTCTGGCAGTTCGTGCCTACTTCTGCTAGTTGACTACAAACGTCCAGCCAATAAAGAATTATAGACTACGTTTTCTGTAATCCAAGGTTATTCTTCGGAAACATGTTTAAGGTAGTTAGGAAGTTAACATACCAGTATCTGTTCGGGGGAGAAAGAAGGGGGGGAGGTTCCAATTTTTTTTAAAGACTCCTGGTTATTCGCTCATATCTCTAAAATGGTGAGTCGCTCGCAAAACATGACTATTTAATAAATTGAATTTAATTAAATTATCTAAAAGTTATACCTTATGCACTTTTTTTCATATTCCGCACCGTTTCCGAGATATATGAAATGAAATGAAAATGAAATAAACTTTATTCTGGGACAGACTGTCCCCTAAGAATAATTAAAGTGAGCAATAATAGGTACAATTGTCTGGCTGAGATTAGTTAAAACTCAGCACATCGGTGATAAAAATTAAATTATGAGAAAACAAAAAAAAAGAAAAGAAGAGGGAAGAAAGTAAAATAAGATAATAAAATAAAAATTAAAGTTGAGTAAAAAAAAATTATAATAGTAATAAATAATAAGTAGAAAAAATAAATAAATAAAATAAAAAACAATCAACGGTAAAAATTTTAGCATACTTATGTGCATTTACATTTTTGTGGAAGATTGAAGATCGAGGAGATGGATGAATAAAAGATGTTTAAAAGAAGTTAAGGAAGAGGCTTTGCGAATATGGATAAATAAGGAATTCCAAAAAGAGGTAGCACGTATGACGAAGGATTTTTCATAGGAGGCAGTTCTATCTGAGGGGGTATATAGGTTGGAAGGTTGGGATCTTGTATTCAGGTGGTAAATGGAGGAACGCAGAGTAAGCAGGTCTAGGATATAGGAAAGTTTATTGGTTTTTAATGACTGGAAAAGGAAAGTACCGAGGAAGTATTTCCGTCGAAAATCGGGGAAAAGATGCACGCTTGGCAAATGTAAAAATTTGCGATTTTTTGCGGTAGAAGCCATGTTTTCCTCGATTTTCTGTATATATCTTCTAAACCGTTCATTTTATGACAAAACCCCTTGCAATAAATGTTGTAGAGCATTAAATTAAAAAAAATGTATATAAATATATTTAAATTTATTTTTAACCTGTCAAAAGTTACACCAATTTTAATGTTTTGTGTTATTGGTAAAATGTGGTATTTAGCAGTGGTTTTATTTCTTGAAACTCAATGCCTCCTATAAGTCTATACACGCGATACGTATTCTAATTAACAATATATAATCAACTTCAATGATTCATTATCACACATGACCAAAATAAGACGGTAAGTCGCACTTCGCGAAAACACGTTTTTTTCGGAATTCTTAAGGCTATAACTAATAACTAACTATTAATCCCACCAAAAATTTCATTTTAGTATCTAGAAGCTGATTGAATTTACTTTTAGATCCTATGTCATTTATATCAAGTCTCGTTAAACACACATTGCAAGTATTTTTCCCTACTTAATTGTTTTCTATTTATAAAATGTTACAAATAACATTTATAAAAAAAATAATACCTACTACTGTTGTACTTACATTCCAACTACTAGAATTTTGATGCCTACTGCTGGTAAAATTGTATATCAATCTTGACTAATTTAAAAACAAAAAAATATTTTTAAGGGTTTTTGTTATCTGCTGACAGTTGTTATAACAAAAATTAGTAAAATTGTAAACATATATGATGGAGTCCTGACATGTTCCATTATAGTGCCTACTACGGGTTATTTACCCTACTTATTTACATATTTTCTGGAAACATGTAGCACTTTTTAAGAGTCAACAACAATCTTGTTAAACGGCTATCAAATCTTTTTTCAATATGAAGCCTATTATAATTAAAATAATGTCATCTGATAATAATAAAAATAATGATGAAATAGAACCCTTAATGGAGATAATAATAAAATTAATGATGAAATAGAACCCTTAATGGAGATAATAATAAAAATAATGATGAAATAGAACCCTTAATGGAGATAATAATAAAATTTGTTTTGGAAAAAAAAATGCACCAGGACAGGAAGGACAAGCAGAATAAATGAGATTTAAAAAAAAAAAAAAGAAAAGAAAAAACTAAAAAGCCGTGGGATCCGGATTGACAGATTACCCTCGATCAGAACCAACAACGCTCTTGGCAATTGACCTCTCCGACATCTGCCTATGTCTAGTGCTCGTTTTCACTCACCATACCGTTTTTTTTTTTGTTTTTTTATAAACAAAAAATAAATAATAAAAAAGAAGTTTTTTTTTCTTTAAATAAATACATATAAACTTCAAAACGCAGTGAAATTATGGTCTTGAAAAAAGTTTAATATTAAGTTATAATTTATCAAAAACCTCGATGAGCCTTTAAAAGGCCAGTAATTATATACATAGTTACTACAGTATTCGGAACACAAAATTAATAATATTAAGAAATCTCTTTAGTCCCTTAAGAATAAATAATATGTACAGAAATAAATGTAGTAACTTACGTCTTATATACAATAATATATAAGATAAATATAAAGACAAAATAATATGACAATATATGCTAATATATATCAATACTACTATATAAAAAGACAAGCCATTTTTCGTTTTTGATCACTAACCGCGAAAATTACTGAAACAATCTGTACCAAATTTTTACCGCATCATCCTTAATAGATCCAGGATGGTTTTGCAATAATAAAATAATCTGATTTTTTAATAATATGTTATTAAAAAAGAGAAAGTAAGTGGATAACACTGATATTCGCCATTCTACATGAGAGGTTACAAAGGTACTGTGTTACATAGAGCTTGAAATTGATAACAAAAACTACTTATTTTCAATAATATTGTTATAAAAAAAAGCTTTAAATATATGGTGTGGCGTGCGGATCCGAGTGAAATTTAAAAATCGACCGAACTGTGCCATTCTGCTACGGATGTTTAGTAAAACTATTGAACCCATCTGAACCAAACGTTAAATAAATCATATTCATAGTTCTAGGAAGGCTTACAATAGTAAAGTTTTCGGTAATTATAATTTAAATATAGAATCTTAAGTGACAGAAACGAGGTTTGCCACACGGTTACAAACTTTTAGGGTTATAAAATTATTTCTGCCAAATAAAAATTATTACCAAATCAAAGCGTCAATCCTTTGCTTTTTATTGTGTCTAAAAATGTGACCTATGGGCCTTTAGTTGCAAGAACTGATAATGCAGTCCATTATCTGCAAGAGTTTTTTATATTGCCTCTGTCCATCTGGATTACACAATTTAATTTTTTTTTTAATTAAAAATTGAATGTCCAATTATGCTTTTAGGTAATCATCAAGCAGTTTAATTTTAACCGGATTTAAAATTACTGCTAAACGTGAAAATGTCATTGAAAAAATAATGCTCAATAGCTTACTTCAAAACATAAATTTTATCGAAAAAAAAAATTAAAACTTCAATTACTAATAAAAATTATCTAAAGTCTTTACTTATGAGAGCGGGGATGCTAGTACTATTAGATAGCCTCTCTAACCAAATTTGGACAACATCATCTTTGTAGTCCCAGGATGGTTTAGCAATAATAAAATATTCTGATTTTTTAATAATTTGTTATTAAAAAAGCGGAAGTAAGTGGATAAAAGTGAAATAACAGTGAAATTCGCCATTCTACATAAGAGGTCACAAAGTTACAGTGTTATATAGAGCTAGAAATTGATAATAAAATTTGCTTAATTCAATAATATTGTTATAAAAAAAAACTATAAATATTTGGTGTGACATGAAGTGATCCCAATGAAGTTTAAAAATCGACCGATTTTTGGCTAGCGCCATTCTGCAACATAGTTTGCACTAGTTAAACTATTGAACCATTTTAACTAAATCGACTTCACGTACGTATTCTTCAAGCACCTAATCAGAACAATTTTAACCAGGTTAAAGATATTTTCTTATGAGAGAGGGTGAAGCCGCGAAGGGTAATGCTAGTTTTGTATATATATATATATATATATATATATATATATATATATATATATATATATATATATATATATAGAGAGAGAGAGAGAGAGAGAGAGAGAGAGGAAATAAGAGAACACTCTAAAATGAAATTAGAAATAAATTGCTTTGGTACAATGCTTAGTGTTGTATATACAACTGAAGTACCTAAATGTTATATTCAGAGTAAGAAAAAAATATTTTGAGTGAAATATGTTATAATACACTCTCGGCACATTTTTAATTTTTTTTAAAATAAATTTCTCTCTGACTGGGTCAAGTAATACATCATGGATATCGATTTCCCAATTTAAATTACAGAATTAAAAGTATCAAGCTACTTAATTTTTCGATCTAAACAACACCTAATCTTAGCTTAAGCGTGGCAAAAAAAGCCCCAACACTTATAAATAATGTCGTTTTTTATTGAATTCAACATAGCTTCTGAACGGTAAATCCGACAAATGAATGGGTCGGCCGAAAAACATTCCAAGCGACAAACATAAAATTTTGAGTAATCAGTGTAAGATAATCATAATCTAAAGTTATTGTTAGTTTTGTAGGTTAGATTTTATATTTACATATTAATTTGCTATATTTACTTTCCTACAATCCCTAGAATGATATTGCGTTACCTTCGTGTATTATTAACATTCACTACTTGTCTTCAAACTAAAGACAGATATGAATAAAAATTAAAAACTGTTTTAATTAATTATTAAAATAGATAGTTAATATTAAGTCAATGTATAAATATCATATTCTATATGAATAAACCTTTTCTTATTCTATGGCTACTGAACATACCTGAAGGCCGAGATATGGCAACAGTTGGCATGCTTTGACGAGATCGTGTCAGATACTGACAAGTAAATATTGCCCTAGAGGGTTCGCAATGTCGAGACTAGCGCCCTCATATATCTTATATTTAAATAATTTTACTCTATTCATATTATTAGGTTTATAATATGTTATATATTTTTATATAATTATTTTATAAAAGTAATGATACTATAGCAAGAGAATATGGACGAAATAGACTAGGAACAGGAAACATTAGCAGAGACAAATAATTATTATTTTTTCAAAATAAAACATCAATTCAAAATAACTCAAATATTAACTACAAGTAGTAATTATTTATTCAATTAATACTTTTCTTTTTCTAAAATCGAACAATTATGATTAACGAAACGATACGAATCTAAGAATAAGTATTGGGTTGTCCGGAATTTAATGCAGGATTTTATGTTAAAACCAAAACCTGATATTATTATTAAAGAGAATACTTATCTCTTTACTACAACCAAAACCTGATACATTACTTTTATTCTACGTCGTAGTTTCGGCCCAAAAGTCCTATTTTAAATGAGATCCGATTACCCAGATCTGATACAGTGTGATATCTTGGTTTTATCTTACAAGGAGACGTCTTGTCTTGTAACACAGATTTGAATGCCGAATTTTGTGTGGGTTGTAGGGTCCTATAATAGTGCAAAAGTAGAGTTTTAGCCACCAATGAGCATTAGGAGTCGAGAAAGAAAAAAAAAAAAGGTGGTGTTTTTTGCTGACACCAGCAATCTCAAGCCTAAACCAATACCAATCTAAACCTAAATTCAAAAGATGAGCCCTAACATAATACTCCCATCTACGTCTCAGTCTACCCCTCGTGCTTTTAGGTGGTTTAACGTTAATTGTTTGTTTTTTTTGGAGAGGGGATTCCAGGATTTTCGGCAATTAGTTCATCTTTTTTAGATCAATTACTATTTATATTTTTTGCAAAAGTGATTCAATTCCCTTAAGAAACTGTAGTACACATGGAATACAACAAAACTACTGTAAAATGATTGAATATAATGTTCTATAAATTCTAAGCAAGGAGAAATATAATATGATAAAAGTATAGTTGACTGGACGACGAATGGAGAAAAAGGTAGTCAGGGATGCAGTCAAAGTAACACCACGTCAAAGAAGAATTCTTTAATACGTGCCAACATTTCCAGTCATCGTCCTTCTCCTCACAAGTGTGGTTTGGTGGCCCTGAAGAAGACCTGCAACGCAGGTCGAAACGTTGGCACGTATTAAAGAATTCTTCTTTGACGTGGTGTTACTTTGACTGCATCCCTGACTACTTTTTTCTCTATAATATAATATAAATATAAGTGTTTCCACTTATATAAATATAAGTGTTTCCAGAAGAAGGAAAATATATAAAGAATTATTATCTGGACAGAAGAGAGAAGGAAAGAGCAAAGTGAACGGATGAGGAACTAATGGAAATCAAGGAAAAAAGTACCTAATTGGTTGCATATGATTACTTCACGCGGTCCTAGACGACCAAAATCGTGAGAAAAAAAATGTTCTATTCAAACATCAGTTAAAAATAATAAAAATATTTACTACATATACTAATAAGTATATTGAATAATTAAGTTATTCAATTAATACGTTTCGGTTTCTTAATAAAACCGTCAATATAAACAGAATTACTTATTTCATGACTAACAAGGGGAGGACACACTCAGTCTCTCACGAATCTTGATGGCAATTGGAGGTTCCTGGTCAAAAAATATTATACACGTGTTTTGCCGTTCCGACAAATGGGCTCTAGAAGCCGAGAAAAAAATAAAATAGCATTAAATTAAAATATTTTATATCTCGAGTTTAAAAAATGATTCTCGCACAAAAATTTTTATTTTTGATTGCGGATTTAAGGAAAAATACAGCTGCTCCATAGATTCTTGTTTAGCTTAATTAAATTCTAAAAAAAAATATTAGATGTTTAAGCAAACTACCTCTTAGATTTTTTTACACAAAAATTTACATCAGATTCATCAGCACTCTCAAAAACATTGAAAAACGTTTATTCAATAAAAACAAAAAATATCCTTTTTTCAATTGTAGTCAATTTTTGTTTAAATTGACAAACACATGAATTACACTTAGATGGTTTAACGTATCAACTTCATTTTTTTATACAAAATATAGATTGGTAATACTCTTGATAAGTCTTTGGTTTCATTTTCCTGTTTGGTTTTATTTTTTAAATAGGTTTTTGTTGGTCGAAATTTGCATTAATATACATCAAAAGAAAGCTGAGGCTCTCCTCTTTCCAGTGATACCAATCTTGACAAAGTATTGGCTATTTAAAGGAAAGTAACCAATAATCGTTTTAAAAATTTCTTCCCCTCGAAGAGGGTGATAAATCATATTTTTTGTTTTTATTGAATAAACGTTTTTCATTGTTTTTGAGGGTGCTGAATTAGAATCTGACGCCAATTTTTTTGTTTAAAAATCTATAGAGGTAGTTTGCTTGAAAATCTAATCATTTTTTTAGAATTTAATTAACCTAACCCAAAATCTATGGAGAGGCTGTATTTTTTCTTAAATCCGCAATCAAAAATAAAAATCTTGGTGCAAGAATCATATAGATACCATTACTCGAGATATAAAATAAATTAATTTAATGTTTGTTTTTTCTCGGCTTCTAGGGCCCATTGGTCGGAACGGCAAAATATTTTTTGACCAGAAACCTCAAAAAAAAAATAAATTGCCAACAAGATCCGTGAGAAACTGAGTGTGTCCTCTCCTCCCCTTGTAAGATTAAACGTAAAGTTTTAAAGCTTATTTTATAAAATGATAATAAAAGGGGTTTATCGAACCCGAAGATTCAAGGCCGCACCATCAATCTCTACCCAAATTCCTCCCTACCCCATTCCGTCTATATCCCACAAGTACTGCTCCGACATAATCCTCCCATCTACGTCTCAGGTCGCTCCTCGTGCATTTACCAGCCAGTTTATTATCCACATTTTCTGGTATCGATTCCGAATTGTAAAAAAAAAAAAAAAATGGATCAATATTTAATATTATATTTTTCAGTGTCACACATTAGTTATAAATATTAACACCTACTAATTAATTAGTTATACAATCTAAATAAATTTCAATAACAAAATAATCCATATAAGTGCTTAAAAATTAAACTAAATCTTTAAGAAAACAATAGTTATTAAACAAGTGAATATATATATATATATATATATATATATATATATATATATATATATATATATATATATATATATATATATATATTATATATATAATATATATATATATATTTTAAAATTAATAAGTAATAAATAAAATTGATTAATACATTTACAATAAAAAGAGCCTGTCCATAAAAGCAAAGATCAAGCACTACAATAGGCAGTTATACTATATGGGACAGAGACCATGAACCTCCCTAACCTGGAAAGAATACTGAAAGAAAGATCCTAAGGAGAATTTGCGGCCCTAGGAAAACCAAGGAAGGATACAGTTTAAGATCAAATGAGGAAATCTACATAGAAACAACGAACATATAGACTGAGATAAGAATTAAGAGACTGAAGTTCTATGGACATATGGTAAGAATGCCTGAGGAAAGACTTAATAAGGCTATTTTTCAGAAAATTTGGGATTACAAGAGTGCACAAGGATACATAAAACAGCTAAAAGAGGAGACCAGCAAACTGGGGATTGGGGGCCGTGACTGCCTTGATAGAGAAGAATATAGAAGGAAACTACAAGAAATAGCGGTTCTTGGTGACAGGAAGGAGCCGAAGGAGGGTATGGCCTAGACAGAAGAGAGGAGACAGAGGCAATCAGAAAGAATGAAGGAGATATGGATGATGAGAAGGAACAGAATCAAAAATCCATCTTCGTAATATTCGCGTGGTCTCTATGGTCTTTTCGTGAAAAAAAAAAAAATTAAAATTAAACTACTCTAAAAATATTTGTTAACTGATTCTAGTCTAAATGGCCCTCAATGGTTTTTGTATTAGGGATCGAAAACTAGTGTGAATTAAAAATAATCTTCATTCTGAATTATGAAAATGGTAGATTAAATATTGATCATATGCATGCATTTTCCAATAGCTGATACATATCTTCAATTATATGACATTTTACACGCAGTAGCATTACTGAAGAAAATTGTTTTAAATACTGTACCAAACAATGTTCATCTTATTTATAAAAAATTTCTCTGTAACTGAAGATGAAAATCATATCTTTTCTAACATTTTTTTTTTCCTATCATTGGGGAAAAGAATCCAAGTATAAAAAAAAACTATTGCCAACGTCAGCGCTGTCAATCGGTTCCTAGTAATCGAATACGAATCGTCGATCCTCGATACGGACTTTTTCTCGAAAATCAACACATCCCTGGTATGAATCAATCGAAAAAAACCAACTATTCAATCCTTTTGTCAACCCCTAGTTGTTAAATAAGACGTGTGGTAGTAAGGTCAAGTGTAACAAGAGGCACGCTGTAACATCATGATTAGCTCTGTCCTTTTTTAATTTTACTTTAGTGTCTCTTTCTTTATTTGCTAATCTCATGTGCCCCAGCTTAAACAGCTTTCATGGGATGTCAAACTATAGGATAAACGGAAGAATGATCAAATTTATAATTTTTGTAAAAAAAAATTTAAGCAGTTTTCCCCTATTTATCCCTATGGTAAACGTAAATAAATAAAAAATAAAATACAACAAATGGACGGAGTAATCAATTAAAAAAAATGACTTGTTAGGAACGAGAAGAAATGGATCTACTTCCTCGACTTCAATTATCTTGTTTGTGTAAACAGAACCCTCATCCAAACCATTTTCTAACATTTTCCAGTACAGGAGGCGTGGCTGTTTCAAATTCGTAGTGAAATCCATTTCATTTAGCCCTGTACTGTTTAAGTACTCCCGTGTGAATTCTCTGACTGCTCCAATGAGCAGTTCAATTTGTACAGTCTAGAGGTGTGTTGATAGTACTACATTAATATGAATGAATTGTTTTATGTTCATGTACATGTTTTGGAATGCGATACTTACGTGTAGAGTAGGTGTGTGGAAGTACTAATGTCCATCTTCTTTTTAATTTTCTGATTAGGAAGTAGGTTTCATCTTTATTAACTGTTTGCTTTTTTTTATGTGGGCTACATATCATTCGCTTATTGACCTCAAAGCTAAGTAATCGTACTTTGGTTATTTCTGGAATTAAAATTTAACACAAAAGGAAGGACACGTGCTTACTAACATACGTTAAACTAACTAAACTTACAGAGGAGTGGGGGAGGAGCTAAGGGTGGGAGAAGTCTCTAAGGGTCTTTTTTCAGATTTTCGTTAATAATTCAAAAACTACTGCCTCTAATGAAAAATTCTCTGTATACTAAATTAATCTGCATAAAAGTTTCTACATAAAAGGTTCTATACACTTTTATCCTGAGATCAATGCTTAGGGAGATATGGAGGGGGGAGCATTGGAAGCTGTAAGATGTACTTCTCCGCGAAAACACGTTTTTCGGTACTCTTTTGGCTATAGCTCGGAAACTATTCGTCCGATCTATGATTTTTTTTTTCAGCTGAAAGCTAGTTAAATTTATTATAAGAGTTTGTATATGAAATTTTAATCAGGTCCCGAAAAATACCGCGCTGAGGAACCCTTACTGATATGATTTCCTCGTTTTTCCGGCACGTTTCCCGCTAAAACTCCAAATATATTTATTCGATCCCAATTTTCATTTTTCCATCTCAAAGCTGGTTAAATTTACGATCTGATCTTATATCTTAAATTTTAATTATATTTCCTTGAATTCCCATGCCACTACGCTAAAATCCGCATGATGTGAAATCCAAGTTTTTTTCTACAAATTTTTCGCTATTAAAACAATATGTCCGATCCCAATTTTTTTTTTCTCAATCAAATCAAAGCCAGTTAAATGTACTATTAGATCTTATATACTAAATTTTGATTAAATACCGTGTAATATACATGACAGCATGCTAAATATATGTTTTGGTAAAACATGTTGCTATGTCCAGTGGTAACTTATGTTATGGCCAGTCACTCATGGCAATTGTCAGAACTTCAAGTCAAATTTATTTCAAATGGATACCGGGATCAATGCCCAAGGGTAACTCTGATAAATTTACTATTAATGAAATGTTAGACCATTAAATTTATAAAAACTGTAAGCTGAAATACTCATTTTATTATCTTATATTAAATCATGATTTATAGTAAGAAACTTAAACTATTTTAAATTTGTGACACCTTCTCTCATAATTAATCGGTAGTGCATTATTAGAGTTTTAGTTTAGAATTTACGTATTTTAACAATTATTAGTAGTGCATAAACGTATGAAAAAAAAACAAACTCAGCTAATGTTACAATCTTCGATAGTAAAATACAATTTCTAACTAGAGAGTTTGTAGCAATATAACGCATGATAGATCCCCGACAGAAGGAGTCTTTAAAGAACCGACTCCATATTGTTCCGATGGAAGGTTGATCGAGGAGAAGTAAACGAGGTTAAGATGAACTCTGAGAAGATTAAGATAAATCAAGCCACAAAGGGCACCTCCAATCAAGATAATCCTAACCCCCTCTGAGGAAGGTATTCTCTCCTCTAGGCCACTTATCATCACCCCTCTGTCCCTTTCCTTCTTGCTTCTCTTTTTTCTACCAATTTTTTCACCAAGATAGAGCATTTAATAATATCATTCAATTAAATATTTATTATGGACTTTATCGATAAACTAAAACTTTATCAATGTCCCTCTCCTAAGGCGAGGATAAAATCGACTTCAACTGCGTAGGCAGTGTCAAGTCTTTTTTGTTTTTTTTAATATTGCATAGGTCGATCCTATGCTTCGGAATTCTAGTTTCCTATATTTCCAACCTTGTGTTACATTTTACATTTTATTATTTATAATTCCAGAACCACTACCTAGGACTCCAGCTGGACAAATCTTCAACTTGGAATCGACATACAAAACTAAAACAACAAATTAGTATGTAACAAATAAACTTATCCATGTAGACTTTAATGTTACATATGTTGCTTATTCAGCCCATACTAGAATCATACCCTTCCATAGTAAACGCCAATTCAAATCTACTAGTCTCTCGAATTGCTTCCCATACTATTCCCGACAACACTCAACGGCGTCTGAAAAGAAGATGGCTTCAGGACCTTCTCATATAGACCTTTTATCGAAGTGCCACCAGTGGGTAGTTGCTTTACAAGTAATTGTTATATTATGAACTTTTTTTTTCTTTTGAAGCCAGCTAACAAACACGTTTAAGCCACCAAGTTAGCTTTACGCATTCCCCAATAATCCTTCTTCTGTTCACTTTTCTCTTTCCTTTCTTCCGCCGTCCATTTTCTCCCCTGTCTTTTTGGAGCTGTTTTGTCTTGGAAGCCTTCCCACCCTTTAATTTTGATTCTATAGTTTGTTTGTCTTCGATTTCTTCTTCATTTAAGCCAATTTCTTTTAAATACTTCATGTATCTTCTGAAACCAATTTGGTTTGCCTTTTAATCTTTCAAAATGTACGAATTTTCTTGTTAATCTGCTTGGACTCATTCTTTGTATGTGCCCATAGAACATTATTCTCTTATTCCTAATTTCATCTGTTATTTTTCAACATTTTTGTATACTTTTGTTACTTTTTAATTTGTTTCTCCCATTGTTCTGTCTTTCCTCACAATCTTTATTTTATTTTTCCTGATTTCTTTATTTTCCTTTATTGTTCATAAAATTATTGTTTTTTTTTTCTAATTTATTATATGATGCAATATACATATAAGGTTCTCTTGAAGAAGTGGATAATTCAAAATTATGCAATATTCATTAGGGAATTTTTTTCATCGTTTTCCTAAATCCTTTCTTTACTCCGCAAAATACCGTTTGCACAAAAATTGTTACTTTAAGGCTTTTTTAAGAAGCACGAGTAACCAATTTTCTCATAACGCTGTTATTGAAAATCCTTTTTTGAACTTCAATAGTTATCTCGTTTTCGAGGTAATTTATCTCATTCACTTCTTTATATATTTATTTAAAGACATAATTTTTTTTTTTTTTTTAATAATTTATTGAAATTTACAACTGTACAAAATTTATACATCAAGTAAATCTGCTGTTAACTATTACAATAACGTGACAAAACTTGAAAAGAACTACTCATGTGTAGCACTTTAATAAAAATGCTACACAAGAAGGTCTCTGGGCCATCTTCTTTTCAGACGCCTCGGAGGATTATCAGGAATGGTGTGAGAAGCAAGTTGAGAAATTAGGGGATTTGAGTGATTATGGAGCTTACTATGAAAGGATTTATATCTGGTTTGGGATAAATCTGCAACATGTGGAACATTAAGATCTTTATGGATAAGTTTATTGGTGACAATTTAAGGTGCATTGAGGATTTTTCGAAGGATTTTGGATTGTAAGGATTGGATACGAGATGAATTGGATGGTTTAGTGGAGCCCCTAAGCTCAACTCCGCACGTCCAGATAGGTCTAATCACAGTCATGTATATTAGTCTTTTGTAATTAATTGGGAGCTTTGAACGTTTGTCTAGTAAGTGTTGAAGTAGTCTGTAACGACGGGCAGCTTTTTGTCGGACATAATATTTAAATCGAAAAAGAGAAAAAAAATGTATGCAATAAAACATATTTACTATAACCAATAGTCATTTATATAAAGCACTCCCTTGATTATCAATAACAATAGGAATTATCTTACAATCTTAGATTTTTCGTAATTTATGTTTCGAATTCTCAGAGAATTTTATTTACGTTTGTTCAGTAATACTTGTTTTTGTTTTCGCTTGCCTTTTGTTTTTGTCAATTACGTTTCCTCCCAGACATTTCTTCAGCTTGACGAGAACACACGCAATGAACTACCTAATAAATACCTAGATCAGATAAACATTTGCGTGCAAAACGAGGCTTTGTCGCCACCGGTGTAATCTTATCATTGAGCCGTCCAAACACAGATTTTTCTTATTGTGAATACCTTCTTTGATATGAAGATCAAATAGAAATAGAAATTATGAAACGCTGAGATTATATTTCATATAGGAAAAAGTGAAGAAGCGTTTATTAAATTGTTTATTATAATTAATATAAAATAATAAAATAAAACTATGATACTGTTAAAAAGGTGTATATTATTATAGTCTAAATTCATACACATACAAATTATAGCTTATAATAAATAATATAATAATAGCTTATTTAATAAATAATAATTGTAGGGTAAACCAGAAAATTATTGACACGCTACCATAGCAATTAGAAAAATCAAAACTTATTTAGTAAAAAAAAATCATAAAATTTCGCTTAAATCCTACAACTCAACTGTGTAAAATTATTTTCAATTCTGTCTGTATTTTAAAATATTTCCATAGGGTTGTCAATAACTGATTTTAGCTTATTTATTGTCAATTATGTATTGTAACATACATTCCAAGAATAACGTTTGGTGTGAACGTTCTTGCTTAGCTTAAAGCATAGTATTTGAGGATTTATTTCTGCGAATTTCAACTTTATTGAACTATTCTTTATATAATTTTAATATGAATATTTCCGAATATTTCCTGTCTGGGTGTCAATAACTGTCTGGTTTACCCTACTCATCCTTAATTAATTATTTTTTTAATTATTTACTGATAAGTACAACTGTATACAATATGTACATCAAGTAAATGTATGGAAAATTATTAAAATGACATGTCAATAACGTTTAATGAATTTATTTGTAGCACTTCAATAAAGGTTTTACATTAGAAGATCTGTAGGGGATCTTCTTTTCAGACACCTTCAAGGATTATCGGGAACGGAACAGGATAACCCTACTAGAGGTGACTATAGGTTATAGAGTTCTCTATGAAGGATAGATATCTGGTTTGGGATAAATCAGCTACATGTGGTATATTGAGTCATTATGGATAAGTTCGTTTGTGACAAAGTAAGGAGCATTGAGGATATTTCGAAGGATTAGTTATAAACGGAAAGATGAGATGTCCTATTTAGCAGTGTATACTGTTGGCTGAAGCGTCTGTTAAGTTTTTGCCTTTAGTCGAGTATGAATGTTCCATGTAATTCTTTTGTCTGACAAGGGGAGGACACACTCAGTCTCTCACGGATCTTGTTGGCAATTTTTTTTTAGGTTTCTGGTCAAAAAATATTAGACACGTATTTTACCGTTCCGACCAATGGCCCCTAGAACCCGATACAAAAAAAATAAAATAGCATTAAATTAATTTATTTTATATCTCGACTTTAAAAAATGATACTGACATGATTCTTGCACCTCTATAAATTTTTAACAAAAAAACCAGCTTTAAAACTTAACGTTTACTCTTACGAGGGGAGGACACACTCAGTCTCTCACGGATCTTGTTGGCAATTTATTTTTTTTTTTTTTTGAGGTTTCTGGTCAAAAAATATTAGACACGTATTTTGCCGTTCCGACCAATGGGCCCTAGAAGCCGAGAAAAAATACAAAACATTAAATTAATTTATTTTATATCTCGAGTAATGGTATCCTATCTCCATGATTCTTGCACCAAGATTTTTATTTTTGATTGCGGATTTAAGAAAAAATACAGCCGCTCCATAGATTTTGGGTTAGGTTAATTAAATTCTAAAAAAATGATTAGATTTTCAAGCAAACTACCTCTATAGATTTTTAAACAAAAAAATTGACGTCAGATTCTAATTCAGCACCATTAAAAACATTGAAAAACGTTTATTCAATAAAAACAAAAAATATCAATTTTCACACTCTTCGAGGGAAAGAAATTTTTAAAACGATTATTGGTTACTTTCCTTTAAATAGCTAATACTTTGTCACGCAATTCATTGATTGGTATCACTGGAAAGGGGAGAACCTCAAATTTCTTTAGTGTATACTAATGCAAATTTCGATCAACAAAAACCTATTAAAAGAATTGGCGAATCCGAAAAACATATTTATTTCTAACTTGAGTTTGAAACCAGATAGGAAAATGAAACCAAAGATATTTCAAGAGTATTACCACCCTGTGTTTTTTATAAAAATATGAGGTTGATACGTTAAACCGTCTAAGCGCAATTCATGTTTTTGTCAATTTAAACAAAAGTCATTTGTTCAGGCTCATTTTGAAGCTTACGAATTTTTATTTTTGGATGAAATTTTGTATTTAGAGGTTCTTTTTAATGCTGAATTCGAATCCGATGTCGGTTCTTGTGAAAGAAGTATATTGAACGTAGTTCAATAAAAAAATGATATTTTTTTGTTTTTATTGAATAAATGTGTTTCAATGTTTTTGAGGGTGCTGAATTAGAATCTGACGTCAATTTTTGTGTAAAAAAATTATTAGAGGTAGTTTGCTTGAAAATCTAACCATTTTTTTATGAATTTAATTAACCTAAACCAAAATCTATGGAGCAGCTGTATTTTTCCTTAAATTCGCAATCAAAAATAAAAATCTTGGTGCAAGAATCATGTTGATATCATTTTTTAAACTCGAGATATAAAATATTTTAATTTAATGCTTTTCTTTTTTTTTTTCTCGGCTTCTAGAGCCCATTGGTCGGAACGACAAAACACGTGTCTAATATTTTTTGACCAGGAACCTCCAAAAAAATTGCCAACAAAATCCGTGAGAGACTGAGTGTGTCCTCCCCTTGTGAGTAGAAACCACGGTATTGAACTACGTCAGCTTTAGGTAGTTGAATATCGTTGAAATAAAGTCAAGATCTGTAGTGATACAAAGTTTTTAAAACAATTTATTGTAACCATTTTTAATCTTATCAATAAACAAATTAAATTTATATATAACATTACTTATAAAGAATAATAGAAGTCTTCACCTTCTTTCGAAACGGTATTAAAATCTCTTTTATAGTTATATTCGTTTATTAACGAAGCCTAAAGTTTTAAACTTAAACTTTCAAACATACATTTTATGTTATACCAACTATAAATTTCCAACTTTTCCACTTGGGTTTTGAAATAATCGTTGTTGTATTTTCAGTAACCAAGTTCTGAAAATTGTCTTAAACAGACGTTAATCCACAAAGTTCTAAGACTTCCAAACTAATAGATATTTTATATATTAAGAACATTTTCAAAACAATGTTAATAATGAACCAACTTTGTTTCTGAACGTTTCCAACAATTAAAAAAAGTTCCTATCCGTTCTAGATATGTTACTAAATTAAATGTTTTTGTGAGGTTATGATATTTCATAATTTTATTTTATTTTGTTTTTAAATTTAGTTCACATCTATCGATACGAAATCTGTTGCCTAGGCATTCGATACAATTCGGTACCAGGGACTTTTCTTTGAGCTTTCCTCCTCCCTTGTACGTTGTAACAAAGGAATATTTAAAATTAAAATATATGTAAAATTTTTCGATACAAAGATATCGAGTCTCGACTCTCTGTTCAAAAATCAACTACTATTTCAAAACAAAATCCAAAAATCCTGATCATGAATCGATGAAACCGAGTATCGTATACGTCCCAATTATATTTTATTATTTTGACTGACTAATCTCAATAAATTACAAGTTAATGGGAACTGGATGTAGAGAGAGCTAAAGAAATATTTTTAGGAACAAGTTTTGGTTAGTTATTTTATTTTTCTCCTTTTTACGGTTATTTTTAGAGGAAGGAGAATTTAATTTTTCATAAAATTTCGTTGTAGAATTCATTAGCTGAAAAGAAGGCTTCTAACGGAGCGCTTCGGGCCGTAAATTCTGCTCTCGTGCGTTCAAAGGGATTTATATTTTACACAGAGAATTTCGAATTAACACGTGGATTTCCTTCAGACGAATTATCTTTCCCAGGGGTTCACGCGCGCTGATGTGTTTAATTTAATAATTTCAGCATATTCATTCCTAAAAAATTCAAAGATTAAAGGAAGTCCGTTCTTTTCGATTACTTTAAGGAAGTGATGTGCCGTAAATAGTCAATTATGTATTTTTATATTTCACTGTAAAGAATGTTTCTTTTGATTGATATTTACAACTGTACAATGAACAGTGAATTTATAGGAATATCAATGGCTTGTAAGCTAACTACACATTATTAGTATTTCAATAAAAGTTTTATATTAATAGATCACTGAGCCATCTTCTTTTTAATAGCATTATCAGGAATTGAGTGGGAAGCTGGGATACTAGTGAATTGGAGTGGGTATGGAGCATATTATGGAAGGATCAGAAACCTTTATGACTTGTAGATCATAATGGATAAGGTTTTTTGTGCTTTGATAAAGAATTTTTCAAAAGATTTCTGATTTTGAGGATTGTACATGAAACTAATTTGATGTTTTTAGTTTGACTCTGGGTGTCTAAATAGTATTTATGAAAAATTATTTCGTATTTTTTAACTGAAATTTGAGATTCGAATATTGATGTGTCGGTAAAAAAAATTTCCATTCTAGATTACGGTACCGGAACCATAAATTCAGTTTCTTCGATTCTAGGTACCAATGCATATAAATAATGAAAATAGTTTTTAGAAAAAAAACAAACTAAAACCGTCTTCAAGATTAAACTTACATGTAGAAACTTTAACTAAAAAGTAATAAATAATATTTTAATTACTTCGAAACAAAAACTATTAAATGATAATTAACGAAATTATCAATACATATACCTATTCACAATTTATGATCAGTTATTTTTGGAGTCGGTGCCAACCAAGTAGGGCAGTTTATTCCTGACTTTGCAACTAACTTTCGAATGACACGCGAGAGCGGTGTGGCGGTGATGAAATAGTAGGGAGATCTTTCCAATTACCATATTTTTTCTTTTTTTGTCAAATTTGTTTGTTTTTGTTGACACCGACTCCAAAAATAACTGATCATAAGTTGTGAATAGGTATATATGTATCGATAATTTCGTTGATGGCCATTTGAATCTCTTTGTTTCGAAGTAATTAAAATAATATTTTTTACTTTTTAGTTAGTTTTAACATGTAGGCTTAATCTTGAAGTTTTTTTTTTTTTTAAAAATTTTTCCCCTCTTTTTAATGGTACGTGTATTTTTATTCATACGGTCAACTCTCGATAAGACGACCTTTGAGCTACTCTGAAAAATAGTTCAACTAATTGAACAACGACTTATCGAGGTTATCATTCGACTTATCTTCATCTAAATAGGAAACATTAACACAAAATTTGAACTGAAATCATTATTTATACTTTTTACTAATAGATATATGTATGCTGTTTGTACGTACATATAAAGTCATTGCAACAGAAAATTAAATACTCGGAACCACTTAATCATACAATTTTCAACATCACTGAACTGCGCTTTTTTAAAGCGGTACCTGAAAGTACACTTACCGTCTTCTACCAGTGACAAGCTTTTCTCTGTTCTTTAGAATGGCTAAAAGAGAACTGTGTGGGATTCCTTTTCATTAGCATTAACCTCCTAACTTTAGGAACTATAATATATCTATCATTTGAGAAACAATTATTACTTCAAGTGAAAATTAATTTACATATATGGCCGATTGAATAATACAAGAAGTAGGTACCGCATTCAATTGAAACCCCTGACAAAGAGGACAGTATTTGACTGCCCTCAAAAGAATATAAAACGGACAGTCTGTTGACTCTCGGCTTTGCTTTGTGATCCACTTTCACATGGCCCACAGGTCGAGATATTGAATACACAAAGTCTGATCCCCGGATGTGTGGAAGTTATTCGCAGTACTCTGGAGCAATCAATCTGAAAGGTAGCTTTCAAGGTATGAACCTAAATTCGATAGAGGATGATCGAGTAAACAATTGTAAAGGTATTGTAAATAGATATTGTTATTTCCACAAGGCAGTGGTATTTCTAAGTTATTGTAAGTATATACCCCCATACAAAGCTTTTGGTATCTCGTATATTTGTCGATGACCACCTGATAAATGTTTTACCATTCCAGGAATTATAAAGACTGAGAAACTTAAAACCACATAAACTCCGAACAGCGGTACAACCTACTTTCCATATTGGACAATATTCTCCATTCTGGGATACATCGTTCGATAAAAATAATTCAAAAATATTAAAGTGGGTGGGTCAAAAGTCACAAAAAGGTTTCAATATTAATTATTCGTTTATTTTTTAATTAGAATTTTACATTATTATATCCCGAATCATCCTACCACTGTCCTCACCACTTACGCTGATGTGTGTTATCATCGAAAAATGATCCCTTCATTGCCTCCCAAACACTCCAATCCCATATCCTAAAACATTATCAAATAATATTTACACTCCATCATAAACCCACAAATTCCTGCCCTACAGTATCCTTTAATGATATTCCATTCAGTTGAACAGATCCTCTATCTAGAAAACCATCTGGATAAGCTTTTAACTTGGAATCTGCATATATGACTAAAATAACAGGAAACTACTAGTCGTTTTCGACTTCTTCCTAATTTACCAGACAAACGTTCAAAACTACCGATCCACTACAAAAGACTCATTTACATGACCACTTATCAGACCTGTTTGGACATACGGAGTTGAGTCTTGGGGCTCTACTAAACCATCTAATTCATCTCGTATCCAATTCTTGCAATCAAAAACCCTTAATGCTCCTTACTTCGTCAAAAATGAACTTATCCATCAAGACCTAAATGTTCACTTTAATATTTATTTTTGATCTAACAGCAATTTGATCCTTTTAATTATAAAATGTAAAACGGGAAAAAGTCAGGGAGAAATTGATTTTTATATCTCACCCTGTCGCCGCTTCGTCCGCTCTATAAAGTACTTATTTTAACTAATAATCGAATTTCGTTTGTTTATTGATAAAAATCTGGTACTGAAGTATGAAATTTAGCACTGTTTCTTCAATGACATTTTTATGCATGGCATTAATTATAAACCTGGTTAAAACTGCATTGATTAGGTGTAAGCATAATTAGCCATCCAATTTGGCAGAAATAATTTTATCATTCCAACTAGTTGGATTTTAATTTCTAATCATAAAATTATATAGCAGTTTGGCAAACCTCGTTTCTGGCACTCAAGACTATACATTTTAATTATTATTATTGTGGTAAAATTTATTATTACAAACCTTCCTAGAACTATGAAGATTTAATAGTTAAACTTTGGTACAGTTGGGTTTAATAGTTTTACCATTGCAATCTCTGTTGCAGAATGGCCACATATTGGTCGATTTTTAAACTGCACTGGGATACACATGTAGCTCCATATATTTTTAGCTTTTTTGATAACAATTGAACACCGTACCTTTGTAACCCCTCTCAAATGATGTTCGCCACCTGTCGGTCCATTATCTTCAAAACTACAACATATTTTTTTTTTTTTTTATTGTCAATATGATTTGATAATCTTTAAATTTTATTGTTAAACCTTCCTTGAAATACAGAGATGATGTTAAAATTTAGTACAGATTGTTTCAGTAGTTTTCACTGTTAGCAATCACAAACAATAAATGTCTTGTCCTTTTACATAGATTTAGAAGAACGCAAAAACTTCTTTAACTCTAGTAATTTTTAATACTGAATAAGCGAATCCAGTATTTTTAAAGAGCCGTTTTAAATAAATTCGGGTGGAGAAAACCAAACCAGTTAATTGATTATCGAAAAGAAATAGATTCACCGCTGAAAAACAGTTCCTCGATAAAAAGGCAGTGGTGAAAAAGGTATCAAGATTCGAATGGAAGGTGGGACGTTTTTACAGCTGCGTCCTGCGAGAGCTCTCCATGACAAATGGTCCAACTCCTGTCTTCAATAATCCAGAAGCTCTTCATCACCCGATCCTCTGGGAAGGGAGAGGTCCTCGGGTCTTGGTTTAATTTGATTAGGATGATTCATGTCCTCGCAAGGATTGTCTATCCACCCGGAGGGCTCTCATTATTAACTGGATTAAAAGCAGTTCAACCCAAACAATAGTGGACAAAAACTGATTTGGAAAAAAAAAAAAATCCGAGGCCAAACATAACTTGAGATATCTCTATAAAGAAAAATCCTGCAACCTCCGCATTTGGGATGAACTATGCAGTTTTACGGCTTCTAGAAGTTTTTTTTTTTTTTTTTTTTTTTTTTTTTTTTTTTTTTTTTTTTTTTTTTTTTTTATAACCAGAACCTGATATTATGTTTAGATTATTTATATTAAGAAATGTGTAAATAGCGAATTCAGCCAAAATAAAAAATGATCGTTTTTTTTTTTTTTCTTTCAAAAATATAGGAGAGGAAAATTTTTAAACTAAAAACTGATATCATTTTCAGATTCCTCACCTCAAAAAAACATTTAGAAACCAAATTTGTTCAAAATTAAAAATTAAAAATTGTTTACCCCCAAGGTTTTGTAGGAATTTAGAAGGCTGGATATGTCATTATATTGAATTTAATGCCAATTAGTTTAAAAACGTAAAAAATTTGCGCTATCTCACAGATTTTGCCACTGGTTGAAACTAAATTTTAAGGGCTTCTAGAAGCCGTAAAACTGCATAGTTCATCCCAAATGCGGAGGTTGCAGGATTTTTCTTTATAGAGATATCTCAAGTTATGTTTGGCCTCGGATTTTTTTTTTTCCAAATCAGTTTTTGTCCACTAAAATCTTGAGCAACCTTTGAACAAAGTAAAAATATCCCTTATCCTAGCCACCAGCTCAAAATTTTTCCTAGGTCCAGGGAATTGTCCTACAAACTGTCAAGGAAATAGGTTTCACCTATGTGAGAGGCATATAAATAATCATATAAATGTAGGAAATGAATCGGCTGAAGTTCAAGATTATCTGTGTACTGAAGTATAATCAAACGATTTGCCAATTTTAAATAATTTTATTAGTCCATTTAATGGCTATAAAATTAAGGTGAGCTTTGTAAAACTGACTTTTCACACGTCTAGGGAGATAGAAAACAAGGATAAATTAATTAACTAAAAAGCGTCGTTAAATGGATATTGGCATCTTACGTGAAAAAAGTCTTTCACGTCATCTACGATCCATATATAACATATCTTAAATTGATGTGTGCGGGACAAACCGTTGAAGTATGTTCCTCTTGTTACAAGCGATTGTGCCGTAATGTAATTATGACCCTTATCCTATCAAATAATGTAGTATTTTTTTTGACATTCATATATCTTCTTGCTGGGAGTTTATAGTTTTCTTATGTAACGGTTTTTTTCACCCTCAAAATGTGTTATGCAAAAATAGTATAACTTTTGAACAACCACTAGTTGTGTTGGTCTGGCTCGGATAGAAAATTAGACGACAATTTCGTCGTCAGATATAAAACCAGTAGATTTTGCCTAAGGAATTTTATTAATAGAACAATCATGGAATTGTTTCTATTGGGTAGTTCTTTACAATAGACATGTCATTGTAATCATTTTTTCGCTCCTTTACTTCTTGTATATAGTTCTAAATATCAATAAATGGTATATATATTGATAGATTGATATAAAAGAGAAGAACAAAATGTCTACTCCTGTAAAAACGATTGTTAAAACAAGAAGGACATGACAAAATACTGCTTATCGATTTCGAATACTTCAACATTTACAAGATAAACACTATTATCAGAACTGTTAGGACGAATGGTATTGACCAACAGGGTTCAACGGAACCATAACATTCCTTTAGGTAAGATCTATTCCTTAGCTACCCGTAAAATCCTAGATTATTCAATTTTACAAATAAAATTATTCATTGTGAACTTTGAATCGCATATGTTGTAAACATTTTTTTTTTCTAAATAAACAACATATAATTGATCTGATACCAACAAATAACCTGAAGCCTGTCACTCTTTTGTGAAGTCGACGGCTTTGAAGCTGTATTGGAGAGAGGGGTCATTGGAGTGTCACTAATGAGTTGTTTTTCAGCATTTCGTGATATATTCGCTTATATTATTATTTTCTTCATTTAATTAATTCATATTTAATTCATTTAA